>CP136064.1:99177259-99777259 GCA_032622095.1 Siphonodentalium dalli
TGGCGAATAATTTTATTCTTAAAACATGGATGTCAGATGAGCTTGTAATTGTTTTGCATTAGATTAGACGTTCCTGCAATCATAATCAATCATTTGATAGAACTGGAAGTGGAATTTCGAACGAAAATCTGCGATCTGAATTGGTTGGTGAGGGGGGGGGGGGGGGGGGGGGGGTAGCGAATAATTTTATTCTTAAAACATGGGATGTCAGATAAGCTTGTTATTGTTTTGCATTAGATTAGACGATTCTTCGATCATAAACAATCATTTTGTAGACCTGGAAGTGGAATTGCGAACGAAAATCTGCGATCTGAATTGGTTGGTGAGGGGGGGTGGCGAATAATTTTATTCTTAAAACATGGATGTCAGATGAGCTTGTTATTGTTTTGCATTAGATTAGACGATCCTGCAATCATAATCAATCATTTGATAGAAACTGGAACTTGAATTGCCAACAAAAATGTGAAATCTGAAATGGTTGGTGGGTGGGGGGGTGGGGGGTGGTGAATAACTATATTCTTAAAACTTGGATGTCAGATAAGATTTTTATTCTGTGCATTAGATTAGACGATTCTTCGATTGTAAACAATCATTTTGTAGACCTGGAAGTGGAATTGCGAACAAAAATTGTGCTTAGGTGGCGAATAACTTCGTTTTTAAAAAACTTGGATGTAAGACTCGTTTCTTGTTTTTTGTATTACGTTAGACGATTATCTACAAAATGATTGTCTAATCTAATGCACAAAATAAAAATCTTATCTGACATCCAAGTTTTATGAATAAAATTATTCGCCACCCCCCCGTCACCAACCAATTCAGATCGCAATTTTGTTTTCGCAATTCAACTTCCAGGTGTAGAAAATGATTGTTTATGATTGGAGAATCGTCTAATCTAATGCACAAAATAAAAAGCTATTGTGACATCCAAGTTTTAAGAAAAAAAGTTATTCGCAATTTTGTTTCGAAATTCCACTTCCAGTTCTATCAAATGATTGTTTATGATCGAAGAATCGTCTAATATAATGCACAAAATATAAATCTTATCTGACATCCATGTTTTAAGAATAAAGTTATTCGCCAACCCCCCCCCCCCCCCCCCCCCCCCCCCCCCCCCCCCCCCACCCCACCACCACCCATTCAGATTTCACATTTTTGTTCGCAATTCAAGTTCCAGTTTTATCAATTGATTGATTATGATTGCAGGATCGTCTAATCTAATGCTAAACAATAACAAGCTCATCTGACATCTATGTTTTAAGAATAAAATTATTCGCCACCCCCCTCACCAACCAATTCAGATCGCAGATTTTCGTTCGAAATTCCACTTCCAGTTCTATCAAATGATTGATTATGATTGCAGGAACGTCTAATCTAATGCAAAACAATAACAAGCTCATCTGACATCCATGTTTTAAGAATAAAATTATTCGCTACCCCCCTCACCCAACCAATTCAGATCGCAGATTTTCGTTCAAAATTCCACTTCCAGTTCTATCAAATGATTGATTATGATTGCAGGAACGTCTAATCTAATGCAAAACAATAACAAGTTCATCTGACATCCATGTTTTAAGAATAAAATTATTCGCTACCCCCCCCTCACCAACCACTTCCAGTTCTATCAAATGATTGATTATGATTGCAGGAACGTCTAATCTAATGCAAAACAATAACAAGCTCATCTGACTCCATGTTTTAAGAATCAAATATTCGCCACCCCCCCCTCACCACCAATTCAAATCGCAAATGATTGCAGGATCGTCTAATCTAATGCAAAACAACAACAAGCTCATCTGACATCCATGTTTTAAGAATAAAATTATTCGCTACCCCACCCCCCCCCCACCCCTCCCCACCCCTCACCAACCAATTCAGATCGCAGATTTTCGTTCGAAATTCGACTTCCAGTTCTATCAAATGATTGATTATTATTGCAGGAACGTCTAATTTAATGCAAACAATAACAAGCTCATCTGACATCCACGTTTTTAAGAATAAAATTATTCGCCACCCCCCCCCCCCTCACCAACCAATTCAGATTTAAGAATTTTGTTCGCAATTACACTCCCAGTTTTTATAAAATGATTGTATATGATTGAATGATCGTCTAATCTAATGCACAAAATAAAAATCTTATCTGACATCCAAGTTTTAAGAATAAAGTTATTCGCCACCCCACCCCACCAACCCATTCATATTTCACATGTTTGTTCGCAATTCAAGTTCGAGTTCTATCAAATGATTGATTATGATTGCAGGATCGTCTAATCTAATGCAAAACAATAACAAGCTCATCTGACATCCATGTTTTAAGAATAAAATTATTCGCTACCCCCCCTCACCAACCAATTCAGATCGCAGAGTTTCGTTCGAAATTCCACTTCCAGTTCTATCAAATGATTGATTATGATTGCAGGAACGTCTAATCTAATGCAAAACAATAACAAGTTCATCTGACATCCATGTTTTAAGAATAAAATTATTCGCTACCCCCCCCCTCACCAACCAATTCAGATCGCAGATTTTCGTTCGAAATTCCACTTCCAGTTCTATCAAATGATTGATTATGATTGCAGGAACGTCTAATCTAATGCAAAAACAATAACAAGCTCATCTGACTCCATGTTTTAAGAATCAAATTATTCGCCACCCCCCTCACCAACCAATTCAAAATCGCAAATGATTGCAGGATCGTCTAATCTAATGCAAAACAACAACAAGCTCATCTGACATCCATGTTTTAAGAATAAAATTATTCGCTACCCCCCCCTCACCAACCAATTCAGATCGCAGATTTTTCGTTCGAAATTCGACTTCCAGTTCTATCAAATGATTGATTATTATTGCAGGAACGTCTAATTTAATGCAAAACAATAACAAGCTCATCTGACATCCACGTTTTAAGAATAAAATTATTCGCCACCCCCCCCCCCCCCCCCCCCCCCCCCCCCCCACCAACCAATTCAGATTTAAGAATTTTGTTCGCAATTACACTCCCAGTTTTATAAAATGATTGTATATGATTGAATGATCGTCTAATCTAATGCACAAAATAAAAATCTTATCTGACATCCAAGTTTTAAGAATAAAGTTATTCGCCACCCCACCCACCAACCCATTCATATTTCACATTTTTGTTCGCAATTCAAGTTCGAGTTCTATCAAATGATTGATTATGATTGCAGGATCGTCTAATCTAATGCAAAACAATAACAAGCTCATCTGACATCCATGTTTTAAGAATAAAATTATTCCGCTACCCCCCCCCTCACCAACAATTCAGATCGCAGATTTTCGTTCGAAATTCCACTTCCAGTTCTATCAAATGATTGATTATGATTGCAGGAACGTCTAATCTAATGCAAAACAATAACAAGCTCATCTGACTCCATGTTTTAAGAATCAATTATTCGCCACCCCCTCACCAACCAATTCAAATCGCAAATTTGTGTTCGCAATTGCACTTCCCAGGTCTACAAAATGATTGTTTTATGATCGAAGAATCGTCTAATCTAATGCACAAAATAAAAATCTTATCTGACATCCAAGTTTTAAGAATAAAGTTATTCGCCACCCCCCCCCCCCCCCCACCCCCACCCACCAACCCATTCATATTTCACATTTTGTTCGCAATTCAAGTTCCAGTTCTATCAAATGATTGATTATGATTGCAGGATCGTCTAATCTAATGCAAAACAATAACAAGCTCATCTGACATCCATGTTTTAAGAATAAAATAATTCGCCACCCCCCCTCACCAACCAATTCAGATCGCAGATTTTCGTTCGAAATTCCACTTCCAGTTCTTTCAAATGATTGATTATGATTGCAGGAACGTCTAATCTAATGCAAAACAATAACAAGCTCATCTGACTCCATGTTTTAAGAATCAAATTATTCGCCACCCCCCCCCCCCCCCCCCCCCCCCCCCCCACTCCCCAACCAAGCAATTCAGAACGCCGATTTTTTTTCGCAATTTCACTCCAGTTCTATAAAAATGATTGTTTATGATTAAAGAGACGGTTGGCCTTGGCGGTGGGTATCCTGTGAAAATATCTCCACCCGTCAAAAACCCGCCACAAACAGAAAGAACATCAAAATGTAGATAGACTTTGTCCGTATATAAATAAGAAATATCGCATAAACAGGTATGTATGGTCATATGTTTGACCGTTGTTATGTAAACAAAAGCGTAAAAAGTTACTTTTCTGGTGTTTGTTTATATTATGATGGTAAACATAAAGAGCGTTCTTTGTTGGTGAATACCTGATATGGAACTAATAAAGAGCGTTTAATGCCATTTGTGTGTGATTAGCCAGTAGCATTGTGCTGTCTTCTGTAACACAATCAGGCTCTTGCTTAGGTAAAATATAGTAGGTCTTTATGATAACATGCTGTTTACGCGATGGTCATGGTATATATGAACGGAACTGTATGCGTTTTACTGTTTTTCTGTTTACGGTGTTTGGAACAAATATGAATATTTTCGACAATTAAGGCCGCACGTGCCTTTAAAGGATCGTCTAATCTAATACAAAGAACAAGAAACTCATCTGACATCCAAGTTTTGAGATTAAAGTTATTCGCCACCCACCCCTCCCCCAACCTATTCAGGTCACAGATTTGTTCTTCGCGATTCTACACTACCAGTTCTAGAAAATGATTGTTTATGATTAAGGGATCGGCTAATCCAATGCACAAATGAAGAAATCTAACTGACGTCCGAGATTTAAGAATACTTTTATTCTCCACCCGGGTGGCGAATAGCGATTTCTATGTTATATGACTATTCGCCACCCGGGTGGCGAATAGCCACTGCCGTTATTGTATGTCTCATTACTGACTATCAACTTTATATTGCTCGGTAACATCTAACATCGATTTCGGAGTACGGATTAAACACCAGCCCCCAGAAACTCACACACACACTATGTATTCGATATCCCTTGCTAATAATTACTGATACATGTATCTTGTAATTGTAATGCATTTGTTTCAATGTAACATGGGCGAGGCTGCATGTAAGTTGTACAAACTTGTGCCTTAATGTGTATTTGTATGTATTCTTCAGATGCATTAACATATGCCTAAACGGACAGGGCTCATTCGAACTTCCAAATTCTTTCTACGTAATTTGGAGCGATGGATACGATAGGTCGATAAATAAACCAACTATTGAAATACCGGCTTCATATGCTCTGAAAAACACTTGCGAAAGTTACAGCCATTTTTCATCCGTTTTCAACTTTTCGCCAAAATTCAGACAAACGCTCTTTATTACTACCATATCAGGAATAGCCTACCAGGGAACGCTCTTTTCTGATCCATGTCTTGCAAATGGCTCTTTTGTGTTTGGGACCCCAAACACCGCATTCACAATTGTATTTTTCATCACTTCAATGCGTCTTTTTATGTTACATAATGCTCGTAGAAAGGTAGTTCAGATATTTATCGACCTATTTTGATACTGAGAAAAATTCAAAAGCGAATAATATTATTTTGGAGCGCAAACCGCCATGTAGCTTTAAAGTAATCATTATGTCAGAGACGTGAAAGGGGGAGTCAAATCTCTCCGAACCACAAATAACAGTTCGTAATTCATATTTCAAAAAGGGTAGTCGCTGAAAATTACAGACGGACATTTGGGTTAAATTTTCTGGATTATTTAAATGCAAATATGCACGCTGGTGGTAGAAACTTATCAGGTCGCCTTTAATTAACATTCCGAAAAAAAATAGTTTTCGACATAATGAATACGACTCTAGTTTGGAATTATGTCTGATTGACATGTCTGGTGCAGATATAATTGAAAAAATATATACGCCCTAGCCACGTTCCTACCCTAGCTGATCTATGTCCCTTTACCAAATCCTGCACAATCATGATTTCAGTTGATGTAAATAGTCTTTAATCCATCTATTACACACTTTGCCGTGGTTTATAATGAGTTGTCGGTGAATTAGAAGTGATACACTCTTATGACTAATGTGTAGGTTTTCTACACAAAATGTGTAGCCCTGCTACACAATCATTATTCAATTTTGATCTTAAACATATTTGTGTAGTATATGTGTAGTTTCATATTCGTACACAAATTGTGTAACAATTTTTACACATAAATGGGTAAATTTGTACACATTTATACACAACTGTGTGTATAAAATCAACACATATCCCTTACACATTTTGTGTAGGTTCTTACACACACAGTTTGTAGACAAGAAATGCAAGTTCAGTAGTCCGACCTGTGGGTATAGTATTAAAGATATATGCAGATTTATATGTTAAAACTTTCATGGCGCATAGTGGTATGTAATATTTTGTTCTGTACTGTGAGTTTTTGCTTTGAATGAACAAACCAGGGTTGAGGCGTGATTGCATAATATTAGTATTATTACAACAATCATAACAAGAGTCTAAGGGCAGTACTCGCCATTAAAGTTTTAGCAAACAAATCCTCATATACTATTAATACTAAACCCACAAATTGGAATTCTGAACTTACATCCTTGTCTACGATCGCTGTAGATTGTATTCCAAAACATATACTCAAACAATATGGCCGTCACGTTGCAGACTATGAAACTGAAGGCACCGCAATGCGCATGTCTACGTTCTTACACAATTGTGTGTAACAAAATATACACATTATGTGTAGAACGGCACTTGTCAATGTATTTGTATGTAAAACTACACATTGCTATGTGTGTTAACCGGGTTTACACATTTGATGTGTAATCGTTTATACACATTAGTTATAAGAGTGTACTATCACACATGTGAATTACGTCTCCGGTGAACGCACACGAGTTTTGAAAGCTCCGATAGCACCGCCCCAAAACGGACTATTTGACCAAGCTCCATGCAGAGTTCAGTCCCCTGGTACGCAGCCAGCCCCTACACATAATGTGAAGAAATCACCCATTTATTTATTTGAGACTTGTGTAGGTTACAATTATTCTGAGAAACTGAACTGTCCATATTCATAGACAGAATGAATTGTAACTGACAAAACACTTCAAGTTAGTTTAATTTAATTCAGAAAATATACATGATGGCAGCGGTCAGACATAGCGTAGCGAGGGGACTGAACTCTGATTTTTGCAGTTTGTATTTCTGGTTGCGTAAATACGTAGCGCGTGCTTTGAGTTGTCATCGTAAACATTGAAGGCTCGTCACAATTAAAACCCCGTCTATGACAGTAAAAACATCAGGCATGGACAAAAACAAGAAAACAGAAATAACCAAGGATGTACAGGTACATTCACTTGAATATCGATGGCACAAACATTGTAGAACTTTAACAACAATGAAAGTGTCAATGGCACTGTAGCTCACTTGGGGGTGCGTTAATAAGTTTATGCTGAGCAATCAATAGAATGATAAAGAAGTAAAGTAAACAGTTTCAGCAAATGGAATGTGTTGTGTAAATGGAGAGCTTCCATCTAGAGGTCACCCAAAACAACCATATGAAGATTGGATGAGGGGTGTTGCATGTAGGGTTTCCCAAATGATTTTAGTGAAGAAAAGAGTAAAATCCACGATGGTCGCTGGCAACCATATTTTAACGAAATTCGCAAAATATCGTTGGCTCAGATCTAGAGGTCACTCCAATAGCATTATGAAGTTTGGTGACGATCGGGTGAGGGATGTGGTCTGTATGTTGTGCCGAAGAATTTAGTCATGCAAAGCGTAAAATCCAAGATGGCCGCTGGCAGCCATGTTTTTAGCAAATTTCGGAAAACATCGTTGGCTCCCACCAAGAGGTCACCCTGAATATTACGGATGAGGGATGTGGGCTATAGAGCGTGTCAAAGGATTTAGTCATGTAAATAGTCATGTAAAAATGAATTATGCCAGTCAGGCAAGTTTGGAGTTTGTAATGATACGCGGGAAGATTTGAAAGGGCCATCGGCCCCTCTCCTACAACCCAATTTTGAATGCTGTAATTCCGCTGAAATGCGTTTGTAGGTTTTGCTTTAACAGACAGTCAAGCTTCCCAAGTGTCGCTAACTTTTCACGGGTTCTTGATGGGGCGAGATTCACGTGAAACGATTCTGGTAGATAAGAGATATGGGGACAGCGCTTTGCTTCAAATCGAAGGAGAGTCGTGTACCAACAACTCAATAACATATAGATTTTTAAATTTGTTACCATTTGGGCGTTCTTTGTGACAAAGATAACACACTCATTCCTGAACATTTCATGCAGACACTTATTTTCTTCGAATAGATAGGAAAAACCAAAGACCGCCACAAAGACCAAATATATCAGGAACACTTAGCCGGGTTTTGTATCGATATTGACAGCGTCTGCTTTTTCTATTAGATGGATCAGTTTGCAACGTCATGTTTATCAGGTGTAAAGTAACACTGTTTAATATTGAATTACACATAAGAGAGTTGTACCAAACCCCCTATAGTGTCTTCGTTTCTTTTCTTTTGAATGGAATATGCATGCGAACATTTAGGTACTAACCAGTTGAATTGCAGTCGGGAAGCACACATTGATCGACACAACATTCATTTGTACAATAAAGCGTTAATTTACGTTCCCATCCTAGTTCATCATGTGTCGTTGCATACTCGGAAAATCAAAAGGATCTTCACGCATAATACACTTCCTTGTGTATACCTATAAGTTTTTGTATATATGATAACCATTTTATAAATATTCTTCTCCACATTGGAATATAGATATACCAGTTGTATTTTTAATAACATGTTTTCACAACAAATCAAACTCAGTGCATTCATGATGCTGATCACCAATGACTGACCATTCATCACCGCGTGTCTGTTTATACAATGATATAAAGGGATCACACGCGCGTGTTTATAGCAACGGTAGGATTAGCGATCAGGCATGCACACGATACAATAAACGTTGTCTAAAGCCAGAACATCACCGACATGCTGACAGTTATACCTTGTGATAAGACAATCATAATTATATGTTAAATTTGAATTTGAATTCATAAATATAATTTAGAACTGGAAAGTAAAAATTCAAGCATGAGTTTAGAAAAGTAAAACATAATCAAAATTGAATATTTTAATTGAGGTCCGTATGAGCCGCGGTCCGTAAGAGCCAGGGTCCGTATCAGCGGTGGTCCGTATGAGCCAGGGTCCGTATGAGCCAGGGTCCGTAAGAGCCATGGTCCGTATCAGCCGCATACCATCTTAAACATGCCTGTATTTTTTCAAAAAGATTTTAAATGCAGTCTGCAGGGTGTGTCGATGTATCAAAATTTTGAAATCCAAAAACTTTTTTTAAACGAAATTCGGGAAAAGATGGCTCCCATCTATAGGTCACCCTGAATATCCATATGAAGTTTGGTGATGATCGGATGAGATGCATCTTGTAGAGTGAGACAACGAACGGACGACCGACGACAACCCATAGCAATAGCTCAAGCTTGATTCGTCAAGTTGAACTAAAAACGACATGACAACAATTACGCGGTTCCAAGCAATTAAAGCCACACGAGGTTTGAGCTCAAAAATACACATGATATTATTCGCTTTTGAATTTTTCTCAGTATCGAATTAGGTCGATAAGTATCTGAACTACCTTTCTACGAGCATTATGTAACCCAAAAAAAGACGCATTGAAGTAATGCAAAATACAACTGTGAATACGGTGTTTGGGTCCCAAACACAAAACAGCAATTTGCACGACATGGAGCAGTAAAGAGCGTTCCATGGAAATCTATTCCTGATATGTAGCAATAAAGAGCGTTTGTCTGAATTTGGCGAAAAATTGAAAACGGCTGATAAATGGCTGTGACTTTGACGAAGTGTTTTTCAGAGCACATGAAGCCGGTATATCAATAGTTCGTTTTTTATTTATCGACCTATCGTATCCGTCGCTCCAAATTACGCAGAAAGAAATTGGAGGATTGAATGAGCCATGACCGATGCAACGACGTAGAATCTTATCTGTTATCGACTCATATGGTGGGGATGAGTGTGTGTTCCAACCCAAAGAACGGTGAATAATTCCACGTGGATCAAGCATTGATTGAATTGAACAGTAATGTTATCCCAGCTCCGAGCTGAATTTCCACGTGTTCCTCTGCAGTGTTTGTTTACGTGGATTAAATTATCGTTACTTCGAATCTTAGTTTTCTCCTTTTAACACGATTTCCCAAATCTTCCTGTATCAACCAACATTATTTACACATGTCATCAGAATCTTTACATTATTCCGTTCCAAGTGTTTTGCTTTTTGGTTGAGAATGAACACTCTTGTGACAGAAAATATCCGGTGATTTTCGAAACTTAAAAAAAATAATCGCACAAAAGCGAATCAAAATAACGAAGTCAATCGGTATCATTACGTCACATGTATTTAAATGGCATATCCATCTTTTCGCCCAACTGTATGCTGGGGTTAAAAACGAGATAATCACCTGATCGGGGACTATATTTGTCAGATATTTTCTTTAGAATTAAATCTAAAGTATGAACTAAACAGAATAATCAATTGGCGTTGATGGTTGCGTGGCACAATGGACTAAGTGTTCGTGTGCATGTATCATGCATGGGTCGTGTATAACCGATCTAGTTTGTTTTATTCAGGTTTTCTCAGTAATATGGGTTACTCTGTCGCCGGTACTCCGGGGTCTAGTTGTCCGTTCTACATGGCAGTCCCAACGACAGATAAGAAGACAAAACACGAAGCAGATGCAATATGTGAGCAGTTGGGAGGACATCTGGTCGTAGTTGAAAATGAATGTATGTGGCTCACCATCAAAGAGTATATGATTGCCAACAGCATAGGTAAGCAAGATTGAACAAGCATGTATGTAGTAGGCAGCAAAAACTATTTAATCACATAATTATCGCCTAAATCCGGTCTCATATTTTTTTGTTAGACACCCGTGTATTATCGGCACGCGCAATGTTAGCAACGTTAATTCCGGAACTTAATTATTATGTTAATTATAATATAATTATGATGTTCAATTTGTGTTTGGTTATTTAGTGTTGACTCTGAGATAAACGTGGACGATAAGGGTGGTTGAACAATTTTGGAACTACATGTATATATTTTTTCTTGAAGGTGTCTTTACTCCCTCTTTGGTTGTGACAAGGACATCAATACAAATTGTTTTAACCGCAGCCGTTTCCATTGCTAAAATGTGATTATGTAATAAAATGATTCTCAAATTGGTCGTGATTCTATGCGAAATGTATTAACCTCGTCTACTAAATTCGAATCCTGCCTTGCTAAAGCTCGCCTCGAATCGAATTTAGTGCACTCGGTTAATACATTTCCAATAGCATTCCGACTTATTAGGATCCTCTATATAATATTACTGAGAAACCCCGGGCTACAATGTGTGAACTGTAAGATAAATAATGTTTGAGTCAGTCCGGTAACTGAGTCTCTGAGATCGTACACTGACAAGTTTGCAGGGTATTTTTTAGATGTATTTTCTAATAGAAAACAATGTGGTTGCCAGAATATGAACGACGCCATTCATATAAAATGCATACTAACCAAAGCTAACGAAATGCGAAGTATGAAACAGTGTTAAAAACACATTGCCATAAACTACTGTCTATCTGTATGTCCGTTTGTCCGTTCGCAACTTTTCTCCCATTCCCCTGGACCGATTGCAACCAGATTAGGTGTGGTAACTCGGGGCAACCATGGTGGTGGTATAACGGCGTTAGGTTTTCAAAATCTTAATTTACAAATAAGAAAAAATTTAATTCAAACAAAATGAAAACATTGTGTTGTTAAATTGAGTAAGGAGATGTATCTAACAAGAAAAAAAAATTTAAATTTAATTTAATTTTTGTTAGTTTTTAGATGTAATTAAAAAAAAAAAATTAAAATGTTCAAATGACGCTGAATAAAGGCTTCATAATCGAGTCCATCCTGGACCAAGAGGTCAGTCAAGAAAGGCAATTTGCTTATTAGTGCACACCAGAAACGACATCGGGACTTTGGAAGTGGGCAACCATGCAGATGGCAGCTTTTAATAAAGAAATATATTACATGCGTTGCTTTTTTCACAATGTTATAAATTTCCCGTCATGCCAGGGGGGGGGGGGGAGAGAAATTTGTTTCCCGACACGTATGCTGGGGGTGGTGGGTGTCAAAATAAGCCCAAAGCAATTTTGGCCGTGACAATTTTTTTTTTCCTTCACACCTTTTATTGGATTTTTACTAGTTTGTACTGGTTTGTAACACTAAGAAATCAACAATAAGGAACTGAAGCACCACTAAACACTCTAGGGCCATTGGATGTTGTTTTGTGCCTCTTTAGGACAAGGGGGAGTATTCTTAATGCAGCTGAATCGACCATGCAGTATTCTATGTAATTGACATCAAATAAGGATAACTTTAAAGAAATAAATTTAATGCCAAATCTGGTCAAACATGGACATTAAACACTGATGTATACACTGATGTATAAAGAAAAAAACATGTAACATACCTAGACTTGGGAGTGGATAACACAATTATCTCATATGTGACAAAAAAGATGTCATGCACATCCCTACCACTGGCATCACCACCACAGAACATACATGATACACAGTTAACTTTTAGTCAGCGGAATACTTGCTGTCTAGCTCACTAGCACTTATCGTTATTCCAATTTCAAGTGACCAATTTCATTTCTTATATATAGTTAAAGGTACGGTTGGCCTTGGCGGTGGGTATCCTGTGAAAATATTTCCAACCGTCAAAAACCGCCACAAACAGAAAGAACATCAAAATGTAGACATACTTTGTCCGTATACAAATAAGAAATATCGCATAAACAGTATGTTATTGTCATATGATTGACCATTGTTATGTAAACAAAAGCATAAAAAGTTACTTTTCTGGTGTTTGTTTATATTATGATGGTAAACATAAAGAGCGTTCTTTGTGTGTGAATTCCTGATATGGAACTAATAAAGAGCGTTTATGCCATTTGTGTGTGATTAGCCAGTTAGTCCAAGAGCCAGGCTCCCCAAAAATAAAAAATGGTACCAATTTGGTGGGCAAATTCTACCAAAGGTTTTCACAAAGCTCCTAATCTGAAGTTTTGGTCAGTGCTGGGGCACACTGGGTCAGTGTAGCTTATTGTGGTAAATGTGTGTTTCCATGGCAACGGATGGTGTTTTTGGCCGGTATAAAAGATATGCCTATAATGGTCTATACCAAGAAAGTTTAATGCGGTAACTCTATGTTGGCATTGATATGGGGTGCCAACCTTGGTGTGCTTTCATTTGACACTGAAGATTTCACCTCTAGAGGTCAAGGTCACATACAAAGGTCAAGGTCATTGACCAAAATATTGGCTTTGTTCATATCGGGTCATACATTTTCAACCCGCTGCGTTGTATATCAGTTTTGAATATGTTATCTTTACTCGGAAATAATCTAGAGCATATAGGCTACACGGAGAATTGTGTTATTGTTGCAAACGATAAGTCAGTCGTGAGATATAGGCCTCTAAACCTTGTGGCCATTTTCTAAAATGGGTCAAAATCATTTATTTCCCAAGATATCCTGCTTTTGTGTATATTATAGAGTTATTTAGTTATCTGGGGTCCTTTAAGGGCTGAATTGTGAATTTATGGACTAAAGCATGAACATTTTACATATATATGTTGGTTAGTTATAGGGAAAATGTTTTGCGGGACGTGCCCAGGTGGGGGTGGTGGTCCAATGTCGTTATAAATTCAGGTTTCCATGACAACGGCACCATATATTTAAAGAAAAATAAAAAAGGCCGCAGTTGAAATCAACGAAAGCCAAGATTCAACCCTGAAGGGATCCCACTATAAGTATCTAACTCTATACTCTACACCATGTCCATGAGCTTGGTGTCAAAATTACACAACTATTATGTTCCTTGCACCATACTGATCATTTTCAGATATAGGGCCCATCGATATGGGACTCTCCTCAGCAACGGATGCTCGGCAACTACCCGAAATAATAAAATGTATCTTATGGTGATGGTTTACAGCATTTAAACAATAGTAATTATTATTTACATATTGGAGGTTTAGTTGTCACATATGATAACATGTAATGGTTTGTGATATCATTTTATATCATGTTGTCCATAACAACCATTGCCATGCAGCTACCCGAACAAGAAAATGTATTGTTTTAGATACAGCACACCCCACATTATTAAATATGTAACACAAGCCGATGTGCCCGACTTCGTCCGGGCTATTTAGGGATTTATGTGTGATCTCCTCCGCCTGGACAAACTATTGTTAGATCGGTCCAAATACATGCCTATATATATGAGCGTATATGAGCGAGGACAATGTCAAGCACACGGTCACACGTGAAATTGGACCCGCCCATATTGTTCCCGGGATCAAAGTACATGTAGGCCTACATACCAAACTCGAGTCGGATTGGTTGAGGTCCACCCACCCCCCATCCCGCCACCCATAGTATCTTATGCGCCACAGGCACCCGTATAGAGGCTACTGCCCACATAAATAATGAGTCTAATGAGATCCCACCCACCCCCCATCCCGCCACCCATAGTATCTTATGCGCCACAGGCGCCCGTATAGAGGCTACTGCCCACATAAATAATAAGGAGTCTAATGAGATCCCACCCACCCCCCCCCCCCCATCCCGCCACCCATAGTATGTTATGCGCCACAGGCGCCCGTATAGAGGCTACTGCCCACATAAATAATAAGGAGTCTAATGAGATCCCACCCACCCCCCATCCCGCCACCCATAGTATCTTATGCGCCACAGGCGCCCGTATAGAGGCTACTGCCCACATAAATAATAAGGAGTCTAATGAGATCCCACCCACCCCCCCCCCCCATCCCGCCACCCATAGTATCTTATGCGCCACAGGCGCCCGTATAGAGGCTACTGCCCACATACATAATAAGGAGTCTAATAAGCTATGTGAGCGTATATGAGCGAGGTCAAGGTCAAGGAAGCGGACGCATGTGAAATTTGACCCGCCCATGTTGTTCCCCCTATCAACGTAAGCCTACATACCAAATTTGAGTCGGATAGGTCGAGTAGTTTTCGATTCTATAACACAATCTATATTTGAAATAATAGTATGATGAACAATCTATAATTATTTTAAATTAGTTTATTCACGGTGTGACGTTATAGTTTTCAGCCACCATATATGCAAGTCATTAAACAAAACTTTTTAACTTTTTGTCATAAATGCACGGGCAGTAGAATTTATCGGACGCGGACAATTTCTTGCGTCGCAGTTCACCACCCAGTGCCAATGTTAATGAACAATTCAGCACTTTTCCGTCAGAACAGTGATATACGGTTAGTTGCAGGAACTGGTCAATTGGTGCATTCTGATAAGACTAATGGTATCACACAAAGAACTGCAAAAAAGACCATTGGCCTCTTTATATTAATTCACGCCGGTTGATGCAAGATAAAAATGTGAACTTGGTGCAGTTAAATTATTCAGTTATACAGAATGCACAGGTGCATATAAGATTGTGAATAGAATCAAGAACAATTCGTCGTGACGTCAAACAACCATTCCCATGTCGTGTTCCGACACATCGTTAGTTCATAGTATGATGGCGACACACATATACGCTGGTAGCGAAAAGAATGTTTTATCAAATGTGATGTACCCTCCTGTGATCCCCATTCCCGACAAGAGTGGTCCCACTTCGATAAACAAATAGACTACACTATTGGGTCTCTTATATCGCGGAAATATCTATAAGTTTAAAAAAGAGTAACATCATTCTGTCTATCTGTTTGTCAGTTCGCGATTTTTCTCCCAGACCACTGGACCAATTTTGGGATGGTGACCCGGCCAAATCGAAAAAGTGCAGCTGCCAAATCGAAAAAGAGCACTAGTTTTCGAGATACCCATACCCTCGGTAGAACAAGTTGAAAAACAACTTTTTTTAAAAGAAGAAATATATATTGTTCAGGAAAATGATAGTGAAAAATAACGGAATTGGTGGTGCTATTGTCAAATCGACGATGAACGATACCCACCAGTTACTTTTTCCATAAATTAACGATTTTGGTAAAGCGAGGCTTGCGGCTATGTCATAACTTATTTGCCAACATTGTTGGTGTTAACATTACTACATTATATCATATCTCTACTTGATATGAAAAAAAAATATTGGTTAATTTGGATTGTCCTGTCATTTGGAGCCGAAACATTTATTTTTTGCTGAAAAATCGCTGTTTTTCACAAAAATATTTTGTTTTCAAACATTATCATTCAAATGGATATTACAATAACGCCAAACTATTTAATCCATATGGTGTAGCAGTTATCTAAAAAGCATATGTAGACAGAATTTAGCAGAAATTTACAACTGTTTGTGAATTAATGGATTTTAGCTACCCCTCCCCCAAAATGTTTTTGGTTGAAAAATTACATATATTTGTTAAGAACTTTACAAAATTTCCCAATTGAACATAATGGGACCCAATATGACTCGTCTGCTGAAATTTGGCCCGGGGCATTGCTGAAGTGATTAAAGACGTTATCAGGGTTCCAAACCCCAAGTTGCAACAACAACAACAACAACAAAAACAGATAGTATAAATAAACAGCTATAAATAAACATGCATCTACATCGACTTTGTAGGACAGAAATATTATTATAAACAACATATAACAGACTGTCTAAATAGAGTCTCATACTTATCAAACTTTTGTTGTTAAGGTGATTGTTAGTGTCCCTCTAAATAATAAGTAATATATAGAAAATAAATATTATGTTCAACTGAATCCCCACTATAGTCTCAACAAGGTGGCAGTTCTCTCCGTTTTATATACCAGTATATCTAAATCAAAAGCAAAATAGTGTGATGTGTAGCTGATAGAACGTTGTCATAATATTCAGTTCTTTGTGCGTTCGCAGGCTTTCGGAAAACGAGCCCTCCAAAGTAATTAAATATTTCCTGATCGAATAACCTTTTCTCCACACCCTCTGCTAAAACGTATACATCATTTTAGTTCGTGGTATGTTCAAGATTTCAGATAGAGTAGGGGGTCACAAAAACAATAACAAATTGAATTTGCCAGCCGACTATTGCAAAGTATACCAGACTCCGAGGAGCCAACATATGCGTATAAATTGTTTACTTCCTGATAGAAATACCCTCTGTCCACAGCCTCAGTTAAAACAGAGCGAGTATTTCATCTGGGAATAGTTTTCGTACAGATGGACACGAACTGGTGCCGTTTAGCATAAACTGCACAATTTTGATACCTTTGTCGCCATTTTGTCCACTTTTTTTTATAATGGTGGCTTAATTTCTACTCAAACAGGCAATGTGGTCCATAACTGATATACATATCACTATACGTGTGCTCTATTCGGGACATTTAAGTAAACATTGATAATTTGTTTAGAAATCTAGTACACATACTTCGAAATTCGATTTTGAGGGACACACAAAGGCCAAATCCTCGTGATATGGCACACAATAATCGGATTTGGATTGGACATCATATCTGGTTGCGCAACTGGTCATTTAATGCTATAGGTTTATAGATAGGTATAATATAGGTATAAATAGTAAAGAATGATTAAATTTAACGAAATTTCCCAATTTTATTGCACCAGGATTTTGACCGCCATTTTTTATTTTTACAAACGAATTTCACAAGAAGTGACAGATATACGTAACGTATATCTGTCATATTGTGTGAACTTCGAATGTAAAAACCAATACGTCATTGTAACACAAATACTAAGTTGTATTGCATGTTTTCTGTCATATTTGTAACTTAAGATGAGATCGAAATGAGTGGAGTATATATCCCAGCGGTCCCCGGAAATGCGGTCATCTTGGTCCGTCGCCATCTTGTCTGGTATCTACATATCCAGTTTTGTTTCGTGTTAATATCGAACAGTTCAAATGTGTAAAGTTTAATAAAAGATGCACGATGGTCAAGTTAGTTTTCGGGCTTTAATGGTTATGTGTGGGGCCTGGATCGAATCGCGTAGAATGAGGGCGTATATTAATCATGGCCCAGTAATGCATTCACGAAATTCCAAGTGTTAAACTCAGATATCCATAAAACAGTAATTTATATAGCTCTGGAACGAATTGGAATAGCTAATTTTATATTTCTCAACGAATGACTCAGTCTCTATATTGACGAAATCGATAGGCTAAATATCGTATGGACAGCGCCTGCCAGTTGTTCTCCTTTGGGTGAGGGTTAGCATTCCGGCTTTTACCCGGGAACTATCCATAAATGCGCCATCGCATTATATTCTAATGACATGTAATACTACCTGATCTATAGTATAGTGTTCTTTCAAATATAGTTGAAAAGGGAACATTTCTTAGAATTGTCACGAAAAATATTTTGCAGTCGTCACGATGTCATGATAGTAGAAAAATCGACAACTACATTCAGAACATATCAACTGCATTCAGAACATATCAACACATGTTGTATTCGTTCATTCTAAGACGATTCACTCGACAGTTGACTATCTATGGACGTTTTTTGTTGCAGTAACCACTCTACAGTAGTCGGCAAAAACGTCGTTAAATTTCGAGGGACGACCTTGGAAATAGGACCGATATCCTTAGTATTTTGGCTGCAACTTTTTTCTGTGCGCAAACGGGATTCGGAATCAGTGATAATGTTGCCAACATATAACACTTGTCCCAATAATAATATAACACCCCCTCCATCCGCGCCTTGACTATAATGCAAAGTTTTTTGGCACGTAATTTATATGACGTCTGTGTCAACAGCGTGGCCGCTGTTCTTGCTGAGAAACCTCGTATAATTTTTACGTCTTTTCTGAACTGTCAAAAAGTTCACTGAAAATACGAGGTTAAGTCATATACCTAAAACTCTGATTTCTGATCATTGGATTTCGGTCCTGATGAGAATTTATCTGATGTATTTTGATACGTAGATTCCGAATTCGAGAAAAATACTTTTCGCGCGAAAAATCGTTTTACGAGGTCTTTGAAAAAGTTTGAATACAGCCGACGATATGTAAAATGTATTTCAGACAAATCTACCATCAATTCTGGTCCCTAAATGCCACCCAGAAGAGTGCGAATTATACATTTTACTGACTGGGTAGCTGCATAGCAACGGTTGTGATGGACATTATGATAGGAAACAAGGACACAAGTCTGTGTAATTCATCATATGTCACAACTATACCTCAAATATGCAATTCAAAAGAACTTAAGTTGAATGAAATACTGTAATGAGCATTTTATACTTTCGGGTAGTTGCCTAGACAGCGTTGCTCAGCAGCGCCAAATCTCGGCGGGTTCCATATCTGAAAATGATCAGTAATGTCCAAGGAACATATATTGGAAGTTTCATGCCTTTATCATAAGTTGTGCATTTCTTACATTCCCATGCACCAATCGCCTGGACTACACAGAAGCATGATATATCGTGAACTAACTTATTTTGACCCATTGTGGAAAATGGTCACCAAGTTTAAAGGCCTATATCTCATGACTGACATGTCGGTTTCAACAATAATGCAGTTCACCATGTAGCACATACGCTACAGATTATTTAGGAGCAAAGATAACGTATTCAAAACTGATCTATAAAATCAGTGGGTAGAAAATGTATGACCCGATATGAAAAAAAGCTAATATTTTGGTGAATGACCTTGAACTTTGTGTATGACCTTGACATATATAGATGAAATCTCTCATGCCAAAAGAAAGCCCGCCAAGGGTGTCACCCCATACGAATGCAAAGATATAGTTAATGCATTGAACTTTCTAGTTGTAGACCATTATAGGCATATTTTTTACACTGGCCAAAAACACCATCCGTTGCCATGGAAACACAGATTTTGCACACTAAGCTACGCTGCCACAGTGCGCCCCAGTCATCATATAAACTTGAGCTTAAAAGCTTTGAGAAAAATGTTGATAGAATTTGCCCACCAAAATGGTACCATTCTCGGTCCTGGCTCATGGACTAAGTAGCATTGTGCTGTCTTCTGTAACACAATCAGGCTCTTGCTTATAGGCAAAATATAGTAGGGCTTTATGATAACATGCTGTTTACGCGATGGTCATGGTATATATGAACGAAACTGTATGCGTTTTACTGTTTTTTCTGTTTACGGCGATTGGAACAAATATGAATATTTTAGACAACTAAGGCCTCACGTGCCTTTAAATCGAACGTATATATAGCCTACATTGTATAATGTATTTTTAAACCTGCGGGTTCCGATGGTAGGATGCGTGCATGTATGGGAGGCCAAATTCACATTTAATAATGAATTGCACTTAAGCGCAATTAAGCACAATCAGAACTTTGCGCTTAAGCGCAAATACCACATATTATGCTTAAGCACAAATAGGGCATTTACGCTTAAGCGTAATTGTGACTATACTATCTAACCTACCCATACACTATTGGCATGACCTGGTGTATCACCTAGCAACACAGGATGAGCTAATTTTAACCTGTTTTAATTAGCCTGAGTCAACAGTCAACTGTGAGTATGTGTTCAACAATGATAATCCCTAATTACATATTATCAGCATCCCTATATCCAAAGAATTGATGTCTCCTTCCCAGAACTCTAGTAATTTTTTAATGCTTTTTAATGTATGTTTGCACAGATTTGGGCCATTACTATGGTCATATACTATATAGGATGCATGTGGTGTCACTGCATGAGGGCTTGCTTACCTCATATGGTTTACTTATTGACTTAAATTAGGAAAAAAAAACTATTTTCAGATTATCAGCATCCCTGTCCCAAAAACATTATGTCTCATTCCTGGAGCTTTGGTGTCTCAGTCCTCGAGCTCTAGTTTTTTTTATTAAATAAGGATTAACTGTCATGTGGACTGTTTTTATGGAGATGTAACTGTGAGGTAAGTGGTCATAACTTGTGTAAAGCCCGAATGGTTTTACATACAAGTTATGACCACTTACCTCACGGTACATCTCCATAAAAACAGTCCACATGACAGTTAATCATTATATTTATATACATTTAGCGAAAAAGCCACTTTTGTAAATGTATTTAAATCGAAAAGTGTATCGTGACAAAACCAGCCCGAAATATCCCATAGCACCCTTGGCAAAAGTTAACAGGAACAACTGAAACCCGATGATTTATTAAGTCAATCCTGTGCGAATCCAAATGCGCCCAAAACATTACGCGTTCGTCTTTCCAAACCCCAAATGACGTATGGATGTTGTTGTGAGCTTGCAGTTATGAGCTGTTGCGCATTCACAGAGAAATAATTGCAACTAGCCACCTGCGCGCCGACCAATCGGAATGCTGGATTTAGTGATGATCACACTTAGTATGTAAATATATCAGCATCTCTTGCACAAATATATATTATTTCCATGGTCATATACAGTGTGAATATGGTGTTTCTAGGGACAAAATCCACTGCAGTCAAGAATATACTGCTAGAGACCAGTCCTGCTGTTCATTACTAGACTCACTGAATCTCAATGTAGGAGGTTTGGTCCTGATTTTCTCTGTATGTTTGTGTTTTGCGTTCCACAAGGGGGTGGGTGTCAAATCATGGCTGGAAAAAACTCTATGAAATGGAAAAAACATTTGGGGTCGGGGGTGGGTCAAAAAAGTGGTCGTCGGCAAAAAGTAGCATACGTGTCTGGAAATTTTTTCCCACCCCTGGTCATGCAGAAAATCAAAAGGTTCCAAGGTTTTGAATTGGTGGACTATTATGGGAATTTATGGGCATAGCCAGAGTAGAGCTTTGTGGTATGATCTGCTTCAAAATAAGTTATCAAATTTGACTCATATAGCAATACAATTTTAGGATTGCAAACTATGTGTATAGCATAGCTGGCCACTCAGTAGCATCGTTTTGTTGTTAAAATTGAACGTTGAACCCTTCAAATGAATTCGAAGAAAACACCAGTATTTTGTATTGCCAGAAGCCAAACAAAACAATTCAAGCCACAAGATACATTTAAGGAATATGGCCATATCTGAGCAAAGCACGCGTGCGAGTGAATCAACTGTGACGTGATAACACCAGTCGCAGTCGCCACTTAGATATTATTTATAGCTCTGCCCTTTGATTCGATTAACAGTTCTAAACCGCGATCGAGAAAAGACGGTTTAGTTGCCTGTTTAAGCTTATAAAACGCAAAAAAAAATAAATATCGAAATTGACAAAAACTTATCCTTACACACTTTATAGGTGAATGCTTCTCGCTTATAAATTTCCAATCAAAATATGCTCGCTGTCGTAAATATTGATTTTCGCAATCAATAAAATGCGACGGTCCGCGTCAGGAAAGTACTGTTAATTATCTCGACTATACAGAGACACTATTGCTGAACTGCTGGTCTGGCTTGGCCAGGTTTAAACCAGGGATGACGAATGCCACACTTAGACCTGCGGTCTCGGGTTTAAACCTAGATGTTTACGTATACCAGGTTTAAACCTGAGATGAATAATCCAGCCTGTGTTTGGGGGGGGGGGGGGGTAATGGGGAGGTCAACTGACCATAAAATTTACCTAGCCGGCACGCCAGTTAAATATTATGACTGTTCAATGATAGGCCTGCTTTGATTCCCGGAAAATGCTTTTACATCACTTTTGCTTAGGAGATTTGCATGGAAATCCCCATTAAACAGTGGTCACTTGAACTCTTTAAACTGAGATGACGAATCGTACCTTAGATTTTATCGCACTTAAATGTTGATATAATTACAATATTGTATACATATATATACATACATATATCAACTGAGTATTTTTGATCGTCGTTATCATTTCAGATGGACTATGGATAGACGGTGAACAAGCAACACGGTCATCACCATGGTTACACTTTGATGGGCGACCACTGGTATGGCAGACACCATCAGCCCGGTTATCAGATCCCTCTGATTTATGCATGAGGCTTCAAAGTAGCAGTAGTTACACATTCAATGACAAGCAATGTTACAAAAACTTCAATTTTGTTTGTCAAACAGGCACAATGTCTTAAGGCAGCATCGGAACACCACGACTCTAAAACTGGAAGAGGAAACTTTAAATCAGCAAATAATGTTTCAACAGTGGGTTTCGCTTAGATATTTCATTGATATATACCTGTGCTAGGACATTATGCATAGTATCAAGTGGCAACGGCAAAACAGCAGTAACACATTCAAGACAACAATAGTTTTTCATTAAATTGCGTCCTTGAAGTATCACGATTGTTTTTGTGCACATATCGAACACACGACATCGCTCATTGGTACCCCATTCGCCAATATCTAACAAATTGGTTGACGTCAACTTGACGACTGTATGGGAACGGAAACAAGTCTCAGTTCTGCTGACTAACTGATGTTATCAACAGTTCGGTGAGCTGGTCGGTCTTTGAATAATAATTCATCAGCTTAGTTTAACCCGTTTCGGAAATTATAGACCACGAATGGTCTCGTTTAAGCCTGTCTCTTTATATAATACTAGAAGATTAGCCCGCCCCTGGCGGCATTGGTCCCATGGCTTTGGTCGATCCATTAATTTTAGTTTTTCAAAGTAACCCCGTACAGGCATATATAACCCGAAAAATTTTTAACACAGGATTTCCCATTCAAATCGATTTATGTCGATAAAACTCTTATTTTTCAATATTTTAAGCTGAGACTTCGTGTGTCTGTGTGTAATACTTATATATTTTTAAAATGACAGAGTCGAACACGTAAATATGTTTTAGATGGAAGAAATAAAAAAATTTCGATGCTAAATTTTAACACATGATTTGCCATTAAAATCGATTTATGTCGTTGACTTGGTGTGTCTGTGTGTAATACTTACATATTCTTAAACACGTAATTATGTTTTTGATGAAAGAAATTAAATTTGTTCGATGCTAAATTTCGAGCGATAACGTTGCGTTGAATTGTAAACAAACGCTCTTTTATAGCGACGCGTCATATACAAACGCTTATTAAATTATCACGTGATTAACCCCCGCAGTGCCGTTTTTTGTGATTGGGAGTGGATAATGAGTGCACAGAGCTTCTCCAAAACGCCGCGACGACGATTCCCGTGGGATTTTATCCTTAGATGGGAAGTTTGAGCTCAATCGAGCCAGCCGTTTTCGATTCTATAGGGGACAAATATACACATATATTTATATACGTAGTTCTCAAAATATATAGTAGACTAGCAGGTTAGCCCGCCACTGGCTTTGTTTCAGAAACATGACATTTTTTTAATTTAACCAAATTTCAAGTCGATAGCTCCACCCGTTTCCGAGATCTCGTCTGCGCATGCGCGAAGCTTGCGTCGCACGGGCTCGGCGACCCGATAAAATTCGAATCCGGGGCAAGATACATTCGCATAGCAAATTTCAAGTCGATAGCTCCACCCGTTTCCGAGATGTCGTCTGCGCTCGCGCTGCACGGGCGTCGCACGGGCTCGGCAACCCGATAAAATTCGTACCCGGGGCAAGATACATTCACATACCAAATTTCAAGTCGATAGCTCCACCCGTTTCCGAGATCTCGTCTGCGCACGCGCTGCACGGGCGTCGCACGGGCTCGGCAACCCGATAAAATTTGTATCCGGGGCAAGATACATTCACATAGCAAATTTCAAGTCGATAGCTCCACCCGTTTCCGAGATAACGCATTCTTTGTTTTTCAATGAGTTAATTCATGGTACCCGTCCTCCCCGTCCTAAACTTCAGAGCGGACAGTCAATTAATCCCGTCGTGAAAGTCGAGATAATTGCATTTCGTCCGCATCCGTATTTTGGACGCATGGGG
Organism: Siphonodentalium dalli; assembly: GCA_032622095.1. NCBI lineage: Eukaryota > Metazoa > Mollusca > Scaphopoda > Gadilida > Siphonodentaliidae > Siphonodentalium > Siphonodentalium dalli. The sequence continues at coordinate 99,202,005 of CP136064.1, forward strand.
TCAGTCGTTTAGCCACGTCCATTGGAATCCGCATTCGTATTTCGGACGCATGAGGTCAGTCGTTTTGCCACGTCCATTGCAATAAAGAGCGTTGATTGTTAACACCTCCGTATAAGGTCAATATAAAGATCGTTGATGTCTTAACCACCGCAGTGCCGTTTTTTGTGACTGAGATTGGAGAACGGTTGTCCTGAGCTTCTCCAAAACGCGACCACGGCGGTGTCGGTGCGATTTTACACTTACATAGGAAGTTTGAGCTCAATCTGTACACGCGTTTTCGATTCTATGAAGTACACACATACACATATACACACATATATATATACGTAGTTCTCAAATTATATAGTAGACTAACATGTTAGCCCGCCACTGGCGGCATTCGTCCCATGGCATTGTTCGAAAAAGCAATTGCAACATGTTCCGAGACACTTGTGCTGCATTTGTACCAAATTTCGTCAGAAACATGACATTTTTTAAATTATTTTGTTTTTATTTATTTTTGTTTTTTATTTTTTAATATGAATTTAATGTTTTTTAAATTTAATATATTTTTTTTCTGAATTGTTTTTTTATTTTTATTTTTTTTTAATTTTAAATTGTTTTAATTATTTTTGTTGTTTCTGGCGGAAAAATTTACCCGTAGAAATCCCCCCTTCCTAGGAACGACAGACAACGCATTTTTTGTTTTTCTTGTTTTTTAACGTGCCCGTACCCGTCCTAATGTGAAATCTCTGCATAATATTTCGAGCGATAACATTGCATTGAATTGAAAACAAACACTTCCCGTCGTGAAATCTCTCTACGATAACATTGCATTGAATTGAAAACAAACGCTTCCCGTCGGAAAATCTCTCTGCATAATATTTCGAGTCTGCCGTACCCGTCCTAATGTCGTGAAATCTCTCTGCATAATATTTCGAGCGATAACATTGCATTGAATTGAAAACAAACGCTTCCCGTCGTGAACTCTCTCTGCGACAGGCTACAGACTCCCGTCATACAGATAAGTAAATAGCGAAAACGACGCTCTTTATATAGACACTGCAGAAAACGAACGCTCTTTATATATCAACGCTATTAACCCCGAGTGCCGAGTGCGGTGATTTTGATGATTGGGAAGGGAGAAACGGTGCTCTGAGCTTCTCCATGGGATTTTACACTTATATACGAAATTTGAGCTCGATGGGTGAAGTCGTTTCCGATTCTATAAAGTACACATATATATATATATATATATATATATATTTATATATATATACGGAAGTCTCAAAATATATAGTACTAGCAGGTTAGCCCGCCATTGGCGGCGTTCGTCAGAAACATTACAATTTTTCAATTATTTTTTTTAGTTAAGTTTTATAATTAATTTTTTTATTTTATTTTTTGCTTTTTCAATGAGTTAATATTAATTTTTTGTTTATAACATGAGTTAATTGTGTATTTTTCCCGATTTTGACCTTGAATTTATCATTTTCAAGGTCAAGGTCAGGTCGGAGTCACAATTTAACCTGTCCATGACACTTCCCGTAGGTAGCAAGTTTGAGCTCAATCGGTTCGAGTCTATAAAGGACACACACATATATATAATTTGTGGGTACCCGTTTCAAGGTGAAGAAGACATGAGAATCACACAACACGCAGTACCCGTCCCTAAAAGAGCTATGATTTAAAGTACATCTGGCGGAAAAACTGACCCGATGAAAATTTTCCCAGTTCCTAGGAACGACAGACATAAGAATCACACAACACGCATTTTTTCACACAACACACAGTACCCGTTCCTAAAAGATGTATGATTGGAATCACACAACACGCAAGTTTTGTTTTCCGATGAGTTAATTCTGCCTTTTAAATCATGATAAGTGCATTTCGCGTTTTCGTCCGTAGTTTCGTAGGCACATGCGAGCGTTTAGCAACGCCGATGACAATAAAGATCGTTAGTCGGTTAACAACTCCAAACATGGTCAATATAAAGATCGTGCCTGCCTTAACCCCCGATGTGCCGTTTGCGTGATTTTGATGATTGTGAGTGGAGAATGGGTGCTCAGAGCTTGTCCAAAACGCGACGTTGACCATTCCCGTGGGTTTTTACCCTTAGATAGGAAATTTGAGCTCGATCCGACCAGCCGTTTTCGATTCTATGAAGTACCACACACACACACACACACACATATATATATATACGGAGTTAGCCCGCCACTGGCAGCATTCGTCCCATGGCTTTGTTCGAAAAAGCAATTGCAACAGGTTCCGAGACACTTGTGCTGCATTTGTACCAAATTTCGTCAGAAACATGACATTTTTAAAATTATTTTGTTTTTATTTATTTTTGTTTTTTATTTTTTAATATGAATTTAATGTTTTTTAAATTTAATATATATTTTTTCTTAATTGTTTTTATTTTTGTAATTTTAAATTGTTTTAATTAAATTTTTTGTTTCTGGCGGAAAAATTTACCCGTAGAAATCCCCCTTTCTAGGAACGACAGACAACGCTCGAGCGATAACATTGCATTGAATTGAAAACAAACGCTTCCCGTCGTGAAATGTCTCTGCATAATATTTCGAGCGACAGGCTACAGACTCCCGCCATACAGATAAGTAGATAGCGAAACGAAATTTACCCGTAGAAATCCCCCTTCCTAGGAACGACAGACAACGCTCGGGCGATAACATTGCATTGAATTGAAAACAAACGCTTCCCGTCGTGAAATGTCTCTGCATAATATTTCGAGCGACAGGCTACAGACTCCCGTCATACAGATAGGTAGATAGCGAAAACGACGCTCTTTATATAGACACTGGGGAAAAACGAACGCTCTTTATATATCAACGCTATTAACCCCGATGTGCCGATTGCGGTGATTTGGGATTGGAGAAAGGGTGCTCTGAGCTTCTCCAAAATGCGACCACGGCCGTATCGGTGGGATTTTACACTTATATACGAAATTTGAGCTCAATCTGAACATGCGTTTTGGATTCCATGAAGTACACATATACACACACACATATATATATACGGAAGTCTCAAATTATATAGTAGACTAGCAGGTTAGCCCGCCACTGGCGGCATTCGTCTCATGGCTTTGTTTCAGAAACATGACATTTTTTAAATTTAACCAAATTTCAAGTCGATAGCTCCACCGTTTCCGAGATCTGGTGTGCGCATGCGCGAAGCTTGCGTCGCACGGGCTCGGCGTATCCGGGGCAAGATACATTCACATAGCAAATTTCAAGTCGATAGCTCCACCCGTTTCCGAGATCACGTCTGCGCACGAACCAAATTCACCTTCTATTATGATAATGGCTAATATATCCATAGGTGCATTGAATTGTCGTGGGTTGGCTTCAGATCAAATAAAACGTCGGGACTTCTTTAATAGATGTAGGGAAAAATTTGATATCACAATGCTCATAGATACACATTCAAGTAAAGAGACTGAAAAACGGTGGCGTACGTATCGAATGGGGTTATGAAGCAATTTTCTCCTCACTACCAAGTGCTAAAAGAGGTGTTGCGATCCTCTTTAGAAATACTATCCAGTACAAGATACATAAAACAATAGTGGATGCAGGAGGTAATTTCATTATTCTTGATTTATCTATTCAGAATCATAGATTAAGTCTTTGTGCTGTATATGGCCTAAATGACGATAAGCCAAGCTTCTTTGAAAATTTCTTCGAACAGATTGATGGTTTGGAAAATACATCTATAATTATTGCTGGTGACTGGAATGTGCCCCAAGATTACTCCATTGATACTGTTCGATACAAACAGAGGAATAACCTTAAATCAAATGAACAAATTTAATTCTGGCAAAACAGGAAATAAAATAAAATGGCTCGTCTAGATTACTTCCTGGCCTCATCTGATCTTCAGCCATTTATTAAAAACTCGGAAATAATGTTGAGCTCTAAATCTGACCATAGTCCAGTTAGCCTGAGTCTACAATTTGTGAGTCATCTTAGAGGCAGGGGTACATGGAAATTCAATAATAGTTTACTCAGAGACAAGAAGTATGTCGAGTCAGTTAAAACAACAACTGCAGACACAGTCAACCAATAACATGTAATAGCAATAATACAAACACAGTTATTGGGGAAGAAAACTGTTTTACAATTAACGATCAACTATTTTGGGAAACTTTAAAAATCATGATCCGCGGACAGACTATAGCCTACTCCTCAATATTGAAAAAAGAAAGAGATAACTTAGAAAAAGACCTAGAGCTTATACTTTTGAAGCTTACGGAAGAACTGGAAAGTAGAAACGAATCAACCTCAGAAGAAATTGAAAAAGTTAAATCAGAGTTAGTTAGATTAAGGGACAAAAAAATACAAGGAATCATACTAAGAACAAAGGCAAAATGGAAAGTAGAAGGGGAGAAATCAACTAAATACTTTTGCAATTTGGAAAAAAGAAGCTACACTGAGAAAAGCATACCGAGATTAATAAAAAGCGATGGGTCTGAAACAAGCAATTTATCAGAAATAATGAAAGAACAGCATGCCTTCTATAAAGATCTATATGAATCAAAACTCTCTCCCATAACAGCGGAAAATGAAGAATTTACTTTTTGTGATGAAAGCAACCCTTTCCTGAAATTTTTAGATGACAATGAAAGTCAGTCTCTAGAGGGCATATTAAAGGAAATTCAATGTTCAACTGCACTCAAAAAAATGAAAATGATAAATCTCCAGGGTCAGATGGATTCACAGTGCCATTCTACAAATTTTTCTGGAAACATGTTGCACACTTTGTGATAAATTCATTAAATCATGGATTTAAAATGCAAACACTCTCAGTAACCCAGAGATGTGGAATAATAACTTGCTTACTAAAACCCAATAAACCAAGAGAATATATAAAAAATTGGAGACCTATCACTCTCCTGAATGTTGATGCGAAGATTGCATCATCTGTAATTGCTAACAGAATGAAAACATTCCTGCCTAAGCTGATCTCTGACTCCCAATTAGGATTTCTAGCAGGACGATATATTGGTGAATCAACCCGTCTCATTTTCGACCTAATGGATAAATGCGAACAGAACAACATACCTGGCTTATTAACCATCATCGATTTTGAAAAAGCTTTTGATTCTTTGGAATGGAGTTACATGGAAAAATGTTTGAAATTCTTTAAATTCGGACCAGATATTATTAGTTGGGTTAAAACATTCTACACAGACAGTTTTAGTTATATTATTAACAATGGGAATTTATCCGAAAGATTAGATATACACAGAGGTGTGAGACAGGGAGCCATTTATCACCGTATCTTTTCATCCTGGCTGGGGAGACTCTTAGCGCATCAATTAAACACAACCCAGACATAAAAGGTATACAAATCAATGGATCAGAATTCGTAATATCACAATATGCAGATGATATGACCCTGTTCCTTGGGGATGACTCACAATCCTTGAACGAAGCGTATAATACAATTCGAAAATTCTCACAAATATCAGGTCTAAAGGCTAATTTTGAAAAAAACACAAGTATTATGGATTGGATCGAAACGGGGCTGTGCTGAAAAAATAAGAACAGAAGAACCTGTTATATGGAACCATTCAAACTCTGTAACTATTCTTGGTATATAATTTAATCTGTTCAATGAAAACTATATTGAAAACAACTACCGGACAAAATTGCAAAAAATGGAAAATCTTCTGAATGACTGGTCATTCAGGCAGTTATCTCTCATCGGAAAAACAACTGCAATAAAGACCCTAGCACTTCCTATGCTAACACATTGTCTATCAGTATTACCTCCCCCCTCCAGAGATACCAAAACAAAAATACAGCAAGCTTTCTTTCGCTTTCTGTGGTCGGGAAAAAATGATAAAATAAAACGCAAAGTCATTATCAATCGTATTGAGGATGGTGGTTTGAAGTTTCCCCATCTAGAGTCTTTCTCCAATGCTTTGAAAATATCCTGGGTGAAAAAATTACTTGATCCATCCAAACTGGCAAGCTGGAAAATTATTATCATGAATGATTTAGAGCCATTTGGTGGCAATAAAATTTGGCATCTTCACACTGAAGCCTTAAATGTTTTGGGGAAAAGTGAACCCTTTTTGGAAAAGTGTTTTATATGCTTGGAGTCTAGTGGACCAAAATCTCAGCACAGCCCCGGAAGATATCCTATCCCAACCGATTCATTTAAATAAACATCATAGTGGACAGGCATATGTTCATTAATAAAGAGTGGATAAAGAATAATATATTCTTTATAAATGATCTTATGAAAGATGACTCAGGATTCCTGGACTATGGTGAATTTTGTTGTAAATATAATTTACGCACTCCTTTTACATACTACCAGGGACTTTTGAATGCAATACCATCTCAATGGAGAACATGTGTGAGGGGAAATAGGAAACTTAATCTGATAAAAAAATCAAAAATAGATAAGTTGGAAAACTTGACAAAAACCTGTAAAACATTTTATTCCATATTTCTGGAAAATATTGTTGAACAACCAACCCATATTCAAAACAAATGGGCAAAAAGATTAGGAAAACCCATTAGTGGTTTGAATTGCAGTGAAATCTATAAACATCCGTACCAAATTACAGATGATACAGGGTTACTTAATTTCCAATTTAAGATCAATCATGATATACTGTATACAAATTCGAAACTATTCAAGTGCAAACTATCAGAAACAGAACTCTGCACCTTCTGTGGAAACTCAAGAGAAACAGTTCTACATCTCTTCTATGAATGTTCCATTTCAAAAACTGTATTGCTTCAATTTCAACAGCTACTCAAAGAAAAATGTGCATTTTCAATAGATCTCACCCCAGAATATACTGTGCTTGGAATGGGAGACACAGAAGCAACCATATTTGAAATATTGGATATTTGTATATTACTTTATCGAAAATATATATATTTATGTAAAATGAGGAAAAGCAATCCTACTTTAACTGGCCTCATTGAACATCTTAAATACTACCAAAACATTGAATGTCTCAGTACAAGTCACTTGGAAGTCAGTAGGGCTCATCATCTTAAAACAAGATGGGAAGAATTGAAACCATTGTTAACATATCAATAAGTTAACAGAAAACTGGAAATAATTTTTTTGCATACCAATTAGGGATGAAGATAAATGTAATTCACATGTACTCTCCACTGAGATGAATGCTCCCTCCACCCCACGGCAATAATATATCAATAAACTAAACATTTATTTGTTTACTATAATTGTAAAAAGTTTGGTACAAAAGCAATAATATATCAAACGTACAAGCTATACTTTATGTTCAATATAATAATCAACCATCATAATATATATATTAATATGTGTACACCCATTTATGAGATATGCTTATCAGGATCCTAATAAAAATATTAAAACAAAAAAAGTCTCAAAATATATATATAGACTGGCGGCATTCGTCCCATGGCTTTGTTCGAAAAAGCATTTGCAACAAGTTCCGATACACTTGTGCTGCATTTGTACCAAACTTCGTCGAAATGAGCAAGTTTTACCCGATTTGACCTTGAATTGACACATTTGTAGGTCAAGATCAGGTCGTGGTCATGATTTGACCCGTCCAAAACACTCCCCGGACAAGAGTACAGAAATCCGCCAGTTTTACCCAATATGACCTTGAATTGACCAGTATGAAGGTCAATGTCACATCGGGGTCACGATTTGACCCGTCTGTGACACTTTCGGGACAAAGGTACCCATAGGTAGCAAGTTTGGGCTCAATCTGTTGACCCGTCCCGAGTTGACCATTTTGCTTCCATAGAATTTTTAACAGTGTATAGAAAATAATATTTAAATTTTAACATAGGATTTCGCATTCAAATCGATTTATGTCGATAAAACTCTTATTTTTCAAAATTTCATGCTGAAACTTCGTGTGACTGCGTGTAATACTTATATATTCTTAAAATGACACAGTCCAACACGTAATTGTGTTTTAGATGGAGGAAATTAAATTTTTTCGATGCTAAATTTTAATACAGGATTTCCCATTAAAATCGATTTATGTCGATAAAACTCTTATTTTTCAATATTTTAAGCTGAGACTTGGTATGTATGTGTGTAATACTTATATATTCTTAAAATGACAGAGTCCAACACGTAATTATGTTTTTGATAAAAGAAATTAAATTTTTTCTATTTTAAATTTCGAGCGATAACGTTGCGTTGAATTGTAAACAAACGCTCTTTTATAGCGACGCGTCATAAACAAACGCTCATTAAATTTTTTACTTTTGATTAACCACCGCAGTGCGTTTTTTGTGACTGAGAGTGGAGAACGGGTGCTCTGAGCTTCTCCAAAACGCCGCGACGATGATTACCTTTAGATAGGAAGTTTGGTCTCGATCGGTCAACCCGTTTTCGATTCTATAAAGTATACATATACGGAAGTCTCAAAATATATAGGAGACTAGCAGGTGGACCCGACTTCGTCCAGGCTGTTTGCCCTCCTCCGCTTTTCGGCGAATTGCGCGATTTGACCTTGAATTGTCCATTTTGAAGGTCAAGGTGAGGTGGGGTAACGATTTGACCCGTCAAAAACACTGCCTGGACAAAAGTACCTGACAAAAGTACCCGTCGAAATCCATCCGGTTTTATCCGATTTGACCTTGAATTGGTCCGGGCTGTTTGCCCTCTGCTTTTCGCCGAATTGCGCGATTTGACCTTGAATTTTCCATTTTGAAGGTCAAGGTCAGGTGGGGTCACGATTTGACCCGTCCAAAATACTGCCCGGACAAAAGTACCCGACAAAAGTACCCGTCGAAATCCATCCGGTTTTACCCGATTTGACCTCGAATAGATCATTTTGAAGGTCAAGGTCAGGTCCGGGTCACGATTTGACCCGTCCAAAACACTCAGTGGACAAAAGTAACCCTATGTATCAGATTTCGTGGAAATCCCATCAAAATTTGACCTTGAATTGACCCGATTTCAGGTCAATGTCACGTCGCACGGGCAATGAATATGCTTATGAGACTCCCCACACGAAAGTGTCCCTAGATACTAATTTTCATCGAAATCCCGTGATACTCGGGCGTTTGACCTTGAAATTACCCGATTTCAAGATCACGTCGCACGGGCAATAGCTCCACCCGTTTCCGAGATCTGGTCTGCGCATGCGCGAAGCTGGCGTCGCACGGGCTCGACGACCCGATAAAATTCGTATCCGGGGCAAGATACTTTCACATACCAAATTTCAAGTCGATAGCTCCACCCGTTTTCGAGATCTCGTCTGCGCATACGCTGCACGGCGTCGCACGGGCTCGCAAATCGGACAACGACGACCGCCTGGTCAAACTACACACACGTACCAAGTTTCGTCCCGATCGGTCGAGAATCGAAGATTTGTATAAATGACATACAGACAGACAGACAGACAAACAGAGGTCTTCAAAAATATATATGAGACTAGCCGATGAGCCCGACGTTGTCCGGGCTATTCAAAAACCAAATTTCAAGTCGATAGCTCTACCCAGCTCGACGTTGTCCGGTCTATTAAAAAACCAAATTTCAAGTCGATAGCTCTACCCGTTTCCGAGATCTGGTCTGCGCATGCGCGAAGCTGGCGTCGCACGGGCTCGGCGACCCGATAAAATTCGTATCCGGGGCAAGATACATTCACATAGCAAATGTCAAGTCGATAGCTCCACCCGTTTCCGAGATCTCGTCTGCGCATGCGCGAAGCTGGCGTCGCACGGGCTCGGCGACCCGATAAAATTCGTATCCGGGGCAAGATACATTCACATAGCAAATTTCAAGTCGATAGCTCCACCCGTTTCCGAGAACTCGTCTGCGCATGCGCGAAGCTGGCGCCGCACGGGCTCGCAAATAGGACAATGACGACCGCCTGGTCAAACTACACACTCGTACCAAGTTTCGTCCCGATCGGTCGAGAATCGTAGATTTGTATAAATGACATACATACATACATACATACAGACAGACATACAGACAGACAGACAGACAGAGGTCTTCAAAATATATAGGAGACTAGCCGATGAGCCCGGCGACCCGATAAAAATCGTATCCGGGGCAAGATACATTCACATAGCAAATTTCAAGTCGATAGCTCCACCCGTTTCCGAGATCTCGTCTGCACATGCACTGCACGGGCGTCGCACGGGCTCGCCAATACGACAAGGACGACCGCCTGGCCAAACTACACACACGTACCAAGTTTCGTCCCGATCGGTCGAGAATCGTAGATTTGTATAAATGACATACATACATACATACATGCAGACAGACAGACATACAGACAGACAGACAGACAGAGGTCTTCAAAATATATAGGAGATTATCAGATTTGCGGCTCTCGATCTATTTTTAGGACAACGGGGCTTTCTCAAGATGACGAAATTAATTGTTTCAAAATATAGAATGCAAGCCTGGCGTAGAAAACTTTTGTGAGAATCGTAGTATTGAATGGTAGTTATAACAACAACGGGATGCGAAAGAATAATCAGTAATAGATATCGTTTACTGATGAATGATGACGTCTATGTTGCGCTGGTTTCTGTATAATACAATGTGTTGTATCGCTGCGGGGGATTTTCAACACGTCATTGACCTCGCATCTCGCAATTTAAATATCTAACCAACCACGAAGCAGTGTTTTTAATTGTTATCGGCTTTCTATAGTGATGGAATGCCACCTTGCAATTATCTGTTACGGCTTTTACCAATGAAATTGCGGCCATTCTGAGCCATAACCAACGGACGCTCCAATATCAGGGTCAGGAACTTACATCACTAATGTAGTCAATAAATCGTCGCTTCTGACGTTCTGGAACCTACAGCACTAATGTAGTCAATAAATCTTCGCTTCAGATGTTCAGGAAGCTACATCACTAATGTAGTCAATAAACTTTCGCTTCAGACGTTCAGGAACCCACGTCACTAATGTAGTCAATAAACCGTCGATTCAGACGTTCTGGAACCTACATCACTAATGTAGTCAATAAACCTTCGCTCCAGACGTTCAGGAACCCACGTCACTAATGTAGTCAATAAACCTTCGCTTCGGACGTTCAGGAACCTACGTCACTAATGTAGTCTCTAAACCGTCGCTTCAGACGTTCGGGAACCTATACGTCACTAATGTAGTCTCTAAACCGTCGCTTCAGACGTGAAGGGACATACGTCACTAATGTAGTCTCTAAGTCGTCGGTCCAGACGTTCGGGTAGCTGATATGTGGAACTCGTGCAGCTGTTGAGCTAGATATTTGTCGCATGAATTATTGTACTTCGTAAAAGATATTGTACATTCTAAGATTATCTATTAAATTGTTCAGGTATGTTTGATGTTCAAACTATGGGTATACTTGATACCTATTTTCCTTGTAAGTTTCGGTTATAAATATGAGTTGTTATCAATTACTGATTTCTAAATGTGCATTGCTATATTCCAACAGCTCATGCACTAGGCTATCCCGTCAGTCAAAGGTGTATATCTGTTTTAAAGGCACGGGCGGCGTTCGTTGCAGAAATATTCATATTTGTTCAAATCTCCATCAACAGAAGGAATATTAAAATATGTATAGTTTTGTTCATATGCTAAACATAATCAGCGCTTAAATATTATATTGTCAAGATGTACGATGGTGTACGTAAACAAGAGCCTGCTCGTGTTACAGAAGTTGTGCTTCTGTTTACATAACACAGCGCAATTATATTGGTTGGTTTAAACATATTTATTTATCAAAATGATATGGTGACGGGATTGGAGGACAAGTGCTAGCCACTTAGATGTACCTCCTCTCCATATGACAACACTCAATACAACTTTACAATTATAGCAGCATAGTAACAGTGCATATACATATATAAGAAATATACAACAACAGTTTTGTGTTTGTGCTAGTCTGTGATATCAGTTTTGTTTTCTCTCATATAAATCACTTTCTCTCTCACTCCCTCTCCGAACTTGTTTCAATGATTGACATGCAGGGTTTTGGAAGAGTCTAAGTCCTTTAGACATATCTCTTTCCAATCTCAGGTAAGTTGAAAGTTTGTTTTATCTGTGAAAGTAGCGTCTCTTAAAAAGTCTTGGACAGCTTTGAAAATGGACTCATTTTCATTGTTCTTTAGGTCAGGGTCTCCAAATAGCAAATTTTTTGACCGCACAAATGTTGAAGGGCAAGAGTTTATTGTATAGACTTATTCTGGCATAAAAGTGAACAGGACCATAAAAAAAAATGAAATGCATTCTCTTCATGATATCCGCATATGCATGCTTTAGTATCAGCGATATAATTTAGCTTTTTATCAGCTTGTAAGTTGCTACATTGATTTCTCAGTCTGCAGTGAGAAATATTTAGTAAACGTTTACCAACATTGAAGTATTTTGGCGGTTTAATTGGTTTCCGTTTGATTGATTCCTTAAAGATGTCTTTTCCAAGAGCGTTCCATGTGTTAATGCAAGTAGGAAAGAAGGTCACGTCAGTTCTTACTTCCGGTTTTTGGTGGGACAAAGTCGGATGAGTTACGTAGGTCTTTGTCACACCTTTCGCGGAATGTGGGTGGGAGGAGTTCAACGAGATAGTTGGGGGCCTTTTTTTTAACAATATTATGGAATATCGTCATTCATCTGGTGTATCGTCGATTTTCTAGATTCTCCCATCCAAGTTCGAAAAGAAGCCTATCATTCGGAACAGATCGAGTACACCCTGTGACTATTCTGGCTGCCTCGAATTGAATATCATCCAATTGTTTTAGCAAGTGAGCAGGTGCCCCGAACCAGACAGTGCTACCATACTCCATTAGAGAGCGTACACATGATAAATATAAAGTTTCGAGTGTTTCACGATTGAGTGTATGTTTGAGTGCTAGCCACTTAGATGTACCTTGTCTGTCTCCTTTCTTGAAAAGGATGATAACATTAGCATTTTTCCATGCCGCCGGGAAACGACACACCTTAATGGATTTATTAAATATTAAACGAAGTGGTTTACATACGGAGGTGTGCGTTTCCTTCAGCATTTTATTGCTTATACCGTCGGGGCCTATAGCCTTATTTGTATCGTTGCTATTTCTTCTTCTGTTAATGTGATGTCAGAAATATTATTTTGGGTTCTTTTTTCAAAGCTGGGCAAATCCCATAGGTGTTCATTTTCGAGAGTACTATTTTCGGTGAAGACTTCGTTCAAAACCTCAGCTTTGTGGCCGTCTTCGTCAAAAAGGTTGTTTTTGTAATTTAAACACGGAATTTTGTTACCATTTGAAAAATTATTTAAGAGTTGTTTAACCACATGCCAGAAATGTTTAGGATCAGTGTTAGCTTTTAGAATTTCATCGAGTTCGCTCAAATAATTCTCTTTGGCTGATTTTTTCAGATTGTTAACCTTATTTCTGATTTTTTTGTATTGTTCCCAATGAAATGGATAGTTTGTTCGTAGAGCTCTTTTCCTAAGACGATCGCGTTTGCGTATATTGAGCCTTATAAGTGAATCGAACCACGGTTTGTCGTTGCTCCGAATTGTTATGTTTGACAGTGTATATACTTTTTGGCAATAAGTAGATAATTATGTGTAAAATTGTCGACAATCTGATCAATATCTTTGTTCGGTTCTGAAGTGGACAAAAGTTTTGACCAATCGGTTTTATTTATTTCAGAATTCATCCCAACGAAATCAGCTTTAGAGTAATTCCACACAGTACGCTTATATGTATTTTGTTTGCGATTTGGAAATATTATTTCGGCAGACGTAGCTCTGTGATCAGATAATCCGAGATCTATCGTAGATGGATTAACAGCAGATAACACATTCTATTGGTTAATCACACACAAATGATATAAACGCTCTTTATTATTTCCATATCAGGAAAACAGTAACAAACTAGAATGCACTCACTGGAGCTGCCTATACTTGCGCACATCACACATTTGACATGTTTTGTTTTGTCTTACCAACACCACTTAGAACCACGGGTGTTGGCCCCTCGTTTGAGAGATCGATAAAAAAAATCTAGATATCAAATCTCAGTTCATCCATCGCTGAAATATTTGAGTATACGGACAGAATATCTCAAGTTGATCTATTACACTAATGATAGTCTTGGTAATACGTAGGAGTTGTTTGGCATATTTATAGAACAATATAGACATCGTTCATATGAAGGATGTGAAGACGATTGGTTGCCGATGATGCTAATATATATGTATATATTATATACCAATTGGGTTAAATTACTAGTTTGACTAGAATGACATCAAGTGTGTATGCCATTGCACTTCAGCGGCAAAAACCATCAAAGTAAATTACAAATACCAACACAACTAAATAAAAGACACGCGACCATTGGCCAGTCTTTGGTTAACAGTGTGTCAATGTGAACATGCCCTTAGCGACTGATATATACAGTCTTCGGGAACCTATCATCAAAATGTCTATTGCGTTAAATGTGGATTATCTCTTTAAGAGTAAACATGTATTATATAGTTGCCGAGGTATAAAATATTAGATCTGAGTCGAAGATTCCTGTCCGGAAATGCTTCTATCGATTAATATTAATTTTATTTCGAATATTTTCTGGTCTAAAAAGGTGTGGTTGTTTAGCTAACGAACAATAGGGGTTACTGTTAACACAGACCAGAAATGTTATTGTTTAATTTTGTCACAAATAAACGTTAATTATACTCATTATCTCTTATAAATATGGAATAAAACAATGCAACTAATCAATCTGGGACATTTGACGTTCGGCACATAGCCATAGGAACAGCCTAATGCTCTATATCGCTAAATGGTATCACCCGAATGGTCTGTTCTAAAAATAGACAAATAAACGGGCCCAATAAGATATTCGAAATAAAATAAATATTAATTGATAGAAGCCTTTTCGGACAGCGGTCTTCCGTTCTTATTTATTATTTTATACCCACGCAACTATTTCAAATTTGTTAGTTAAAGAGATAATCCATCTTTTTTATAATCCATATGTTTCAACATTCACATATTTATGTGCAAATGTTTCTCAATTGAACCATGCGCTCGACTGTGGTTAATGATTTATATGCACCAGGATCTTTCGAAAATGTTTCGAACTTCAAAGAAAGTTTCCCGAAATATGTTCGCACCTCACTGCCTCTGCGAAAATAAAAACGATTCCGCACGCATCTTTTATACATGATCTCAACACATTTCCAGACTTTCAAGTTACATCTAATGGGCAGCACTATTGCCCACTTTTCTTTTTCATGCAGTATATATATTTTTAATAATAAAACACGAAGTTGTTGGTAGATAGAATGGTTTAGCCGTCTGGACATCGACGCAATCATGTCTGATGTTTTGCGCGCCCGTGTAGGTTGTGACGGCCTGTTGTGCGTCGTGACGTCATGTCGTCTTTGTCGGTTTCCAGAAAGAAATCATTCAATATTTTTCATTTATGTGTGACGTAACATATTCGCGGAAGGACAGATAAACAGACAAATACACAGACAAATAAACAGAGATCCGGAACGAAAACATTACTTGCGTCCAACATAGACTGGCGCAAGTAATAACGCTCTTTATGGTTACCATATCCGGATCTAAACAAAAGCCAGATAACGTAACGTGTTTTGCTTTTGTTTACATAACAAAGGGGAAAACATTGACAATAACATACTGTTTATGCCATATTTCTGATTGGTATAAGAACAAGGTCTGTCTATATTTTACTACTCTTTCTGTTTATGGCGGTTTTTGAAGGAGGTGAATATGTTAACACCATACCCACAGCCAACACCGCCCGTATCTTTAAACAAATTTTAAATCAAAACCCGCTTTGGGTTAGAGACTTGATTGTGATTTAGGTTCCTGGTCCGGATACTGATGTAGAAAAATACACCCGGTTGTTGTTGTTTTCTTTCTTATATGGGGGGGGGGGCTGTACCTAAATCCAGCCATTTATGTGACAATCTCCTTTTATATTCAACATAATACATGCAACAAATGAATGAATTTGAGCCATGGGTGAGTGCAAAATATACCCATGTGCTCTATGAATGCTGCAAACAACATGGTAATTATAAAGAACATGAGTTTACGACTACAGTCATAAATTCATTATCATTATAATTACCACGTTGCTTGCATTGGCATATATACATATTGTTTGCATCGTTCTTAGAGCACATATATGTATTTTTACACTAATTCATGGCCCAAATTAATTCATTTGTTGCATATATTCTGTTGAGATTAAAAGGAGATGGTCCCATGAATGGTCGGATTTAGTGTACAGTTCCCTTTTAAGCAATATTGCACATCACTTCAATAAGCGATATATATAGTAGTCCGTGTGTATGCCATATAAGTAACGATCTATATTGTTTCCCGAAGCATCACAGTTTCGACGTTAAACCCACGCAAACAGTCGAGTAATATTAAAAATTAATTTCGAACTTGACCATACATTGGTGTGCAATTGTCGACGAAATATCTCAGACAATTATGCTCCCCGTGAAACTCGGTTTGAGTTCATTGAAGCCAACAAAGGAAACGCGCTGTGTTCTTATCAATAAGTTAGATATTAGTGGGTGCCAATCAGGGATGGGGTAATTGTAATTTGTAATTGTAATTGATTGTAATTAATTACATTTTTTCAAGTAATTGCATGTAATTGGTAATTGAGTTTATTCTCAATTACATGTAATTGCAATTGTAATTGGTTAGGATGTAATTGTAATTGTAATTAGGGTCTAATTTCAATTACTTCAAAATCACAGGTACTTGTTTCTTCTCAAAGTTCTCTTTCATGATTCATCCAATGGTTTCTTCAAATGTTTTTTTTCCAAATTTCAAAGTGTAACACTGGTGACTGGCTATCACTATGTTGTCACAACACTGAGTTTTTATCCACTGTGTCTCAATGGTGAATTCTGTTGACACCTCCTGTTTGTTTGCTTAGGCATTGCTAATGCTATCAACATGACTACACAAAATATGGCAGCATTTTAATTTGCAGAAAGACACATCGTGTCCTATGAAAGCGAAGTGCAAACTTTGCCCAACTACAATATCCAGTTCCAAAAAAGTTACCTCCAATTTTGTGACACATCTGAAGGTAAGTTTCCATTTCTATGTATTAGTTTTGTTTAATTCCATTGACATAACTTCAGTCATATGGTGGTATTGGTATATGCATTGTTTCTTGTCCCTTCTAATTTGCAGCTGACTGACAAAGTGGGAACAAATAATCCCCCAATTAGCACTGTCTAGTGGAGGCATTGTGTTACCAGTAAGCTGGTGGACACAAAGGCTAATTAAGTTTATGACTCTAATTAACAATCAGAGTGTTGATTATCTCATTGTCCTTTACAATTGGCCTGGCTGTGTGTCTGACTTACTGAGATAGTCTTATTCCCTTAATAATTAAATGATGGACCTTTCGACAATCCCGGGGCCAGCCACCCCAAACCACTCACTTATATGAGGGATACATGTGTGTTACTAAAATATTATTTTCATTTTATAGCGAAAGCATCAAGATGTCTATGAATCCACAGTCAAACAAGCACCACCAGCAAGTGATCAACAACCTACTAGGATCTGCCAGTATGCAAAAACATCGGTCAAGAATGCCAAAGCGTTGAAGATAGTTAGCAAAGTTCATAAATATCTGATATCATTCCAATTTCTAGAAGATCAACCCCAACTACAAGCTGCCAATGCAACACGCTGGAATTGTCAGCTATAAATCATGATTCGCTCAGTTCTACGAACACCTATACCGGACTCAATACATTGGCTGCTCTGTACCAAATGTGCTTCACTGTGTATTTCATCTTGCTTGTATTAAATTTATGTTTTGATATTAAATAGAGTTTATATAAATAAAAAGTGTTCATACTTCAATGATGTGCTGAAATGTAATTGTAATTGTAATTGAATTACATTTCAAAGTAATTGTAATTGTAATTAATTACATTGTGAAATAGATGTAATGGGAATTGTAATTGTAATTGAAAAATGTTGAAGTAATTGTAATTGTAATTAATTACATTCACAAGTAATTGCCCCAAGCCTGGTGCCAATGGTATGCACGGTACAGACATATAGAGTGTATCAACGGGTGTCCACGATCGAATGGTGTCCAGCCGAAACGAACGTCATCTTTCGTGTCAATACGAACTATAGCTATTGAATTTTGAAAGCACAAAAAAATTTAAGTGCCAATGACACTGTAGCTCAACTTAGTGAGGGGATAATACACAATAATGGTATACATGTACATTGCAGACAATGGAATGATAAGGAATGCGGAATGTTCAAAAATTAATAATAAAGGTCAGCCCGGAAAGCCATGTGACGTTTGGGATCAATCATGTCAAAATATTGGCTGTGGGGCATGCCGAAGTCACGTAAAGAGTAAAACCCAAGATATCTGCCAGTGGCCATTTTTTAAAAACCAAATTCAGAAAAAATGGATAACTCCCATCAAGAGGTAAGATTCATATGAAGTTTCGGATCAATCTGATGAACAATGCTCGTTGTATACTGTGTAGCAAAGGATATCGAGGTCACCGTGAAGTTTGGTGACGTTTGTAGGCAAATTAGGGTGTGCCGAATGATTTAGTAATGCCGCTAAACCAAAATTCGAGGAAAAAAAAAATTATGGCTTCCATTTAGTGGTCACCTCGAAAATCCATGCCATGGTGACTATCGGATGAGGGATGTGGCATGTAAAGTTAGGTTGTAGTCAATCAAAGAGTAAAATCCAAGATTGCCGCTGGTTGCTTCGTATCTAGTGGTCACACCCGATGATCGGAAGATGGCTATTGTCTGTAGGGTGTGCCAAACGATATAATCATGCAACGAGCAAAAATCCAAGATGGCTGCCGCGGCCAAGTTTTTCGTAGATATTCAATAGCTCTCATCTGGAGGTGATCTTTAACATGACTGTAAATTTAAAAAACAGTTCTCCAATAAATGCGGTCTGCAGTGCGTGCCGATGATTCTACGTAAAATCCAAGATGTTTTTTTAACGAATTTCGGAAAAATCGATGGTTCCCACCCAGAGGACACCCCAATAATAATTATGAAGTTTGGAATGAATCTGAAAACTTATTGGTGTAGGGCGTGCCAAATGATATCGTCATGTAAAGAGTAAAATCAAAGATGGTTCAAATTTGATCGGATAATAATTGTTGGCTGTAATGTGCATTGAAGGATTCCTCCAGCGCAAAGAGTAAAATCCAAGATGGCTGCCGTCATCCTTGTTTTGATCGAAAATGGCTTAAACTCATTAGCTGCCACCTATAGATCGTAAACATTCCTGTTAATTAAAAAAAACATTCCGGTATATGTGGGCTGCATAGTGTGCCGGTGAATTCAAATGTAAAATCCAAGAATGCTGCTGGAGGCCATGTTTTAAGAATTCCGGGACAACAACGATGGCTTACATTTTGGAGACCACCCCGAACATCCAATCGAAGCGATTAACAAAACGTCACTTGACGTAATTTTGGGGAAATTCTGCAAGCTTCCGAGAAATGACATTGCAATGAGACCACGATATTCTCAGTATGTCAGACTCTGAGTATGTTTGCATAGGGCGTAGAATGACAAGTTGACAACATTATACACACATATGCGATACAACAGGAAGTGTGACATGCTTTAACCTGTCATTAATCAACTAACTAATTACTCCTTATTAAATAGTTTGATGATCTATTCCCATAAGAAGCTGAGTGTATTCTTATCTATTTTCACACAATCTACCGAACATATGAGACTATCGCCCGCAGCATATTAAGTCAGCCCAATATAAGATATTCAAACACTTGGCAACGATAACTTGATCGATATGAATAACCGGCTTCAGTTGCAATTCGACTGAACTTTAAAAAATGATCGCCCAATTATTCTTCTGACCGCTTTTAATGATTATGTCATATTAATACAATTTGTGACGTCGTGTTCGTGTTACGGTCTGTATTATTGTGGTATGAAACGAGTGACCTAACTTGGCAGTTGACCAATCACCGAACAGGATCTGTTGTAACACAAGCGGGCTATGTAAATATTTAGCAATGAATTATCTTCATTGTCTTAGAAATGACAGTATCAATGACACTGAAGCCCAACTTGAATAGGGGCTATTATCAAATGCTACAGTTAACGGATCGATAGGGAATGCAGAAAGTTGGTATGTCTATGTAATGCTAAACAACCAACGGATTTAGTCATACAAAGAGTAAACTACAAGATGAACATAATGCGGAAAAAATGGTACGCTCCCATCTAGAGGTAACTCGAAGATCCATATGATGTTTGGTGACGATCGGATTACAGATGGGACACGTAGGGTGTGCTAAAGGATTTAGTCATAAAAAGAGTAAAATCCAAGATGGCCGCTGGCAGCCATGTATAACAAAAAATTGGGTCATCTATGATTTAGACGCTGATAATTCCACAATGGCTGTGTGAAATTGACACTCGATGCTGTCTGTTTGATTATGTTGTGACATAATACATATACATATATGAGATAGATTATATAGTAGTCCACACTCATGGGTGTATCTGGCTATCCGTTGGTATATTGTCCATCATCGCTGCGGTGAACGCATCTGGGATGGACCTTTCTACAGTTGCATCGGGAAGTCACGGACAATTGTGTGCATTACCGAAATTAGTTTCCAGCCAAGTTCGAGACATCAGTATTGGAAATAACTTTCCTCCATCGTGCCACCATGTCATGGTGTCTGGTGTGGTAACTATGGGTAGCATCAATCCGCCTATCTCGAAAGCGATGACTGATATGGCGCTATTTGAAGATGGTATTGTGTGACATCACTGGTGGGATGGAAGCAATTTTGGCGCTCCTGATTTGAAGAGAAGCAAATGACGTTCTCATCCGTTGTGTTGACACTAACATAAATGTTTCGAAAACTCAAGGTCAGCTGTTGTTATTACAGTTAAGGCACTACATCAACAAGTCATATGTGTATTTTATCTGTATCCACGAAGCCTTAAAGAAAATGGTAACGCGCTCAAGATCATAAATGATATACCCATGATTGTAGATTATAGAATATAAAATATATTGGTTTCGCGAATGACCAACTCAGAATTCCGTTAAAATAACAATAACAGCCAGCACATAATCAACGAAACGGCGGCCGTCTCCGACCACAACCCCCAGTGGGCTACAGAAAGAACAATGTCTATAAAAGTTGAAATATGAGACTTACAAATTATCTTTTTCATTTCTTTTATTTTTAATTGGCATAGCTTATCACAAAACAAAAATCAACATTATTGACATAATGTTAACGACAATAAACGAAATTGAAATTACCAACTACATCTTTTACCGGACTCGGCCTCCGGTCGCAGTTCGATTTTTAATCCTCCCAAAAATTCCCATTCTATAAATAAGACACCCATGCGCCCAGGCGAAACAGGAATCTCTACACCAGTATACACGCGGAGCGCGCGTAATAATCACCATGGTAGAACATGGCAAACATATTCCGTGATGGCGGCATTGCCAGGCTGGTGGGCGATTAGCCTTTGTTTCTTTGTGTATGCAGTCGATGGTAGTTCCGCTAAACATATGTGTGGAGTTCTTAGCGGATCGAGGGCGACATGTGCGTATAGTATTAATGACAATATTGCAGATAGCATATCTTACATTGAATCTTCTTCGTCCGAGTACTCCACATTTAGTTGTATTATTTAAAGCATGACTGAAACAATTATGTCACAATGGCTGAATTGTTTTATTGTTGAATAATACTGAGTTCCAGATGGTATTCAGAAGTCTATACCCTGTGTTATTGTCTAGGTCTCTAGTCCAACAACCTGAAGTATTGTTGGTCATTTATGTTATAGTCCATGACTTCACTCCCCAACGTTGGGATGCTTTATAGTCCGCTAATGCACATTAGGTGGAAATAGCAACATATCCTCATGCAAATAGGTTCATATTGAACGTATTTCAAAAACCAAATACGCCCATATTGGCGTTATTGGAATGTGAATTACGCTCTATATGAACGTAAATGGGGCATGAAAACAGTCGATTCTGAAATAAGGCCATAATGAGCGTATGCATACCCGTTATTCCTTTTAAAGGTACGGTTGGCCTTGGCGGTGGTTATCCCGTGAAAATATTTCCACCCGTCAAAAACCGCCACAAACAGAAAGAACAACAAAATGTAGACAGACTTTGTCCGTATACAAATAAGAAATATCGCATAAACAGTATGTTATTGTCATATATTTGACCATTGTTATGTAAACAAAAGCATAAAAAGTAACTTTTTTGGTGTTTGTTTATATTATGATGGTAAACATAAAGAGCGTTCTTTGTTGGTGAATTCCTGATATGGAACGAATAAAGAGCGTTTATGCCGTTTGTGTGTGATTAGCAAGCAGCATTGTGCTGTCTTCTGTAACACAATCAGGCTCTTGCTTAGGTAAATTATAGTAAATCTTTATGATAACATGCTGTTTACGCGATGGTCATGGTACATATGAACGAAACTGTATGCGTTTTAATGTTTTTCTGTTTACGGTGATTGGAACAAATATGAATATTTTTCGACAACTAAGGCCTCACGTGCCTTTAATGGCACTGACCGCATTGAAACCACATTATAAAGAGCGTGAGTCTTGTAAGTCGTGTCGATGAAAAAAGTTAACATTAGATAATGCCAATATGGGCGTGTTTCGTATGGGTTCTGTCATCAACTACACCCGATACGGACGTATTCATAGTATGAATACGCTCATATATATGACTGTTGTCATGCCCCATTTACGTCTATATGAAGCGTGATTAGATTCAAAGAAGGCCTATATGGCCGTATTTGGGGTTTGAAATACGTTCAATATGGATCTGTCTTCAAGAGAACATGCTGAAATATCTCGTAATCCGAGACTCGAACAATCGTGTATACCTGATTGGGTTCAATTCGTTGCGAGCCTACTTGTACATCTATTATGGTGCACATCAATTGATAACATTCTGCTGCAATAGTATGCAGCCTCAGCAGGCGTACTGATAAACAAGTACATAGTAGACAACGACACCGCCAGTCGCAGTTTCCATCAGCAGTATTGTATACTCCAGGCATCCAGTCGTATCCACCGTATATTATTCGGACAGTTGTTCAAACAGGCTAAAGTTGTTTCAACTCACCACTGTTGTAGTCTCATACATATACTCAGTGTATTCTCGACCAGATACGAGCTAACAGACGAGGAAAAATGTAGCAATTATAGAGTTGTTTCTCTTGCAATGAGAACTAAGAAACATTTGCAAGCAAAATGACGGAGACAACTGCCATTATTGCCATCGACTAAACAATCCAATATTTAGATGAGTTGGAATAGAATATAATTTATAGAGTTGCTTCATCACAAATTACATTTGTCTTTGTGTTGGGATGACGATAAAAAGATGTTAAATTGGTAAATGTTATAAGCTAAAAAGCAGGGACAATATATGTCGATAAAATACGACAAAACGATATTCAGACTTTATATTATTTGGGGAAAATTACTGAAGTCATGGTAATTTTCAAAATGTGTTCACATTTTTTCAAATGAGTGTGACAAACGTGACCCATTAAAGCTCTTTGGCATTTTGTAATGAAGAAATCTTTTTGATTTTCTTGATTATATGCATTGCAGGGGTACCCTTTCAATGGCAAATTAAGTCTATGTATTTCACGAATTTGTATACATATCTTAGACCTATCTTGGTCACTGTAACAGGAGCAGGAATTATGCACGATGTACACAAATTACTAAGTCAACTTTGATCCTTAAACCGACAGTGTCAAAAGGCCAACGATTAGATAGCGAACGAAAGTCTACCCTGCATTGTATCATGCTGAAATGTGTAAAGTTGAGGAGCTCGAACACATCGAAGGATATTTCGCTTCACTTTATATATTTATTGAGTTAAGAGTTATGTCTCATCAGGCAATACACAAGGCGGCTCCATGAGCTTCAATATGAGATCAGGGGACCATTGAGAATCATCTAGGTAGATGCCAAAAAAACAGGAGCGCTGGGAATGAGTTCTAAAGTAGAACGGACGAGACCCAATACTCTCTCTCTCGTGATTTATCCGACTCTCATTTATCACTCCGTTATTCCTCGCTCTCTCTGTATCATAAACTGAAAAACCGAAATATATTACTCGAATCATCTATATTTTTGATGAATAATGTGACCTGTTATGAAAAGATTTACATGTTAATATGACGTTGTGAGATTATGTGTTTATATATTTTGGAAAAAACGAAAGAGATAGAGTTGGGCTGGAGAGGGCTGAACACTTTATTATTTTTGGTGTTTCCTTTATTATGTCGAGAGTAAAATTAAAATCGAATGTCACTGTTCCATGTGTGACACGGCTTTTAATATCATTTATTAAATACGGGAGTAACATAGAGACAGATGATGTTTCGCTATTCTGGTACACGTGGTTCTCGGCTGTCGATATTGATAATTAAAGCCACTTGGCGGTCCAAAATATATATAATAATATTCGCTTTTGATTTTTTCTGGTATTGAAATAGGTCGATAAATACTTGGATTGCCTTGAAACGAGCACAAATGTCCAAGTAAATGCATTGACAAATACAACTGTTGGGTCTCAAATAAAAAAAACAGCCATTTACACTACATAGAACAGAAAAGAGCGTTCCGTGTTTTTCCAATCCTGATATATGGTATAAATAAAGAGCGTTTATTTAGAAAAATTGAAAACAGCTGGGAAAATGGCTGTGACAACGGAAAGAGCATATTAAGCCGGTATATCAACACTTCGCGCACTTGTAACATATATTGTACCGGCTTCCGTATAACGTAGATAAAATTTGGAAGCTCGAATAAGCTATGAAAGTTTAAGGATTAATCTTTTTTCCTGATGTAATCACACGACAGGTATAAATACATTTTGGCCGAATAGATTTATAAAAGTTTGTGACAAATGTATTATACTGTGCAATTATACCAGGAATTAAGATTATTCCTTATAATTACATAATCAGTGAACCATATTAACATTCAAATTCATCTTCAGTTGGAAATATTAAATAGTAGGAACTGTATAGTGACGTAGTGACGTTGCCACAACGTCACATGTTGCCGTGACAAAATTCCTACGCTTAAAGGCACGGGTGGCGTTCGTTGCAGAAATATTCATATTTGTTCAAATCGCCATAAACAGAAGGAATATTAAAATATATATACTCTCTGAAAAACACTGTAGAAACGCTACACACTTTGTACACATATATATGTGTAACATCTGCTCTCCAACAATTATGTGTAGAAACTGTAGAGAAATTTTGGTACACACAATATGTGTAGTTCTACACACATATATGTGTAGCCACTATACACTTATGTGTAGTGAAAATTTAGTTCACAGTTAGTATAGTTAGTGTGTACTTTATTTATACATATCTGTGTAACAACCTACACACTTTTGTAGTATTTAGTACGCACCATTGTGTTTATTTGGTACACACTGTGAACCAACCAATCTATACACTTTATGTGTAATAAATTTACATGCATTCTTTTTGAAAATATTGGACATTTTGGGGTGATATGTAGCCACTGTAACATAAAATCAGAATCGTATGGTTGAGGCCACTGAATTTAAGCCATCACAGCAAGAATGTTTCTTAAACGCGATAATTATTAGCCAAAACAAAGTAATGAAATACATCCTATCATATGTCATATAATTATGCTGAATGGCCCTAACTTCACTTTGGCATTTACATGTACTGGTATAATAAATTTGCAATGATAATGAAATGAGCAAGAAAAATTGAAGTAAGTTTTTAAAAATTAATAATTTCTTGCATTCTGGAGCCAGCATCGAAGCCACTTCTTGTATTAACAGGGCACAAGCCACCTCTCCCATGTCAATGACATGGAGATCTTTCGAAAACTGAGCATGAAAACGGAGAATGAAAGTACCATAACGATAAATTGTTTTGAGAAAACAGCACTGTCAGAAAATGTTACCCAGAACAAAATAACAAAGAATGTGCTATCAGAGATACATCTAGTATGACGAAACATCACCATTATTTGGCATTGTCATTTGCCTGTAAAATAAATAGGCAACTAAGCAAATATATTGGATAGGAAACGTTAGAGGCACTAAAGTTTATAATTTAATTGCTTGAACCCCTTTGAGCCAGCATCGAAGTCACCTCTTCAATTGACAGGGCATGAGGATCTTTGGAATGACTCCAAGTCACCTCTCCCATGTCAATGACAAGAGGATTTTTCATAAACTGAGTGAGCACGAAAATATCATTATGGTCAGTTTTGACAAGAGGACACAGCACATTTCAACAAGTATTAACCCACAGAGAATGTGTTATCATATACATCGTATTTGCGGAATGGACCAAACTTCAGATAGTTGGCATGGTAATTCAAATATACCAGTACAATAAAATGGGGCAATGACAATACAAACAATGCTATTATGAATAGAGTTACATGCATGCTACATGCATATTAATAATTGTTCTCATTCTGGAGTCGACATCAAAGTCATTTCTTCAATTGACAAGGCACGAGGATCTTTGGAGTCCAAGCCACCTCTCCCATATCAATGACATGAGGATTTTTCGAAAACTGAGCATAACTGAGTATAAAATAATCAATTTTTATCTGTTTTGAACTTTTGACAAGACAGAACTGTCAGAGTACCATTAAAATTTACGACAGAAGTTACATCCAAAGTAGGAGCAGCCGTTTCTGCTGTATTAGTTAGGGTACCATCCGTCATCATGAAAATTGAGATTCAGTATCAATGCCTACATACAACTCAGAAGCAGAATCCACAGGACACTGATTTAAGGCGTCACAGCATCAAACACCCAGATTATATTTGGTCTCTTTGAAGTTATTTAATTGTTCTGGCCATCAAGCACTGTAAACACAGATTCCCCCAAATTGCGAAAACAATTAATGGATTAATGGTTACCCACTGACATATCCTATTTTCAGTAGATAAGTAAACACATATTATAACTGACATCATTTTCCAATACCATGTTACTACCAGTACTTTGATAGAGAAACATTAATTCTCAAAGAGTATAATTATTTTGCATGAACTTTAATTTTATATCAAAATATAAGATAATTCATGCATCATGATCATGTGTGGTATATAACTCTATATCCAACAAATGATGCTGGGAATTCACATTTCATGTGCTGGAGGAGCCTTCAAATTATTGGTTGACACCGGGGTAACAGTTGAGTCACAAGCAACATGTTCACTGGTCTTGATGGTCCACTTCAGAAGTTCTTGCAATGGCCTCGGCTGTTTCAGTCGGTTAATAAATTAGATGAATAATATGTCCTGTGCTCCAATCGTGTATTTAGCCAAAATCAAGGCTTCATTTACCTTGATTTACATGAACAGAGAACACGAAATTCCTTAGTTGAAGATTGTCACATCACCAATTACAATAATGTGACTTGTCATCCATCCTCATTCACAATAACATATTAAATCTTAATTTACAAAGCACATGTATGATATTACACACAGCTGAAGATTGTCACACATTTGAGAACTGGTCCATAAATACTGTTTGTCATCCCACTTGAATGAAAAACTCAACTCATTTTCATGGCATTTTGGAACTACGGCCATACAGAGTAACCGATCACTACGGTATGGTAATCCTCTACTTCCTGATATGACACATTTCATATCTGATTCCGTAGTCTTCCTGAAAAAATAAAATATTTGAAGTCAGAATTTGAAATTATTTTGTATGCATGTCATGGTTTGAACTGACAATAATCTATTTTTCATGGATCCTAACAGTTAACCATCCATTTTCAGACACCCCCCCCCCCCAACAGTTGATGAAAATCCACAAATCAGGTTCCAGCTAGCTAGGTCACTTGTACCAATGTTAATGATATTTCCCAAATGCATGTATGAAATGACATACTGTATGATCTCCAGGCCTCAATTTAAAGATGAATTATCTGTTCTCATAAGTTTCCTGGGTATAACATAATGAAAATGAGTTAAAAAAACCTATCCGGTAATGCTACTATCAATTAATATTGAATTTTTATCAATATTTTCTTATATAATGCAACAATCAAGTGGGACTTAATAGTACGTTTAGAAAGAGTTATTGCGCAAACGGTCAGAACAAACACGAGCTGTAAAATGTTGCAAATTTATTGTATGTATGTACCAGATTATTTGAAATATAAGCAATATTAAAGATGCATAATCCGATTAAATGCCCCTCAATTACTATTTAGTTGGATTCGGGGGTAAAAATTATATGAATCGAGTCAAGGAACCCACATATCAAAGCTCAGAGTTATTAGATATAACTTTTTTAAATCTATTATTTTAAACCATCGAGAGTTATTGGTGGTCTGGTAAAAAGTCGACAAGCGGACGGTCTCGGACCAAATTGCAGATCAAGATGGATAACTCTAAAATCAAGTGGCTACAATGAACAACATGTTGACAAGTAACACGTTTCGAGCAATTTTATACTATATTTGACAGTGGTTAGCATTATTTTGGGCAATTAATCGATTCTGATAACTGAAGCGGCATTTCAAAAAATGTTGTTGGAATCTGAATATATCGGGACCATCGAATCGAATTGAGTAACTTTAATTGATATAAGCATTTCCAGACAGGCATCATTGATTCATACATATTGTTTTTAGACCCAGGAAACTATATACAACTTGTTATAGGAAGATATAATATATCTGTAAAACTTGCAAGCTAATTTTTACATGAGAAGCTTATATATATTATTATCACACAATGTATATTGAAGTAAGATAAGCAATCACTTTGAAGAAAAAAAACATCTAAAGATACAGAAACTGTCAATGTGGTGAACGCTATCGCACGAGTTTGTTATGTCACAGGTTACATGAAACATTACATTAGTGGCCAGTGTCAAGTTGCATCTTGCTGCATAACACTTTAACAAATAAGGGCACAATTATTTGCCTACTCCATGTGCAGGTTTGGTTTTGTATTTACTACACACCAATATTCAATCAAATAATATCTTTCCACTTCCTATGCAAGTTAGTTATCTATTAAACATGACAAGAAATTAAATTAATTCGGTGGTACTGGTTGGGGTGTCATGCATGATGTCAAATATTTTGCGAGTCTCAATCAGGATTGCACTATAGTGAACAAGCTGAAATTACCACAAACAGAGTAACGTAACACAAAATAGACCAAAATATCGCAGTTGTGCAAATAAAAGTAAAATAAAATAAATTAAAGAGCTTTATTCCACACCTATTTAGCTACCAATATGTCACATCTCAGCATTCCAACACATAAGGTACACGTGGAACTTTGTTTACTAAGCATCTGATGTCCATTTCTCCATGGAATAGACAGCTGATATATTGTGACGTCATTTGTCATTTCAAAGTTCATTCTCTGTGTTAACAAGTACTAATGAAACCCCATACTGAATCAGACATGTCATATATTAACATCTATTTCAAGAAACATTGACGTCTGACCTGAAATCAGGTGATATATTAAATTCTGGCGTCTGAACAGTGGTTCTGCGAATGTGCATATATATGCCTAAACCTGATGAATATTTTCATTTGGGTGTATACTTACCGTCCTCTGATTTATTATTGTATCTAATTTCCCCAACATAGAATATAGCCTCTTTTGGGGAGCAAATGCAAACATAACAATTTATTCAACACCAACTACAAAATTTATAAACTTCTGATTTTTATATGGGGAATTGTTGTATACGATATATTATTTTACAGACTCAAAAGATTGCATTTATCGCTAATCGCTACCAGTCACTCAACAGATATATTCGAATATTGACAGGACCCTACTTAATTTACCAAATTCAAATCCTAATAGTGTTACATATATACAATATGGATAAAATGACCTTTTTGGTGACCTAAAAATAGTGGTGACCTATTTTTTTCTGAAGAATCATGTATCATGCTTTTAACAGATGGATCACAATGTCATTATTCCCACATTTTTATATATTTTGTCGACAACATTTACAGTTCCTTAGTGGTTGTGATTGATAAACATAGCATTAAAAACCAGAAAATAGCATCCAACTGAAGCTAAATGATAAATTCAATTGTTTCAATGTGACTAAGCACTATATTGGCATGGAATGATATGCTATAAGAATCATATTATTGCAGCAGGGATGTATCGAATGTGTAGCATGACGGTATATAGACTGTACATGTGCATGTAGGTTGCAATACATGTGAGTCAGACCAAGTAGCCCCGATGCCCCTCTAAGTTAAAAGATTTGTTGAAATCCATACTAACGTCATTATACATGTATTTATACTCACAGTTTTGTCAGCTCACAAATTCCAGAATAATTGGCAATGTTATTTTTGCAGCAACCTCAGATGATCACCACTAATTCCTAGACAAAGCTGATCTCACCAGCAACAACTTTCCTTCTATTTCTGCGATCAACAATGGTCTGTTGACAAAAAATTAGTAAACACTTATTAGAATATGTCTTCTTAAGTAAAAGCTATTGCTCAGACTAGTTAAATTAAAATACTATACACACATCTGATATATGTCCGTGAAATTTCAACAAGAATCCAACACCACATTAGGGATATATCAAACTGTTGTATTTGTTATTCATCAACATTCATCCGGGACATATACAGACTGACAGAGGGTCTCCATTGGGGAGGCGTCCACCTTGAAATGAACATATACAAGGCCACCCCTCACCCCACTCCTAAAATACCCAACTAATGTTGTATTGTATCAGTCATGAATTCAACAAACTTGTCACATTTTTGGGGCACCACCCCCCCCATGTCCCCATCCCAACCCACCAACCCATCCAGTGCCACATACATATTCATCATAGGTAATAAGCAATGTCAAACATCTACAAGTTTTTATGTGATGATCACATGTTACAAATCCAAAATATGTTCAATTACTGAATGCAAACCAAAATACATGTAATCCTATTTCCATAAATATTAAGAAATTTCACTGCATTTATCATCTATGAACAGAAGATAACCCTGGTCACCGATATATGTCATGGTAAATATCGTATCAATCTAATCCTGAACGAGGAATTACTATTTATGAAATTGTCAGCGGAACTATTTTATCAAAGTTAATATTCATGGCACATGATTCTACATTCCTATTTAGATTCATAATTTTCTGAGAAATATATGGATTGGTTTATGGGTTTTCCCCACCACCTATCGGCCACATGTTTTTCCTGCCAAAATCATACTTTTTATACAAAAAGTTCAGCTTGTATTTGTCGTTGTACACCGACCCATGATAGTTTTGCATTTATCATTTCCCTTAGTTTAAGAAATAACTCTTTGAATTTATATCGGATAAAATATAAACAGTCAAGATAAAACAGATGGCCACTTTCATGTGATACGTTGCAGTTTGTGGCATTAGTGACCGGTGATAACTCTTTTAATACTGATTTATGTTCCCTTTATTTGTTTTCAGTTTTACGACCCCCCCCCCCCCCCCCCACCAGACAGAATCCCCGCAGTCTATGGACAATGCAAACAACATGGTATTCCAGTCAAAAAATCATTTTCATGATAATTAACATGTTGTTTGCATCATTCATAGAGCATGTGAGCGTATTTTGCACTAATACATCGCTAAAATTCATTCATTTGTTGCATATACATGTATTCCGTTGATTATAAAATTAGATGGTCCCATAAATGATCGGATTTAGTGTACAATCTCCCTTTAAGTCGACGCAGAATGATAATCGATAAATTCCATGCTAAATATTGAATTGAGTACCCAGGGGAAATTTGATGATTGTAAGTGACAATGTAACATATATTGAAATTGGCTCACAAAAGTTGCCTAAATCATGCAGCTGGGATCTCCACCTAACTTAAAATAAATCATTATGACCACTTAACAGGGCATTCCCCTGTGGAGTTCAGAACAAATATTATATTTTCTATGGAATAAACCGGTTCACTGTCACAATTGTAACATTTTATTACAGTTATTGCCTAATTGGGAATTTTATGTGAGCGGGTCAACAACACTAAACCCATATATACATATATGAAGATATTTAGATGTGACTTGGACATAAAACAATAGTATCCACGATTACACTAGCTGGTTTTTTTGTTGAATGAAACTTGAACACTGATGTAACAGGTGACATTATCTCTCCAAAGATACACATCTGTATCACAATTAAATTTTTGTTGGTGAACAACAGTTCATTGAAAAATTATTTTAATGGAATATTCACCAAATTTTTCAGAAACAATAACATGCATTATATACATGATAATATTTAGGTCATGGTAGGCCTACATTGTATGCCGTACACTAGTGATAATGTGAGTAATAACACAAGTTTTTGGGCATTACAGCTATAAATATACTTTAGGGGGAGTTCTCTACAAAGTATCAGTTTTTCCGGGCATTAAGAATTTAATGATGCATAATCCAAATTAATGCTGCCAAATGACTATGTCTTTGGCTTCGGTGTGAACAATATTTGATTCGAGTCGATGAACCAACCCATCAAAGCTCAGAGCGATCAGATATTGATTTTTGAAATTTGTTATTTCTTTAAATTTTTAATTATTTGTGGCCAAGAAATGAGTTGTCAAACCGATTGTCTCAGACAAAATAGCGGATGAAGATGGATAACTCTAAAATCAATTGGTAATACGGCCAAATTTTGTGATACGAAAGTGATAATATGGCATATTTCAGTTGATAAATAAACATTTTGGGAAATTTATACCATAAAGTTGACAGCGGTTAGCACTATTTTGTTGTAATTAATCGATTCTGATAACAAATTCATATGTTCAAGAAATTTGTTGTAACTTGATGACATGGGGAACATCTGATCAGATTGAGTACCTTTAAGAGACGGTATTGCTAAACTCGAAACGCAATGTGAACATGTCATGTGATGTGTAATGCCGATAATAAGGCTTTTAAGCTGTCAACTACCGGTGACTGGTAAAACGAGTCTTAAATTTTCATGGTATTATTCAAAATACTTTCGTTTACGAATAGTGTTGAAATGACTCTGAAATTCTGTAGTCGACTAGTCGAACCCCAAAAGTCGAGTCTAAGTCGACTAACTGGTACCTGCAGCCAAAAATTGTATACATGCAGCTACATGTATACCCATATCCTTATTTCCCCCAACACAACAGATATAAAACAATTGTAGAGTATCAGCTTTTTCACAATCTACTATCAGAAATATTTAATCACGTGCTTACGATAACCCAGGGTTCTTCAACCAAATTTCCATTGAAACTGTAAGTCCCGAATGTCAATTTCACCGTAGTGGAACTTGGAACACCTGGTGACCCAGTTATCTCACGATTCGTGCATGACTCATGCGCTATATAATTTTTAACATACTGACTACCAGCACATTGAGTTTTTTAATATTGATCAATGTGCCATGTACTAGACTAAGTCTTCTCAGTTCACAACCGGATTGGGATCATCCCAGTGATATCCCAAGCGAGAAGAATTGGTCTAGCATGTGCCTATATTATACTCTTTTAACTCTTTAAATATTGTGGGGAGTACCCTGCTGGACAAAACAAGTGTCCACTTAACCGCGGTGTGGTTAGCATGCCACTAAGGCTAAAGTGAAACCACACCGCGGCTCCACCGGCCGATGTGTACTTGCCGTTCGACCATGGTGTAGTTGCCTTGGTGGACGTTCATTAAACATACTGATAATACTGGTATGAGCGTGATATAATGATAATACTGGTATGAGCGTGATGTAATGATAATACTGGTATGAGCAGTGAAGTTGCCACATACGAGACTGTGTCCACGGTGCTTGTGGCGTCAGGTGGCCATTAATAAAAAACATAATAGTGAACACGATTTATTTGCGTGATAACAAATAAATGTTGTGTTTAGACACTATTACTGCCCCAATACGTTGTCATAGCAGTTTAGGAGATATAGACCGGATTCTCCATCTCCGTACCTCTAGGTTTATACCGACGTTTAACAAATAAAGCCGTGGTTTAAACCCGAACACGCTGGTCTAAGTGACGCATTCTCCATCTTCTATTCGGGTTAAACCAGATCATACGATGGTTATTATAAGCGTGTGCTTGTTCGTGTTAATTGAGGGCGGGTAAATAATCATTTTACCGGTGACATTGTGGTCCGCCTGGTAACTGTGTAATTTGATTGCTTGATAATATCACGAACCACTAACTCAGATGTTGATCAGAGTGTACGGCGTGATCTTTTGCGCTCGGTGTGGGTTACACACACGGACAATATATCTTAGTATGGGATGGCTATAAACACGGCACGCTTTTGTGTTTATTTCTATGACAAAAGGTATTGGGAAACAATCTTAGTTCTCGTAATAATTTAGCCATATTTGGCAACAATAATTTTCACAATAATAAATGTGTATGAAAATGTTCGAGTTCAATATTGCGTCAATTCGCACTTATAATATCGCGATATTCTTTATTTAAAGCCACATGGCGGTTTGCACTCCAAAATACACATAATATTATCCGCTTTTGAATTTTTCTCAGTATCGAAATAGGTCGATAAATATCTGAACTACCTTTATACGAGCATGATGTAACCCAAAAATACGCATTGAAGTAATGCAAAATACAACTGTGAATACGGTGTTTGGGTCCCAAACACAACATATCCTTGCGCGACATGGACAAGAAAAGAGCGTTCCGTGGTGGTACTGATATGGTAGCAATAAACAGCGTTTGTCTGACTTCTGGCGAAAAGTTGAAAACGGCTGAACAATGGCTGTGCCTTTGGCAAGTGTTTTTCAGAGCACACGAAGCTGGTATATCAATAGTTCGTTTATCCATCGATATATCATGTCCGTTGCTCCAAATTACGTAGAAAATAATTTGGAGGTTCGAATGAGCCATGTCCGTTTAATATTGGCCAGCTGAGCGCCACATACTGTCTGTATTGCGCCATATGGCGCGCCTCAATGTATGTGTATCACTTGTCATTATTGGTACTGTGACCATATACGCGATTTAGTCGCTACTCGCGTTATGAAAAGCGATACGGTTCACAGTGTATAAACCGTACAAACATTAAATCGGAAGTTGCTTTCGAAAAGACGAAAAATTATATTTTTAGAACGTAAATGTGACAGAAATACCACAACAACACCACAAAATCCAGGTTTCAGACGGACACACGGTTGCACCACAGCTACAAACGGAAGTATATATTGTACATACATATTTGCCGATCGTAAGCGGGCTCCATTTGAGCGAAGGACTCTATTCAATAGATAAAAACGGCCTTTGATGTACGCCTAGTTGTTTAAGTTGATGATAACTAGTTGCCAAAAATATGTACACCAAGTTGTGATGATGGTATTTGTGTGCACAGACGAACCCATGAATTGTGTTTCCATATTAGAGATACTCGGCCTCCGATGGTCATTATTAACCTTCAGTTACAAGACGAAGGCACTGTTCCACATCCGTCTTCCGATTATGGGATAGGGACCCAACCACTCCAAACTGCTTCAAATGACTATTTTACTCAGTTTTCCTGATTTTTTCCGATCAATGTTTCGTACCATGATTATAGAATCATACATAATTTTATTTACCAACAACACTGTAAAGTTTCAAAACAATTCTCCAATAAATATGGGCTGTAGGGTATGCTGATGGCTGCTGGTGGCCATGTTTGTTTTAATTTGTTTTGGGGAAAATGGAGGCTCCCATCTAGAGGTCAATTCGAAGATCCATATGAAGTGTGGTGACGATTGAATAAGAAATGTGACATGTAAGGTGTGCTAAAGGATTTGGTCATACAAAGAGTAAAATCCAAAATTGCCAAATGGAAGCCATTTGTTTTTACAAAATTTGGGAAACAATCGAAGGCACCCACCGAAAGGTCACAACGAAGATCCATATAAAGGTTGGTGATGATCGGTTGAGGGATAAGCTCTGCATGGTGTGTTAAAGGATTTAGTGATGCAAAGAGTAAAATCCAAGATGGCTGCCAGCGGTTATATTTTTCATTAAAAAATCATTCAAATTTGGCAGCTCCCATCTAGAGGTGGTAAAAGTTTGTTTTAACACATTTGTTTCATTTTATTACGGTTTTTTCAATAGTCTATTCTTATTCGAAGAGTTAAAGGTACTCAATCCGAATGTTGCTCGCAAATTAGTATTTCCTTGGCATCGGTGGTAAAAGATATTTGATTCGAGTCGAGGAACCCACCCATCAAAGCTCAGAGTGATCACATCTAGATGTTTCAATTCTATTATTTTAATTTTCGGTGGCCCAGTAAATAGTCGACGAGAAGATTTCTCTGACCAAATTGCGGATGAAGATGGACAACTCTAAAATCAAGTGGCTTTTTTTGTGTCAGATATTTGACAAATAACAGCTTTTGGGCAAATTTATACTATAGTTGACTGTGATTAACATTATTTTTGGGCAATTATTCGATTCTTATAACCGAAGCGGCATTCAAACAAAAATAGTTGTTGGAATCTGATGATATGGGGACCATCGAATCGAATTGAGTATCTTTAAGTGAAGAATTTACATTTATTTGAAGAATCTATTATTTTGTTATCTTTTCATTTACATCAGGTTGAATAAATTATTTTTAATATAACTATTTAAATATGAGCCTTTCCATGTCAATGTGCATTGATAGATTCTTGATGAAAACAGTTAGCAGCTGACCTTTTTATTACCCCTTGGTGTCATATCCCTCATTATTAACTGATGGTGAACTCAAACCCCTTACCAAGAGTTAAGTGCATACCTATTACATAATAGAAGCATTCTTAAAACCTTTTGTCGCATTATTTTAAAGAAAAATGACTCTAGGAAATAATGTACAGGGACAGAATCAAATGTGTAAGCAGGGCTGCCGAACCAACCACCGGCCCGCCTAGTTTTCGTAAACAAAATTGCAGACCCCCCCCACCCCTGACGTATACACACGTATTCATCACAGAATACAACATATATCCCCAACACCCAAATACAGTTTTGTTATATGCGGAGTCGATTAAAGTCGCTAAATGTTAATAGGAGTACCTTGTTTGATTCAGGCAGAGTCTGTAAGTTCAATGACGTGACATTTCGAAGACATAGTTATGTTTTAAGTGGGTCGAATGGAACACATCATTACTGTACGATTCATGTACAACGTCGCAACTGGCGATTGTCGTCGGACACAACTAGGCGTACATAGACTGACTTGTGGGGTGTCCAAATAAATACTCTCTACTTTCAAATTGTGAATACACTCGAGCCAACGGCATGTCCATATATGTTACACACATAACGGCCTTTCCGTTGGAATATAGTGGGATTTCCGACAGATGCTGGATATGTGTTAAAATGACATTTGAGGAGCGAATTTTTGCGAGAAAATTATTTTCTGAAGTGATCAAAGGCCGTTTTTATCTAATAAATAGAGTCCTTCGCTCAAATGGAGCCTCTTATGCTCGGCAAATGTGAACACATAACCCCACAGTTCAATTACGTTGTAAAATCCGATATCCTATGTGACGAATTGTCCACCCAACGGATCTGATATATTGTGTGGGCAAAGAGTTATTAATTTCCCTTAATATATTCAGACAAAACATTATCCAAAACCTGTAATTGAGAAAATTGACTGTTGCGTTTCCATTCCAACTCATCTCTATGCATGCATGTATACATATATTTGTTTATTCACTGGAATCTTTACGATGAAGTTCTGCCACATTCAGAGGTGTCGGGTAAATGGCCGCCATTTGGCCACGGCACTCCGCACAATACTTGTATAAATATAATATAACTAGCTGATGTGCCCGCCTTCATCCGGGCTATTTAAGGATTTCTTTGTGAAAAAGTCAACATTGAAAAGAAAAACTATTGTTCGATCGGTCCAGAAACATGCCTATATGAGCGAGGTCAATGTCAAGAACACGGTCGCACGTGAATTTGGACCGCCCATATTGTTTCCGAGATCAAAGTAGGCCTACATACCAAATTTGAGTCGGATCGGTCGATGTCAAGAAACATGTCTATATGAGCGTATATGAGTGAAGTTAAGGTCAAGGTCTAGGACACGGTCGTACGTTAAATTGGACCCGCCCATATTATTCCCGGGATCAAAGTATGCCTACATCAGCTCCATACCAAATTTGAGTCGGTTCGGTCGAGCAGTGTTCGAGTCTATAACACACACATAGAGACAGAAGTTATATTATCATCTATATATTGTACTGTGAAATAAAATAGTATCATGTTATCCTATAAACCCGGCTGTTGAATGATTGCATATGACTCGAATCGAAATATGTTAAACGATTTATTAAACGGTCATCTCAAAGTTGATTCTTAAATATTCCAGACGTGCCAACAGAACAGGGCAATTATATATGCGAAAGAAAACAACCCGTCCCAAAAACGCCTTCGTAAAACTATGTGTTGGTGCTGGGGACGAACTGGTGTCAATATTATTACTATCTACAGACGAGCGCGGAAAGATTGTGGAATATAGCACTTTCGATAAACCAAGATTGATGCACGACAAAGCCCATACATGGTTGATGGCGATGCCACAAGACGGAGGTTCCGGATTAAATCAGTACTGGTCCAAAGGTTAGCTAGTCTTCTGACAAAAATTCACGACTTTGCTGAATATTCATATAACACGAATATAATACATATAGGCTACTCATAATATTCATGCCCCAAATTACGCCTAATAATCTCTTGCATTATTGTGTCTAGTTCGGGGTCACAATAGACCGATAAACACACGAAATATTACATGCGAACTTTACATGCCACACAATGACTTACGGAGGTCATGGATAATAATAACTGCCGTGGAGGCGCTGCAAACATAGATTAGATAAACGCTCTTCATTGTATAACCCTTTACCCAACAAACCGGCCAAATAAATTTTCAACAGCCTAAAATATCTTCGGTCTGTCTCAATAGAACCATACAAATATGGATATCATTGGAACCGGCTCCTTGACCACATTGTGATAGTTACAGTTATGCCCTGTGCGACCTAAGGTGGTCGACTCGCATATATAAGAGAATGCATTGGCCTAAAAAAAATCTTACATTCTTTAACAATTTTATAATTTTTAATGTGTTAAGCCAATGCATTCTCTTATATATGCGAGGCGACCTATGGTCGACTCGCATATATAAGAGAATGCATTGGCACAGGGCCCTTCTGTTTGGGTAAAAGGATAATACCTGAACAGAACGCTCCGTATCGATATCAGTCTCATTATAATCATACTATTGAACCATCTACGCGTTCCCGATTCTCGCTGATTTCACCATCAATCATTTTACCACCGCTAGAAATAACTTCTGCATGCAATCCCGGCATTATTACGCCACATATTTTCGGTTTCATTTTCACGAACAACAATATTTTAGTGTTTAATTAATTAGTTGTCGTAATCTCCACATTGTTGTAATTAGCAACGTGACAGAAATTTAATATGCTATATTATTGATAGGTCTACTGCAGTGTGATAGCTGTATACGAATTCCGACAATCGCCTGATTGGCTTCTTTGCTTTACCGTTAAATGTTGTTTTGGCTGACATTTACGTAATTTTTCTTGGAATTAATGGGATTCCCGTCTATTTAGTTATGACCATTGGCACGTAACTTGTTCAATACTATGATTTTAATCAAATATATGTACAAAACGCAATAATACAGCTTCATATGTATACGCGCGGATCTCTTGCACGTTACCTTTGTGAAAACTTTCAGATTTCGCTTCTCTAAATCTGATTAACTTTTCTATTGTATGCATGTGCAATGAATCGGAATGGAATACGCCTACTTATAGAAAAATCAAGTCGTGTGGGTTAAAACAATTTATATATATGGAGTAAGAAAAGTGTTATCCATTGCACTATATATAAATACTTTGTCTACTAATGAGACTAGAATGCCTATATATAAACATATTGTCGGTGATAATTTGTTTTCTGCTTTAAACCTACCTTTCCTAAAATGTGCACCTATGTTGAACAGCATGACTTGCCAAGTTACCTGGAATGTTACCTGGCATATTGGTCATTCAGCTAAACCATCACCTTCAGTGTATGTCCAGAATATCTGAATAATGAAAAAAGAAATAACAATTCCAGAATATGCGGAATGTTTATGCAATAATAATATAGTATAACACGAGATGACTGTTGCATGTGTTCAACACTACTACAAAATGCATTATAAAGTGTCAGGACTCAGGAGCATACATGTAACTACTATGAACAAGTGTATTGTAATCCACATGATGGACATCCTCTGTTTGGCCCATTGCGATAATATGCGTCCCCTATTGTCACACCCTGTTACCATGGGCGTGTGAAATGATACTGTGACTCTCTTCTCTTATTAATTGTTCAATTCAATTTGTATTTATTAATATATAACAAACATGATAACGTATAGTACACAACTCAAACAAAACATAATATATATTACTAGGAAATGGCATTACCTACTGATAGTCTTCCTGCATACTCCCAACCTTAGATAACAATATTCCGATTCTGAGCCCACGTGACAGCGTACGTAAGACTGATGATATAGTTGTATTCTTCGGACACAAGGGCGTAAAGGCGTTTCATTCAACCATTATTCACACTAGTAGTTTTCATCCATGAACGGGTTACAGTCTAAACAATGCATGTGTTTACAAAGAACACACTATGCTATTTATCATATCTTCTGATACGTCTCGTTTAAATTTGGAAAGTGGTAATACTGACTGTAAAGATGTATCATGTTCTTTCCAGATTTTCGGGAAGATGTGGTATGGGAGGTTTTCGAAGAAGGGTGTTGTAGATTGTATTCCCCCTAATTTGACACTCTATCTAGTTACCATTGTTGATTACTTTTGTTTTCATTATGTTAGCTATTGTATTGTTTTCGCTATGTGTCCTGTTTATTCATTATGCTGTTTTTGCAGTATCATTTTTCTTTGAATTTCGTCTTGATGATTTTTCGAATCTGGTTATGTTCACGACTCTCTCGTCGTGGATAGGTACCAATCGGCTGACATGCAGTTACAAGCCGGTCACCGCTTCAGCTAAGTACTAGCCTTTAGCCCGACCATAATTGTAAGGGTAGTCAGAGGCGGCTGCTGGGCTAGTTGTTCGATATAATGTTGTATTTAATGTGTCAAATTCTATGAAACATCCTACGGTATTTGTGACCGATATGCATAGTCGGAGAATTGATTGATTCTGGAAACTATTTTAACTGGCGTCTTTGTTTTTCTTTGTGATAGGGCCGAACGACAGAAA
Organism: Siphonodentalium dalli; assembly: GCA_032622095.1. NCBI lineage: Eukaryota > Metazoa > Mollusca > Scaphopoda > Gadilida > Siphonodentaliidae > Siphonodentalium > Siphonodentalium dalli. The sequence continues at coordinate 99,243,414 of CP136064.1, forward strand.
CCACGTAAACTCCAAACAGACATATGGGCTAAAAATGTACACATAAGGACATACAGTGAATGATCAATTATAGTGAAATTGATGTTTATCAATAGTTTACTCATATCGGTAATCTGGTATACTCTGAATGTTGTCCTGTTCCCAAATATAGTGCTGAAAAAATATAATCACTGGTTCTATAATTTATATATTGCGCAGACACAAACATCGCACAGTAAATAAATTACCGAGTTATTTTCGCAGCGAGTCAATCTTGGACCGTATATAGGGCCTATTGTAGATGGTTTAAACAAAATTGTTTGTATGCGACGTTTATTCTATCACCATCATAGAGTCAGACTAATGGGGATAAATTCAATACGATGTTTTGGCTATTATTGCACAACGTGGAACCACAAATCTTGGTAGCAGCTCTGGTTTCTTTTCAATGCGTTTTAGTTAACTACGTTATATGGCGACACGAGACTAATTTAGCATTAATGGTAACCACACTATGAAGCGACATGGGACTAATTTAATAGTAATGGTCAGCACACTGTGTATTCTCTTCGACACAAGGTTGATAATCGGGTATAAGTATAGCGAGATCTATGGAGAAAAACTTGTTTGAAGAACTTTCACAAACAGGGTTCACGATGTCGGTGGAAAAAAATTCTATTGTATTTTGAAACCGTTGAAACGAGTCGAAACGGTATGGCACATGTGCTTAGCATGGCATATAGTCAACAATCTGCAACTGCTGATGATATTATCAAAACATTTTGGCATCTTTTTAACTCATTGGGAGTAATTTTCAAAAATTTATAAATTCTACTTTTGGCATTAAATGAAATCTTGTTTTTGTGGGGTACGTTCTAAAACTATTTTAAAAATTCCAATAAACCGCTCCAGGATCCAGCTTTCACCTCAAAATTCATGTCATCAGAACGAGGAGCATTTTGTCTGCTAGAAACTGGGACCTTGGTCATCATCATATTTAGCCTCGAATCTTCTTTAATATGCCTAGCAGACAACCTCCCATTTCTTTTGAAATCCATACATTTGTGCACCACTTTCATTATGTGGGGAAATTATATTACGGATAGGTTGTAAGCCATTATTTCTTTCACTCTACTTATGTTGAAAAACGGAAAGGCCGTAAGGTCCGTCAGCCAGTGCTCCATTCTGACTTGTTATTGTCACTCCGGAGGGCTAGGTGTGATTTTCGTTGACCGGGGTAGATGTGTTACCTTGTCAGGCACCCACTTACCTGTATTGGTGTTTTTTTTTTTTTTTTTTTTTTTTTTAAACATATTTTATTTGTATATCGAATAATACAAAAGGGATTGGGGACAAGTTACAAAACTTACTTTGCCTCTACCTGTTTACAATAATATTAATCATACAAAATGGTGAAGGAAAGATTCAAAATCATATATAGGTTAAACATATTTACATTTACAAATGAGTGGGTTCGGGGTTTGGGGTGGGAGGTGCCAAAACCGATTTGTGACTAATTTGCTTTTTGTGGCTATTCTGAAATGCGTTTGATTATCCGACTTCGAATCGTTTAGTCGCTGTTATATATGGATGGACTATTTTGAAGAGAATTTTGTTTCTTCTATTTGAGATATCGGGAATTCCGAGAAGTAAATCATTGATATGTGTAATTTTCAGTCCTTCTTGGTATAATTTTTGACACATTTCCATTCGTTCGGTGTGAAATAGGGGACACGCCCAGAGGTAGTGGTAAGTATCTTCGCATGGATTTCCTCAATGACATTGGGGGCTGTCAGAGATATAATTTTGGAACATATCGGAACGTAGGCTACTGCATTTGCTACGCAATTTGGCATGGGCGACATTAAGCGTTATACGACCTGTATAGAAGTATGATGGTGGTTTTACTGTATGATCTATTAGTTCGAGATAAAATTTTAAGTCTGCGATAGATTCGGCATCTGTTATATCTGTGGATATGTCATTCCACGATTTTAAAGTAGCGGGGAAGAATGATTTTTTATAATGCTCGGTGTTACAGAAGTAAGAATAAAATTCCCGGTTTTCTCAAGTTATATCCAGAGACTTCAGATGATCTAGGTGTTAGAAGATTTTGTAGGTATTCGGGGGCATCGTCATTTACTATTTTATACATTGCTTGTAGTTTATGGATCTCTCTTCTCTTGCTCAGTGTTGGCCAGCCAACTTCATTTAGGAGGTTTATATTGGACACTGATCGTGTGAGGCCACTAACTGTTCGGGCGGCATCGCAATGTAATTGGTCGAGCTTCTCGGTTAGGTATTTGGGGGCACAATCCCAGACTACATCGGAGTAATCAAATAGTGGTAGGATAAAAGTTTTATAAATGCTTTCAAGCGAATTTCGGTCAAGCTGATACTTAAATCTTCGGAACTGTGCTAACCGTGAGGCTATTCTGTTTTTTATACCATTTAGGTGATTATTCCATTTTAAGTTAGCTTGGAGTTCCAGACCGAGGTGTTTATGTGTTTCAACAAATGAGATTGGATCCTGTTTAAAGGTTAAGTCGGGGGCTTCCCCAGAAGTCCCCGTTAGTGCATAGGACATACTAAGTGTTTTAGAAGGATTAAAGTTTACTAACCAGTTTCCAGACCATTGTGCTATGATGTGGAGGTCACTATTCATGACGCGGCCTAATTCATTTAGGTCATAGTGACTATGTGTTAGACATGTGTCGTCGGCGTACATTCTCGTAAAAGAAAGTATGTTGTCTGGTAAGTCGTTGATATAGACAAGGAAGAGGAAGGGTCCTAAGATTTAGCCATGTGGTACACCAGCTGGGATGATCTCGTATTCAGAAAAGGTGTTATTTACTAAAACTCTTTGTTGTCGTTTATGAAGGTAGTTCTCTATCCATCTCAGTGTTCTCCCGCGAACTCCATAATTATATAGTTTATATAACAGTCCCCTGTGCCAAACTCTCTCGATGGCTTTGGAAATATCACAGAAAACAGAGCATGTATATAGTCCTTTGTCGAGAGATTGACATAGGTGATTGTAGAGGTCTATCAGTTGGTGAGATGTGCTGTGGCCGTTATGAAACCCGATTGGTTGGAATAAAGTAATTTATTGTCGTCAAAGAACGGACTTATTTGTTTTAGTACAAGTTTTTCAAACGCTTTCCCAAGACAAGGAAGCAGGGAGATGGGTCGATAGTTTTTTGTGTCGGCTGGGTCATCTTTTTTGAAAATTGGGACAACGTTAGCCTTTTTCCAGGTAGATGGAAACTTTGCGTTGTTGAAGGATTTATTGAAAATTATTGACAGAGGATATGCTATTGATTCAGCTGTTGAATTTAACATTTTGGCACTTATTCCATCATGTCCATGGGCTTTATTCAGTTTAAGCGTTGTTAATACAGGAATTATCTCATCCCGCGTAAATTCCAATTCCGTTAGTTCTTTTTCACAACGCGATTTGAATGATGGCAATTTATGGGGTTAATCGAATAATTGGAAATGAAACTTTTATTCAGCAGGTTGGCCTTGTCCAGATCGTCTGTTACGTAGAGTTTTCCGTTTATATCAATCGTGTTGCTCGTGTTGGGGAAAGAGCTTGGAGTAGATAGGTCGGGATACAATTTGTTTTCTTTTTACATAGCAAGAAATTTATTAATTGCCAAAAATCGCGGGGGATGATGATTCTTTAACCCGATTTTCCAGTTTCTCTTCAAATTTTGCTTTTGCGAACTTTTTCATGTTATTAATTTTGTTTCTGGTATTCTTATACTGTTGCCACGTATCAGGGCGATTGTTTTTTAGCGCTTTGTTTCGTAATTTTTCTCTTTTGCGGATATCTATTCTAATGTCGGAATTAAACAAAATTTTGTCTTTTGGGCGTATTGTCACTTTTGACTGTGGGAATGTTTGATTCATGATGGAGAGAAATGTCTCCTGAAAATTGTTAACTATAGTATCTATGTCGGGTGCAGATAGGAGATCATCCCAGTTTGTGTTACTAAGCAGGCTATTTGCTCTTTCAAAATTTGCTCTGGTATAATTCCAAACCGTTCTCTGGAAAGAGGTGGTGGGGGAGTAATCGTATTATAATGTTACATAAACACCACGGTGGTCTGAGACTCCTGGATTAATGACGTCGGTGTCAAGAACGCGGAAGGTATTGCTGATTACAATTGGATCAAGAAGTGTGCTCGATGTATTTGTGATCCTAGTAGGGGCTGTTATCACATTTTTAATACTATAAAAATCTTTAATTTCTTTAAGTTTGGAAGAGCTATCTAGAAGGTTAGAATTAAAGTCACCTGTAATGATAACATTTTCGGTTATTTCTAGAGCGTCTGCTATTGAGTTATCAAGGTACTCCCAATAGTTTTGATCACAGTATTGTTCTGATCTATAGGACGTTCCTAATAGGACATTCCTAAGAGAATGTGAGTTTTCTTCGAGAAAATATCAAACCATAATATCGAGGAATCGAATTCTAAATCGTGTCTTCGTCTATGGACAATGTGATTTGCAAACATTACGCATATTCCCCCTCCTTTGGAACCACGGTCCTTGCGGACAAGTGGGTAGTAGCCAGGAATAATTAATTTATCGGATGGATATGAAGGTTCAAGATGGGTCTCACTAAAACACAGGATGTAATACTCGTTAATGATATCAACTATCTTTTCGAGCTTATTGCGAATACTTCGGATATTGTAATGAAATATAGAGATTGAATGACTATTTACAGGTAAGGTATTAGGGCCTGGGTTCTTTTCAATGTCGCCGGAAAACATAAGGATTAGACAGATCAGAATCAAACATATCTTCAGCTTGAATATTCGGAAGTTGCATTTTAAGGGTCCAACATTTTTTGCCGCCTGAGATTTTTTTGTTTTCTTCCTCAAGTCGAAGACTCCAATCGCTGCCCTATGCCCTATAACCTGTATTGCAATTGGTTAACCTATCAAACTTGTTTGAATAGCTTTCACAAACAGGATTCACGCTGTCGATGGAGAAATTTTCGATTGTATTTTGAAACCGTTGGGTAAAATAAATGTAGTGGCTACACTATTTCTAACTCAATACAAAAGTTGTCCGAAAACTTACCAGAACACTATCTTCCAAAGATGTGGAATTCCCTGGACGAAAAACTTAAACGCCTTCAACATGAACTATGTTCAACAATGATTACTCTCGAAATAGTCTATCTTCATATCAAATTAATCCAAAATGTACATACAAAACTTGTCCTGATGTGTAGTAAGTAGTATATTATTCGTATAGCGATAACTGACATTGTATAATAAGAGAGAAGGATAAATAATACATGATTTTATCATCTCCCCATCGCAGGAATCCCAGGAATGTATTACATGTATTCGAATTACTTATTCGATAGCCTTATTCGCTGCCTTATTCGGCCCATTTGATACACATTTATGGTTCTCCGCTGCCCTCATCCACATATTCATATTCCACATGTTTGTACTTTATTATATATCACATTACAAACTGAGCGATGAACGACCAACGATTCTACTATTATTTATAAAAACAGAAGTTTATATACCAATGTTTAGAGTTAACAAGACAAAACCTAGATCAAATCAAATTATTATTACATGTATAGTTATATTACTTTTCAACGGGGATGGCAGGTAGACAACCCTCTTGGTTATGATGTCCCCGATAGCTCATTACATGTTATAACATTACACTGTGTAGATACTTGTATATATTATATTATATGAATGAGTTCTAAATAAATAATCATAGCCATAGTTGTCTGTCCAAGTGACCACACATTAATATCGGGTAATTGGTAATTTGTCCTTCGTTCCTGGCATTTCCCGAATACGGAAGGTTTAAGTGACGGAATCACGTTGCTCGAGGTGTTTTATCACCTTGCTTCGATTTCACCGAATAAGCTGATCAGCGCATATCGTCTTAAGTCATCAGATTAGCCACGATCACATAAAACATTAATTGAATATGCGATGTCGTACGACTCACTATTGTTCTCTTTCAGATGATGGTCTGATCTGCCAATATGAGCAATATGGAGAATGTCCGAATGCCAAACCTATCAATGAAATGATCAAGAATAAGCCTTCAAGTCTGAACAGGATAGAAGCAATGCTGTCTAGGAACGACACGACTGGTGGATACATCTTCTCCAATGGCAATGTCTATGAGTTCAACAAAATTGCACTACTTGAATGGGAGGTGATCACAGTGTACGAAATAAAAAAGAAGAAAAAGAAATCACCATCAAGAAAAAAAAGAGATGCCGAGAGACTAGCCGCATGGAAAGAGAAGAAGGCGACGGACATTACACCAGCCAGCTCCTCCCATGCAGTCGAAATCCCGGCCCAGTCTGTCCAGGAGATGGAATCACCACCACCATCGCCTCCACGGCCAGACATGGACTTCAACCCGAAGACTCCGGAATACACTGAGCCGGAGCCTTCAACTGCCAATCATATATCACCGGTAACCGAACAAGTAACAGATGCCACCAGCCTATGGATAGAAAACCACAAAAAAAGAATCAGCTAAATTTCGCGCCAGAGTAGACGAATCAATTAAGAAAGCAGAAGTAGAAAGGAAGAAAGCAGAAGAGACTAGAATAAAAGCAAAGGCAGCCTTAGACGAATTAGATCCACCGAAAAGTAAAAACAAAAAAACAAAAAAGCTAAAATCAACCAGCAAAAACTAAACACCTCAACCTCACTTTGCCTCCGGTCAGCCTCCTCATCTGAACAGCATCAACAGCCTCAAAAATCGATCTCCATCGAATATATCAAGAAAGGGTGAATGGAATTGCACAATGCGTTCCGACCATCCTACCCGGCCTGCGGCCGGAAACTACACAACAAGACAAGAGTGTACGCAATCAGTCACGTGTACGAAGCAGGCAATCCATGGTGGAATGCACCTCTGGACATCGTGGCTGCTGCTTGGCTTGAAATGTTTGTGGATTATCGCGCCATGCTGTTCACTAACACTTTCTATGTTGTGTATAATGTCAGCACACAGAACGTCACACACAGAGGCAGCATGTGCTTCTAATGAAGCTTTCCACAGAGGTCACACCCACAGCGGTAGTACCGCCCACTTTTTCCACATAAATAGTGTCTGCTATCCGAGATCGACTTCCGAAGTGAACACATCAGCACTTGCCTTTATGTTAACTAGCTGAAACAGACCCATGTATACGATTCGTGCAACTTTTGATATTTTAACCAGTTTGATTGTTTTTGTAATTATTTAAATTCAATTTTTACAGATCATTGAACTCTTCAATATATCTAAACCAGAGAACAGTTTTGCCTTTAAATATGAAAATTATGACAAGTGTCATGCTAAATAAAAAAACATTGTTATAATTACGGATAAATTTATAACATCATGCCGCAAATATAAATCTCAGTATATTATGATTTGACAACAAAAAAGTTGTTTGAATATAGCCAATTTAACACTGAATGTATGCATGGATATCAAAATTAGGGTGAAAAAAGATGGCAGCAGAATTTTCAGTGCAGCCATTGGCCGGCTCAGTCGCTGATTGGTCGAAAATATCCGCTAATAATAATTTGATTGACAGCTGTGGAAAGGTCCATTCTAATTGTATTCCACACCCGTTGACGTCAGACACATGTATTCAACGACATACCAGCCATTGAATTATATTGTTGTATACCACAAGGGGAATACAAGCCAAAACAATTTCGAGTTAACCCGACTTAAATCACACTAAAGGGAGCCTCGCATATATAAAAAAAAATGCACTGGCTTACAATGTCAAGGTAAATATTATTAGGCCAATGTATTGTTTTATATGTGCGAGGCTGCCTATGGGAGACTCGATTGGCACGGGGTTTTCGAAACAATTCAGGAAGCTCCAGTCATGGAAGTGTTAATAGATCCCACTCCAATTACAGACACAACATGTATCACAAGAAACGTAACTGTCAGATAATTCAATGGAGTCAGTTACCCAATAATATCATCAAAGTTAAAGTTTTGTAACCTTCCATGACGGGAGTTTCCTGAAATTTTGCGAAAACCCTGTGCCAATGCATTATCTTATATATGCGAGTCTCACATAGGCCTAACAATATTTATCTTGACCTTTTAAGCCATTGCATTCTCGTATATACAAGGCACCCTATGGTAGACTCGCATATATAAGAGAATGCACTGGCAATTTTCTTTAATGCAACCTGTAACTAATATACACAGGGATAGCCGTCTCCCTCTACGCCTATAGAGCGTTCTTAGTCACGTGATTGGATACGGGACGCGCCGCCATGTTGGAGGTATAGACATCCATAAGCAAGCACTGAGTTAATAGGATTAATAAGAAAGCTACTTTTAAAACCTCTCGTTATGGCTTCGACGGAATTAGTTGCAATATTTGCCAACGCTATTAATAATCATGAACAACAGTTCTAAAATAATACATCAAAATGTTACATAAACTTACTATAGGGGTGTGATATTTATTAAAATGAATGGAGCGCAGACTCGAAACTGTCGCCAAACGTTAGCCTACATATCCATACATACACCATTACATTCGTGTTAAAGACAGTTATGTTTTGAAATAAAATTATTACAGGCTTACCTAATTAGTTTTCAATGAATGATAATGTAGTCCATGTATTATCGAAACAAATGAGCTCCCATGAGTTGCATTTAGGCATATGTGCGTTTTAAAACGCTGTATGCATGTAACACGAAAATGTAGCTTCTTTCCGATGTTTTCAAGGAAGATGGCTATGTGTGTAGAAGCATCTTGTAAAAGTGACAAGAGCGATTTTTGGCCATTACCGATAACCAACAAAGATTGATGCTTACGTGTGAATCAAAGTGCGTAACAAATGCCATTATATAACTTAGATATAGAATATACTATCTAACATTGGAACAGTGCTAATTTATAGCCCCCACCTTGATGAAATAACTTGAAGCCGACCGGAGGTGTACATGTCGTAATTAATCTATCATCTCTCATTTGTCAAACAGTACACCCTCAGGCATCAAATTTAAAGTTGGCAAAAATAAATATAACGATATACATAACCGTTCCCGGTAGCTTGGCTGAGTCACATTAAAGGTGTCAACAACTTTGCGACCGGATGCAAAGGATTATCAAATAGTGTTTTTTTTTAATTCCACGTCTTATTCAGCCATCATTAAGTACATGAAAGAAAACGCCGATGATGGAGTCAGTTACTTGTCATGTGGAAACATAGCACAACAGTGAACTCGTTCGACGAAGATTGCATGTACACAGCGCGAATCACGTGCAATGTGTTAAATTTCTTGTCATTCTCTTGGAAAACTTGTTGATTCCCATTTACATGTGTGTATTGTCGCAGCCATGTGGAGGAAGCTTTAGATTCTCAAACGGATTAACTTCGATTAAGTTAAACGTTCGCAGAAGATCATACGCTATACAGGTTAGCTTGGTATCTATCCTTTCTATGCGACATGTATACATGTAGATGAAGACCATACTTGTACGGAACTACTTGCATAATTCTCTAAATATGCATGTTTAAAGTTTGAATAGCAGAAATTTGAAGTCAATATCACCACGGTGTTATAGCAGAATCATGTACATATATAACGAACGAACACTTCATATAAAAAGTACTCGCGGCGCAATTAATATTCATAACACATCATCGATCGGGACTATACTATTTCGAATTTTTAGTTTGTAATTTTATATGTGCGCACAACCATTAACAAAACAATTGAGAGGTATGATACACGAAAGAGAGACACTTGATTACAATGAACTCCGCACACACGTGTGTTTGTTTATATTCGTTGCTATCTCCAACATGGCGCCCGCAGTGCAAGCTGGGATTAGTGACGTCACACGAAACCGGTCTATATAAGGTTACACTGGTGTAAATAAGGTTCCGAGTGACATCTAGCGGATGCGGGAGGAATATATAGGAGAGAATAAAATAGACACTGGGCCCTGATTGGTCAATAGCCTTGTGTGCTTTTCACATAAAAAAAATCATCACACCTCTTCCCTATGATTTCCCATAGGTAAAATAACCATTGGCACAGGAATTAACCCTTTGTAGTGAAGTTTGAATTTTTTGGTGTGGTCTAAAATATGACTGTATTTTTTTATGCGGTTCTGACACTAGTTACGAAAACATAAGATTTAAAGGCGAATTCCCTGCTAGACAGACATGATTTTTTTGTGTAAAAAGTTTCCCAAAATGTCAATTTTTCAGATTTAAAGAAAATTTTGGACCCAACATTTATATTGCCAACACTATACGCTAAAACGTTAGCACTGAGGCCTATGGAAAACATTTACACCAGTGTAACCTAAAGGGAAAAAATAGCTTTTTATCATTTTTGATTCCTGGGAGTCACGTTAAAGCATTTTAATGCATTTTACAGAGCCGGTCTTTCAGTCCAATGAATATCTCATGCTTGGTGTGGCTATTCTTGCTGCTGATGTCTTCTTTCACTTACATCAGCCAAAAAAATAGTAAGATTTTTCATAAAAAATGCCAACTTTTCAAGGTATTTTCAAAAAAATTCAAGGTGGTAATAGTCACATGATAATGCAAATGACCCATAACATGAGCATGTCAACGACACATATATCAATTGTTATAAGAACCTAATCTAACAAGTATTTTGGATTTTATAGCCAGTGATATACATATATATATATCATAAAAGTGTGTCATTTCCACTGGTGGGTATGGTCATTTGAAGGTTAATAGAACTAAAACTTGGACACATTTAAGAAAATGCTTCAGCAATTCAAAGAGAGCATATCTTTATTCAACTAATTCAATATACACCCACATCCAGTTATCTTGGATCACCCTTGCATACCTGAAAATGTCATATTTTATTCTTCAATGTGCTGATAAAGTCATGCACTTGATGCTCAGCTGATCAGATCTGGACTCAATGACCTCACATCACCAGAAGTTCTCTCATGGAAAGAATATTGTACAGTCTTCCATAGCTGATCCAAGTTTGCAACACCAGACCCCTAAAACTGAGTGAAAATGGGGCCTGAACATGACTGGTGGTGGAAAATTGTGCTTTTTTGATGAATAATTTGTTAAAGGGGGTGGGGTTAAATTGTGTGTGATAAATAAAGAACCACAGAAGTGATATTGTTTTTGAACACATTTTTTCCATTGATTGGCAATTCTGAAGAAATGTAGGGAGTTAAAATTATTCCGCGAAAAAGCGGGCTATCGCTTTAGGTTACACTGGTGTAAATAAGGTTCCGAGTGACATCTAGCGGATGCGGGAGGAATATATAGGAGAGAATAAAATAAACACTGGGCCCTGATTGGTCAATAGCCTTGTGTGCTTTTCACATAAAAAAAATCATCACACCTCTTCCATATGATTTCCCATAGGTAAAATAACCATTGGCACAGGAATTAACCCTTTGTAGTGAAGTTTGAATTTTTTGGTGTGGTCTAAAATATGACTGTATTTGTTTATGCGGTTCTGACACTAGTTACGAAAACATAAGATTTAAAGGCGTATTCCCTGCTAAACAGACATGATTTTTTTGTGTAAAAAGTTTCCCAAAATGTCAATTTTTCAGATTTAAAGAACATTTTGGACCCAACATTTATATTGCCAACACTATACGCTAAAACGTTAGCACTGAGGCCTATGGAAAACATTTACACCAGTGTAACCTAAATAAACACGTCCCGGCGGTCCAATTAGTTTTATGACCTTGTCGTGAGAGCGCGCGGGTCGGTCGTAATTCAAATTGTGTTAGCATGCGAGCACGGATTTGTTTTGCAGATATTTCTTTACCCATTACCTTGACCAAACAGATACATTAGCTGTTAACAGAGCGTTATATTACTTTATTACATTTCCACAAAAACATTAACAAATGTCACCTCTTGCATGCAAACTCCCCACTATTTAATCAATTTCACAATGCCCTAAACTTATTCTTGTATTTATAATTATGTAGCTAATTTACATTCCGCGCGAAATCGTTTTCGGATTAGGATAAAGCGATTTTTCTTGTCGCCTTCGGTATAGAATAGACAGTGGCATTCAGTGGTCGACGCCATCTTGTTTACACGTCGCTAAGCGCAGATAGCAACACTCGCAGCTAATTAGCATAACAATAACCGCCGCGATATCTACACGAGAAACGGCGAGACGGCTATCCCAGATGCAGCACCAGCGTGGCTACTGTCATGAAAGGGTTAAGCACGCGTTATGACTCACATAAACAGATGCTGATATACCAGATTGATAAGTTAAGTTAAGTTAAGATGACAGAATAAAATGGCGTCAATCTTATTCCCGACCGGGTTTATTATATAATCCAGCTCACTTATATATGAACATCGGCCACTGTATATGTGGTCATCTCGCTGATCGTGGAAATTATACACACGTGGTCGCCACCGGTATTATGAAATAGCTATGGAAGGAGAATGTGCGTCGCTTCTGTCTTAAAACCAGTTACGACCGCATAATCCACTTTAGTTGTTGAGTATCGCACTATATTGGCCACATGGTCCCTCGCTGATCGTGGAAGTTATACATGATAGCCGCTGGTATTATGAAATGGCCATGGAAGGCTAATGCGCGTCGCTTCTGTCTTAAAACCAGTTACGACCGCATAATCCACTTTAGTTGTTGAGTATCGCACTGTATCGGCCACATGGTCCCTCGCTGATCGTGGAAGTTATACATGGTCGCCGCTGGTATTATGAAATGGCCATGGAAGGATAATGCGCGTCGCTTCTGTCTTAAAACCAGTCACGACCACATACACCACTTTGGTTGTTGAGTATCGCACGATGTAAACCACCTGGACTATATTATAAAGCCGACTGGGCAATATGCCTGCCTGAGTTTGAAAGACAAAAAGGTGGGCTGAAGCTTACGGTTTGGCGAATCAAGAAAATCTACAACCTGACTGAACATAATTTAACTGTAACGATTTAAACCAACTTCACCAAGTATTAAAAGTATCTTGTCAAATCAGACATTGTAGGTGACTTTGCATATTTCAAATTAAAGCCTTGGTAAATTTAATTACATTATTTGTACTTTAGTTTTCCACAATGATTATTTATTTCAAGTATAGTGCTATGCTCATATTATGTGTTTGGATGATTATGTCTGTTCTTGAATAGTTGACAACAACTATGTGTTTCCTCTTGTATTCAAATTAAAGCCTTGGTAAATTGAATTTCATTATTTGTACTTTAGTTTTCCACAATGATTATTAATTTCAAGTATAATGTTATGCTCATATTATGTGTTTAGATGATTATGTCAGTTCTTGAATAGTTGACAACAACATGATGTGTTTCCTCTTTTAGTCATATAACTCATTGTTTCCTCTTTTATTCGTAAATAACTCATTGTCTTAGCTTCAAGAGATGTCTGCTTTATACAGCGCTTCATGAGCAATATTTTCCAATTGCCTGATTATTTGATATGGAATAGCGGCTGAAACATTGATACACAATTAATCAACAACATTCTGATTTCGCTGGTTAGCTGATGTTCATTCATCCACGTATATACCGAGCTCACAGTAATTTTCTAAACGACATATCGTTGTATCGTGGAAGCTCAACTAGCCACTTTTGTTGGAGCGAGATTGTCAAGCTTATCTCAAGTCTTATTAATTTTTTTTTTATTATATCACCTGCCACTAATATACAATACTTATACTTGCCAAGGTGGTATAGTTGTTTAAACATGGCAATATATAAATGACTGTCACACCCAGTCGATTACACGCCCCATAGCAGGTCTGGCAATTCCCAAGTATAGCTACTATAGCTACATGTAGCTATTGTAGCTACATTACCGCGAGCTGTTGCAATTAAGGGTGAGAGGTATTATTGTTTAGCAACTTATGAAACCACTGCGGTGTCATTTCGGTTGCACCAGCTTGCGGAATTTTCGACAAGCATAGCTAAGAACGTGTATCTGTTTAGAAATATGTTATGCTATGTGATATAGGACTCGAATCCATCCATATATGATCTACTGTTCTTGTATTTAGTACACTTGTCAGGAAAAAGTAACCATGTTGGACAATTTTTTTAATTATACATGAAAATGGCAAACTATATTAACTTACTAAAAATAATCAGGTTATTGTATATTTGAACGATTATTTGTTGGATTGAGTTATCTCTTTTCAACCAGATTCATCCATCACCAATATATATATGTAGCTACAATAGCTATACATGTGGCTGTTATAGCTATACTTGGGAATTGCTAGATCTGATAATCACTTTTCAGCCATGCCGTCGCAGTTTACCAGCTGCATGTTTTGTTCTATGGCTTAAACCTGTCTATACTAAAACATCATTGATGAGTAGTTATCCCACAGGAAATGTTCAGTTAATAAGTTCATTTATATACTAAAGCATCATTGATGAGTAGTTATCCTATATATATTGTTCAAATAATAAGTGTAACCTTCTATACTAAAGCATCATTGATGAGTAGTTATCCCATGGGAAATGTTCGGATAATAAGTTTAACATTCTATACTAAAGCATCATTGAGGAGTAGTTATCCCAAAGGAAATATTCAGATAATAAGCATCATTGACCAGTAGTTATCCCATAGGAAATATTCGGTTACTAAATTCACGACCAATATTATTATTTATTGGGGTTTTAACATCGCTTTCAGCAGCCAGTGCTATATCGCGAAGTTCCCAGTTTTATTGGTGGAGGGAAAGTTCGTACACTAATGTAAATCTAGCAGTGATTTCATTGGCTGGAAGAATGACCATTGTGCCGGCGAAATCACTGACCATCGGCAAGTGACTGGCAACTCCCCCAGATAACGATATGGGATACAAAGTTTGGCGATGACTCCACCGGGAATTGGACACGGAGAGCGAGTCGGTCTGGAGCAGAGCCCCTTACCGATTGACACTACCAAACGACCATATGTCCTACTTTGAACTTATTATCTGAGCATTTCCGCCAATAAATAGGGCTTCTTAAGCACTTCTATTTATCTGTCGTCTGATTGTATCGTCTTAACACCCATGCAAATGAATAATATATCATTTTGTTGTCCAATATTTAAATGGCTGTGAGAATCCATTTAGTATAGAAAGAGTTAATGCATTAAGGGCTAAGCCCCCAGTGCTGTATAGATACAGGCCAGCACTGCAAGGTAATATCCAGAAAGAATTTAGTTGGATTTATCCATATATCGTGAATTTGAAAACAAACATTGAGAGGTGAATAAATTATTTACGTTTTGTCTCTACCAATAACTTCTAGAACATTCAAAGGTACTCAATCAGATCAGACGGTCCCCATATCATCGAGTTACAACAACGACGTAAAACAAAATAATGCTAGCCACTGTCAACTATTGTATAAAATTTCCCAAAACTTTTATTTATCAACATGTTGTTCAACGAAATATGACCGTATTATCACTTGATTATCACGAAATTCGACCGTATTACCACTTGATTTTAGAGATATTCATATTCATCCTCAATTTGGTCGGTTTGACGAATGTTATTTGCTATGCGGAAAAAACTGCACATCTCGAGAAACAACCGATTTCAAAAATCGATATCTGATCACTCTGTGCTTTGATGAGTAGGCTCCTCAAATCGAACCAAATATTGTTTTTATCCCCGAAGCGAAAGAAATAGTAATTTAGGGGTTTCTAATCGGATAATGCATCTTTAACAAATTCACAAAAAAAACAAGTAAATCAACAAATAGTGTGTTTAGTTTTATTGGAAAGATAATCGTAATTAAAAATGTAAATACAAATATAGACAAATTCAGTTCTCAACAGAAATTACATTTTTCACCCTTTTCTTTGAACTCGCTTACATAGCTTTCTATACTTTCATTCTATGATATAGTATAAATGTATGCTTATAATTTAGAATAAATGATACCATTTTAAAAAAGTTGTTATTGTTATTATATGGGATACTTCGGGTTTACTCAACTCTCAACATAGCCGAATGGATGGGGCATCGGATTTTTGGCAGGGAGTAAGAATCATATTTGTCATAGAAAGGACATACAGAGTCGCACTAGATTAAGGTGACTTGGTCGTTTATTCGTTTAGTCTCATATCTGTGTAAAGTTGCTGTTGTAACAATTTTGTTTCTGGAGAATTCTGCAAAATTTCGAATAACATTGTGCGGTATATCTATCACAGCTCTTTGAGGAATATATTAACAGATATGTGTATTGGTTTGAATTTTGTCCGATATATATAATATACTAGCTGATGTGCCCGACTTCGTCCGGGCTATTTAGGGATTTCTTGGCCAGAAACATGCCCATATGAGCGTATATGAGCGAGGTCAAGGCCAAGGAGAGGGTCGCATGTGATATAGGACCGGCCGATATTGTGCCCGAGATAATGGAAACCAATATACCAAATTTGAGTCGGATCGGTCGAGGTCCAGAAACATGACTGTATGCGCGTATATGAGCGAGGTCAAGGTCAAGGCCAAGAACACGGTCGCACGTGAAATTGGACCGGCCAATATTGTTCCCGGGATCAAATCAGGCCTGCATACCAAATTTGAGTCGGATGGGTCGAGGTCCAGAAACATGACCGTATATGAGCGTATTTGAGCGATGTCAAGGTCAATGTCAAGGACAAAGTAGGCCTACATACCAAATTTGAGTCGGATCGGTGGAGCAGTTTTCGAGTCTATAAGACACATACACACATACATACATACAGACAGATGTTCCAAAATGTATAATAGACTAGCTGATATGCCCGATTTCGTCCGGACTATTTAGGGTTTTCTTTACCATAAACATGCCTATATGAGCGTATATGAGCGATGTCAAGGTCAAGGGCACGTTCGCACCTGAAATTGGACCCGCCCATATTGTGCCCCGGATCAAAGTAGGCCTAAATATAAAAGTTCAGTCGGATCAGCCGAAGTCCAGAAACATGCCTATATGAGCGTATGAGCGAGGTCAAGGTCAAGGACACTGTCGCACGTGAAATTGGATCCGCCCATATTGTTCCTGGGATGAAAGTAGGCCTACATAACAAATTTGAGTCGGATCGGTCGAGCTCCATAAACATGCCTATTTGAGCGTATATGAGCGAGGTCAAGGATACGGTCGCATGTGAAATTGGATCAGCCCATATTGTTCCCCGGATCAAAGTAGTTCTACAAACCAAATTTAAGTCTGATCGGTCGAGCAGTTTTCGAGTCGATAACACACATACATACATACATACATACATACAGAAGTTCCAAAATATATAATAGACTAGCTGGTGGACCCGACTTCGTCCGGGCGGACAGAAACATGCCTATATGAGCGTCGTCAAGGTCAAGGACACGGTCGCACATGAAATTGGGCCCGCCCATATTGTTTCAGGTATCAAAGTATGCCAACATTCCAAATTTGAGTCGGATAGGTAAAGGTTCAGAAACATGCCTACGTGAGCGTATATGAGCGAGGTCAAGGACACGGTCCCGTGATATTCCCCGGATCAAAGTAGGCCTACATACCAAATTTGAGTCGGATCGGTCGAGAAGTTTTCGAGTCTATAAGACACATACACATACATAAATACAGGCAGAAGTTCCAAAATATATAATAGACTAGCTGATGTGTCCGACTTCGTCCGGACTACTTAGGGATTTCTTTACTAGAAACATGCATATATGAGCGTATATTAGCGATGTCAAGGTCAGGGTGAAGGAGACAGTCGCACGTGAAATTGTACCCGCCCATATTGTTCCCCGGATCAAAGTATGCCTAACTACCAAATTTAAGTCTGATCGGTCGAGCTGTTTTCGAGTCGATAACACACACACATACACACACATATACATACATACAGACAGAAGTTCCAAAATATATAATAGACTAGCAGGTTAGCCCGCCACTGGCGTGGTTCGTCTCATGGCTTTGTTCGAAAAAGCAATTGCAACAGCTTCCGAGACACGTATGCTGCACATAGGTGTACAATTTCGTCGAAAACAGCGAGTTTTACCCGATTTGAACTTGAATTGATCAGTAAGCTTCAATATTCGACACGGCAATTGACTGCCGTGGACCACGGACTGCCGTAACAGGTGATAACATTCTCACATTCGGCGGATCGGGCACTGCGGTCAGTCAAAAAACATAACGCTCACGCTATAACTCCGGTATCACTAACGTACGCGGCATTGGAAGGGTCAGTTTAACTTCCGCCTGGATCCACGTGGCGTGACGTAATTCACAACCACGTGTATTTACCTCGAAAGTGTTCAAATTGCGCGACCGCGACACACACAATGGCCCGATAATGGGCACGCATTCCCTGGCATTTCCCAGAAGATATTCATGGGGAGGTCGAGTGACCAATTTTGAAATTTGCTGGTCGCATTCGTCTGTAGGTCTGAGCAATTCTCGGCTAGATATTGTTACCAACATGACATATTTAAATTAATCCCGCCGCGCACCCCATCACCAACGCGACATGTGCTGCTTTCGTAGAGATGACGAAATATGAGTGCGACAGAGAATATTGTTTGATCGAAAGCAATTGAATTAATACGTCGCAATACTCGCCTTGATGGTGGCTAATAGATATTTGTCCCTGTTGGGTGTTGGGAATGTCGTTACTCGCATTGATGGTGGCTAATAGATATTTGTCCCTGTTAGGTGTTGGGAATGTCGTCACACAACACGCTCATGTATGGATACAGTCTTACACGATCACGCCGAGACCCAGACCGTAAGAGTCACATTAAACACATACGCTCTTTATCAACACACTGCGGACGCGAACGCTCTTTAACTATCAACGCTATTAACCACCGCAGTGCCGTTTTTTGTGACTGAGGGTGGATAATGGGTGCTCTGAGCTTCTCCAAAACGCCGCGACGACGATTCCCGTGGTGTATTTTACCCTTAGATGGGAAGTTTGAACTCAATCGAGCCAGCCGTTTTCGATTCTATGAAGTACACATATATTTATATACGAAAGTCTCAAAATATATAGTATAGACTAGCTGGTGTACCCGACTACGTCCGGGCGAACCGAAACATGCCAATATGGTAGTTTATCAGATATAAATCCTGCAATTCCAATATAAAAAAACACTGTGCTTGCCATTTCGTGCGTGTTTTGGTGGTAATTTGAATATCGTTCATATTTTAGTAAAAGACTTGCGTTCTTAAGCAATGTAATTCAATTACTGGGCATAATGGCCTTCGAAACTCGTTATATATAATGGTCAAGCTGTGTTCACTTATGTGAAAGGGATAGTTTATCACATATAAATCATACAGTTCCAATTTAAAACATGTGATTGACATTTCGTGCGTGCTTTGGTAGTAATTCGATATCGTTCATAGTTTAGTAAAATACTTTCGTTTTTAAGCAATGTAATTCATTTATTGGGCATATTGGTGTTCGAATCTCGTTATATATGTGACTAGCAGGTGGACCCGACTTCGTCGGTGCTGTTTCCCCTCTGCTTTTCGGCGAATTGCGCGATTTGACCTTGAATTGTCCATTTTGAAGGTCAAGGTCAGGTGGGGTCACGATTTGACCGTCGGAAACAATGCCCGGACAAAAGTACCCGACAATAGTACCCGTCGAAATCCATTCGGTTTTACCCGATTTGACCTCGAATTTGATCATTTTGAATGTCAAGGTCAGGTCGGGGTAACGATTCGAAATCCCATCAAAATTCGCGATTTGACCTGGAATTAACCCGATTTCAAGGTCAAGGTCACGTCGCACGGGCAAATGAATAGGCTTACGATACTTCCCATACGGAAGTATCCACAGACACTAATTTTCATCGAAATCCCGTGATACTCGGACGTTCGACCTTGAAATGACCCGATGTCAAGGTCACGTCGCACGGGCAAATTAATAGGCCTATGCCACTCCCCGGCCGAAAGTATCCCCACATACCAAGTTTCAACGAAATCGGCTCGGCCGTTTTCGAGTCCATCGCGAACAGACAGACAAGACAGACAGACACACACACACCCACACACACACACACAGATCTTCCAAAATATATAATAGATGGTCAAGCTTTTTTCACCTACTTGCCATATTGTATGACATCACATCCAACACTTGCGCTTTGAAGTGTTTTGTTCGCGATTCCGATGCCTTTACTATTTACTCGAACATGTTCAAACACCATCACCTGCACATCCGCTCTGGTTTATATGCAGTCTGAGTAAACTCATACCTAAATATTCATTACAACATTGAATATTAGGTCTGACGGATAACATCGCTATCTCATTTCCAAGTCCTCGGGATTCCGTAATCTGATTGATTGCGTAAATTATTTTCCGTCCAATGAAACCGTATGGGTTGATAAACAAGTGTTAATGGGCGGAGACTCCCATAATGTCACCTCTAAATATCATTCTGAACTCCTCGACCTGTGACCTCTGCGGCTGAACTCCTCGACCTGTGACCGCGACGAGGTTTGCCGAATGCTCTAAATATAGTAACACAGCGGAATTTCGAGGCTTGCAAATTCAACAGAGACAGAAAAAATTGCTTCGAAATTATATATTCGGTACGATTCCGATTAATTTGAAGGATGTGCTGGACATGATAGATAGGCCTGCGTATGGTACCAACTTGGCCTCCCATAAATATAAATAGAACTTTACTCATGTCCGTGTATTTTTTATTTACTTTATTGTAACATGGTTTGCAAATCGACAAATTATTTGCCGTAAAAAAAAGTCATCCGAAAGTCAAACACCGAGGAAATGACTTAATTTTATGCTTTTAAATAGTTCTAAAGCATCATTTTTGATGACGACCTAATTTTTTGCTCTCGGATGCAGCTTTCCCGTTGATGCAGCGAGTTCATCTCCCGAAAAAAGAATAGTCGCACACACGACAAATATTATCTTCTGTAAGTTTTAATGTCGCGACACAGGCCTTCTGTGGGTTGATGAGTCGGCGAAGCACAACAAATAACACATGGGGACACCTGTCAATCATCGATGCATTTTTAAAAATCCGTGACGTCATTTTGGGGAAGCTCTTCGCTGAACATAAATGGTTTTGGCTACATTAGCTCCAGACTCTATATTTCAAATATAGAGTCGACGTTCACCCAGACTGGTTTATATGCAGTAGAGCTGTCATTGTTATTATAAAACGTATCTGTACAAAGTCGTGTTGTACATATAGGTTACAAGGAAATAATTATTTCCCATAGGCCGTAGTGTTAACGTTCTCTCCCAGTCCGTGCAGGCTTCGAATAATTGGTACAATTTTCTCATCAATTATGCGAGTCGACCATATGTCGCCTCGCATATATACGAGAATGCATTGCCCAACAATCGTTTATCATTTTTTATCATCAATTTTTCGTACATTCATTCTTCAACAATGTTTATCAATTGTTTTATAATTTGTTCTTATATTCTTTAACAATTGCGATCATTTTTTATCATTTTTTCTCTCACATTCTATAACAATTTTTATCATTATTTCTCGCATTCTTTAAACAAAAATTATCATTTCTTACATTTTGTTAACAATTATTAAACATAATATAAAATGTGTCAGGCCAATGCATTCTCTTATATGTGCGAGTCGACGTTTGGTCGACTCCCATATATTAGAGAATGCATTGGCACAGGTTTTACGCAACAAATCAGGAAGCTCCAGTCATGAAAGGGTTAAACAACATTCCGCCCACATGTTACTGGAGGACCGTGTTAACATGAGTATTCCACACCTGTCAACAGGAAATACATATATATATTTAATGGAATCATCACCATTTAATAATGAGCGGTAAACATAGACAGAACACAACGCGCATCTTAATCGAGAATCTTTTATCAAATGAGTTGCGGAAGGAGCAAGGATATATTTCGGAGGTTGTATGTCGAGCAAAATGTAACTATGCAACGAGTTCGATAACAGATTCGAGATTATGATGCAAGTTGTGTTCTGTATTTAATATACACCGTTGTGTCACATAAGTTAATGACTGTCACCTTCATTAATACTATAGCTACTTTATTGTGATTTAAGTCTTATGAATAACCAGTACCGATCGGGGCATCAACCGAAGCGGATCATAATGCAAGTCACCTTTCTTGGCGACAACTTCAACAAAAAGTGTTCCGGCTTGTATATTCCACTAGCGGTATACAATAATATGCATTCAGTTGCTGGGATTCCGTTGAATACATGTGCCTCACGTAACTGGGTATGGAATGCTAACATGGACATGGACATGGCTATGATTGGTCAAAAGCGTTGTGTGTTTTTGTGCGGTCCGCGGGTGTTATTTTCGGCGCTTTTGCGTACATTCATAACGATTTCTGCAGCAGAGTCTGGGCTAATTTATTCACTTCTACTACAGCTAGCGACTTGTCAGATCGCCCATGGATGCAGAGGTGTATTCAGCTGCATGATATGGTGTCCATATCCGTGGTCAAGGGGAGGTGCGGTCGTTGCCTTCTTGGATTTTGCGTACCTAACGGAACCGGCCGCAAGTTAGGGGTTAATATTGCAGTTTTATCTCAAGCTATCGACTTAGGGATTAGAACTTTGGTATATACAGGTCTATTCTGCACGATAATGTATACCCCATCTCACTCGGACCGCTGTGGGGTGCGGTCGGTGAGGATGAGTGCGAACGGGTGCGGTCGGCTTTTAGTATAGGACCGTATTAAAATGTTACCATTTCCTTTATACACCACCTTATAGCGTGACTTATTCTGAGAGACCACTTGTGGTATGATAGATCGCATGTTAACGGTTCTCCACGGTGATTTTATCCCACACCAAAGTTGTAAAAAAAAACACGTTTAAATGGATATTCTGCTGATTGAACAAGGTAAGGAGGGTTTCTGTCACATTCAGTAGTCGAAATATACGCGATAATTCCGTTTAACCGACAATAGTTGTAGTAAGTCCAAAATTCAACGCTATGGCGATTTCGGGTGGCACAAGGTGTCGCCCCTTTCCTATTATTTAATGCATATTTTATAAATATTTGTTTTACAAACTCCGTGTGGTCAAAATCTAATGACCCCAATCGATATTCAAGTCATTTCGTAAATAGCACCGATATTCATTTGTATCCACTTCCTGTCGTTTCTATTGTCTTGTTTCTTCTTAATTAGTTCCTTTCAATTTAACTATCTTAGTTATTGAAGACATTTACACTATTTATGATTGCTTGGTTCCAAAACACCCACGTCGCAAACCAATCACACTGTCCTACCTGGGGATCTTCGCATAGAACTCGCGGATTAATTCATCGACCGGTGGACAGCGTGATGCAAAGTTAATATATTCATAAAAGACTCGTCGTGATATACGATCGTCACTCTGACGGGTAGAAGCGCGCGAGTTCGATATCTCAGACCGATCATCATGGAATTGAGTGTGTTGTTCTGGGTGTACATTTTTGTTCAGGTCAGTGCAACATTTGGGACACAGACAAGATATGGACGGTTGACACACCAAAACAGAAAGTATACGGGCACAGTTTTCATGACAGTGTATGCGAAACATGTCCTGCAATGCGCGAGGAGCTGTAAACGAAATGCAGAATGTTGGTCCTACAATTTCGTCAAATCTAGGGAAGAATGCGAGATGTTCAATGAGGAAAATGTGGCGAATGACGCATGGAGATTTACACAGGTAGAGGTCGGAACGGAATTCTTTGAAGAGGTAAATATATACTTGAATTATTTTGTTTTTAAAACACGGGTGCGCTTTTAAAGGACTTCTGTAATGTTATGCAGCAAATGACTTAATGGTGTTATTTTACTGAAAAAAAGAACTCGTGAAATTATGTTCACAAATATGATGGGTGTAAGTTATGTTGTTTCAAGGACCAATGGCCGACGGCATGAGATTCAGGTTCCTAATTCTACGGACTAAGGTCACATATTCCCGTTAGGCAGCAGGGTGAAGAAAACACCAATGCATATTTGATTGATGTTTAATTTTATTTCAATTAAATTTAAAAAAAACTGCTAGCTATAGTGGTGGTCAGTGATTGTCTGATTTTCGCAGATAAACATTGTCTGGTTTGTGTACACTGTTAGAAAATACTGTCGATTCGACTGTTTCGGGCCGTCATAATCGACGGTCCCATACCGTTTCATCAGTTCGACGGTTTTTTACCGTTATTGTATGTGCCCATGAAAATTGTCTAAATTAAATATTTTCCTGATTCAAAGTCATGCCGTATAAATTCAATAGTATATTTATCGGCGACCTTATTATATACGACAATGACTCCATACAATATGACTGAATCTTATTTTTATTAAGACAAAATAATTTCATGGTAAGAAAAGAAAAGAAAAAACAAATACATATCCATCTTATACAAATTAGACATATTACTTATAAAATGTTTTGCCGCCTTTTTGTCTGTTTTTTAAATTTGTGGGGAGGGGTAGGTTGGGAAGGGCATATATAAATACACAGGTGTATATAGTCAATGGTCATTTGAAATAATAATGGGTTGTTCGTTTTTTTGTTGGAAAATCTATATCGGGATGTCTATATATGTCATAGTAAAGTTATATTGCTGTTATATAAACACGCACAGGCAGTGTGGAATATCCCAGAGCAGCAATATGAAAAATATATATTATAACGAGAAGCTTATTTAATTAACTGTCCTAAATAAGACCATCGTCATATGAATTGATTGTATCTACATTGGTTATAGTAAGATACACGTTCTGCCTGAAAATATGCGTTTAGTTCTCTTTTTAGGCCATTAATATTTGATTTATTGTTATTCCACTTTGATATATAAATATGATATCTGACAAATAATAAGAAGAAACGTACCCATGGTGTAAGCTCTTTCTCGGGCGAAGTGCTAAATATTGCCATTTCTACGGTCAAATGCATTCTGTATCTTGTGATATTATATACCCACATCTCCACATTTTTCCAGAATGTTTGAATAATAGGGCATTCCCAGAAGATATGCGATATCGATTCAATATTTAATTTGCAGAAAGAGCACGAATCGTCGTTATTAATTTTGATTGTTTTAACAATGTATTCGTATAAATTATGCGTGTGTTAATTCTATACTGGAACCATTTAAGCTTAATATCATTAGAACGGACAGCAGAAAACCTCGGTCCACCATTATGTATAGGTTTTGTTCAATTTGCCTTCCCATTTACGAATTTTTTGATATGGCAATCCTGTGGACAGCAGTAGTTTATATACCGATTTAGTACAATTTCATGTAAGTATGAATTTCAGTTGAAACGAAACTAGAGGATACAGTATATTATCGCTTTTACTTAGGGATTTTTCACCCATTTTTATAGATTTTATAATTCCAGTATACGTCAATAAATCAAGTTGTATTCCTTGTAATGACATAAAGTCTTCGTGTGTTAAGAATTTCCGGACGAGTCTTGGAAGTCAGATATGTACGTCACATTGTCCTTCATGAATACTACCAAGCGAGGTTCTACAAATTTGACAGTGTCTACCAAGCTAATTAGAGGTAGAGATTTAAAATCACACTGGTTTTTCGGCTCTATTTTGTCGTAGTATAACATCCAAGCTTTTATCACATCTTTCCAAAATTGATTACCAATTGATTTAGATTGTTTTTTTCAGGATGGAAAGTGCCATAAGGTACCAACAATTTTTAAATATAGGTGCAGAATTTTCTAATACAGAAACCCATGTAGACTGTTGTGTTATCGCTCGTTTAACCCATGATATTTTCAAAGAATTTATAAACGAGTTAATTTCAACCATCTTGCAACCGCCCGCGGTATAATCTTGGGTGGGTTGTTTTCTATTCATTCTATCAGGTCCATTATTCCAAATAAAACCAAACATTTTTTTATTTAAATCTTTAATAAATTGGTCCTGGGGATTTGGTAGCGCTATTTTTGAAATAGCAAGTGATGTTAGTACTGTTAATCGACCCAGCACAGTAAGATTGCGTATACTCCACGCCACAAGAGTTTTTTTCAATTGGATCGGACCTTTTGAGAAATTAATATCAATCATACGTTCAGTGTCATTGTGAAATTCTATGCCAAGCATTTTAAATGTCTCCGGATTTCAGTTTAGTTTCCACCTGTCATATATCGTTTCTGTACAATCCACACTGCCTGCGTTTTATTATTATTTATCTTAAGACCCGAAACGTGCCTGAATTGTTCAAGTACATGCATTGCTGCTTCCAGGGACTCCGATGACCCGTCAAGAAACAGCGAGGTATCATCAGCATACTGAGAGAACCTTACATTTTTATTTCCCGCGTTAATTCCGTTAATATTCTTCGAGTGTCTCACAATAATCCCGAGGATTTCAGCACATAATAAAAAAATATACCGGGATGTGGGATCGCCTTGCCTACAGCCCGTTTCTTGTTTGAAGAAGTTTGATATCTGCCCATTAATATTTATACACGACGAGGATTCGATGTATATAGTTCTTATATAATTAATAAATGTTTCACTAAAGTTAAAGTATTTCATAGCAGCAAATATGAATTTCCATGATATCGAGTCAAATGCTTTCTCAAAATCTATCATCAATAAGAGACCTGGCATCTTGTTTTTCTTTGTAAATAGCATCATATCCATCATTAGTCTTATGTTTTCACGAATATACTTTCCGGATATAAAGCCAGTTAGGTCTGAGTGTATTAGGTAAGGAAGAACTTGTTTTATTCTTTCTGATAAAACTCCAGTAAGAATTTTGTAAGTTACATTTAATAGAGAGGTCTCCAGTTTTTAAGAAATTGTCTAGGTTTGTTCTCGTTTGGTAGAAGGGTGACAATCCCCTGTCTTTTAGTGGTGGATAATTTATTTGCTCTTAAACCATAATTTAGCGATCTGACCAGCCACAGGTAGGTTCCTACATCACGCCAGAAAAACTTTTAAAAATTCGACTGAAAATCCGTCATTTCCCGGCACTTGTTGTTTTTCATTTTTTAAAAATAATTTAGAGCTTCTATATATGAGATTTCACCATCTAAATGTTTACTTGTCTCTAGTGTAAGTTTATTTATATCAATGTCATTTATATTGCAAGCTTCTTTGATGATGCCATCAATATCTATTGATTTATTATTAAAGTCTTGATTTTTATAGAGATTTTCATAAAATCTGGTCGTCTCTTCTAATATTTCAGGCTGATCGTATATTACTTCCCCAGTATCACGCTGTATCTTTTGTAAAATTTTCGATGTGAAATTTCGATTCTCTAAATTTAAGAAATATTTTGACGTTTTTCGCCCTCGCCAATCCATCTGGCGCGAGATCTAACAAAGATTCCTTTCGACGGTTTCGTTTTCGTTTGGGTTTGAAATATTTTCTATAATTGTTATTTTTCTATGTAAATTATTTTCTTTGCTTTTTCGCATTTTTGGTAAATGAGAACAAAAGGGTATAGAAGCGCCCCGTGTTTCCATTAGAAGTGTCTCTAAAAACAATTGATCATTTATGTTAACTCGTTTGGGACGTGATTCTTTTGAGAAAACATTACTCACAGACGATCTGGTTTGCAGAAATGCTTACTTTTATATAATGTTATAGCAATTTATGCGTTCATTCAATGTTGGGTCAGACCATTAGCCATAGCAGAATTCTCCGATTGACAACATATACTATATGGTTGATCATCCGTAGTCTATAAATCTTCTAGAAATTTTGGGTATATACCATCAATTGCGACCGGTTGCCATAGCAACCTATTTTCGAAATTGATGCTTTTAAGGGCTGTAATTTCGCTATATATGACGATACGTTTGCGACATTTTGAATCAAATATAATGATTTCCAATGATAAATGATCCAGGAATATTTTTCCAACATCTGGAACTAGCCTTGCTCGAAAATCACCCATCACTGACAGAGGGCGCCATTCAAAATGCCGACAAACCCCCGTTTTCTAACGATAAAATGCTTACTTTTATATCATTTTGTAGCAATGTATGCGCTAATTTAATGCTGGGTGAGACCATTTGTCATGACGAATTCTCCACGTGACAACTCGTAATATATCGATGATCATCCGTGGTCTATAAATCTTTCAAAAACTTTGGGCAGATACTACCAAATTGCGACCTGTTGACATGGCAACCGATTTTCGGAAAATTATGCGTTTGGGGCTGTAATTTTGCTATACGAGATGTCTGCGTGTGACATTTTGAATCATATGTAATTAATTTCCAAAAAATAGGTTACAGGAATATACTTAAATTTCTCTCGCTTCTTGTTCCTTTCGCTGAAGGGATCAAGATTCACCTGCCATGGTGATTGCCAACCGAAAACTTGTCTACGCGTCTACGTCTTAGGTCATTTTGGAACAACGATGTCACAAATCACGGCACGTGACCCCCACGTGACGCCAAAAATAGGTTACATCTTCCTGGACCCCTCACTGGGTGATCGGCCTATATTGAATACATGGTACTATGCGCAAAACTTTTTATTATAAAAGATTCATTCGCCGATAACAAGTGCATGAAGTGGGAAACGGATATATCCGTTTCCCGTCTTGTAGGTACTGTTTTGGGACACGGATATATCCGTTTCCCGTCCTAAACGAGTTAAAGTCTATTAGATTTTTCATTTGTTACAGATTTTGAGTATTGTTTTGTGACCCTTTCAATCGTTGTTTTAAATAAATTTATATAATCTTTATTTTTTAACAATGAGTTATTACATTTCCAGAAACGCCTTCCCCTTTCAAATTTATGAAATTTTAATTGTAGCGATATCGATAAATGGTCCGTTTTATACCCGGGGTGAATATCACAATTTTCCGCTGCAGGTATTAAATCCTGGACCAAACGCACCTACACTATCGATTATGTGCCTCAATGTACAAAGCATATTGCCAAAGATTGATACCATTATTGCCGAATGTCAAAATTATGATATACTTGCATTTACTGAGACCTGGCTATCAGATTCAACTTCAGACGAGGAGTTGACTATACCGGGATTCAACAGCCCTGAACGACTTAATCGTCCTACTCTCGGTGGAGGTATTGCGATTTATGTCAAAAGGCGAAAAGATATCGAAATACTCGGCCTTGAACATATGTGGTTAGAAATCTTCACGCCTACGAACAGTTTCCTTTTTGGAACCTTCTATAGACCTCCGAATTCACCTGTAGAACTCTGGGATAAAATATACACTTAACTTGATGGAGCGATGGATACAAAAGAATCCAGAAATCCCACAATTATTACCGGAGATTTCAATTGTAACCAACTGTGCACTGAATTAAAACAAACAAGATATATATGTGGGAAGTTTGGTATGAAACAGCTTATAGAACAACTGAAAATTCCCGATCACTCTTAGACCTGTTTTTCTCAAATAAACCGGATTTTGTACAGTCGTGTGAGATTTTAGATCCTTTTTTTGCAGAATTGGTTCGAAATCACTGCCCAATCGTACTTACTTTAAATATTTGTAAAGCGACATCGAACAGATTCATCAAAAGAAGAATATGGAAATACAACGAGGCAAATTTCAGTGCAATGAAGGAAGAATTGCAAACGTGGGGCTCCGAGAATCCGTTGAAACAAGTGAATTATACACAACTTGCGACGGTGGTAACTAACAAATAAATGAAGTCGCGATAAAACACATTCCAAACAAATTTGTTACAATTAGACCAGATGAACCCGAATGGATGTCAGGCCACATTCGTCTCCTTATGAGGCAACGCAAACGATTATATGCCAAAGCAAAAAAAGAATATATTATGCCAAGATATTTAACACGCGTTTCCTGACGAGATTCCGCGTTATCGCTAGTATACTATAGTGAAAACGTGAATCGAAACATATGCTCAATTTAAAATATGACCATCCGGTCAATGTAGGAACATGGGACACAGACCACTGATCTGTTGGTGATTGTTGAGTATATTTCACAATCAAAAATTACAAACATTAAATGCATGGGCTAAATATAAAACCAAGCGAAGTGAAGTAATATCATCTATCAGAACTGCCAAGCGACTGGAAATGGAAAAAAAATAAAAACTCCTCGTCAGTTCTTTTACTGATTCCTCAGTGTGGTGGAAAACTCTTAATAGACTCATGACCCCAGACCACAAACCTATACCGTCACTTTGCGATGACAACAACGTGTACACAGATAACAATTCTAAATCAGAAATATTAAATAATTATTTTTGCTCTACATGGTCCCTGCCCGAATCTGACAAAAAAGAACCACCGCTATTATCTAGATCTAAAAAGTGTACATTGAGACTTATTAAGATTACACACAAAGATGTATTGGAATCCCTGACAAGCGTTAAAGTAGCAAAGGCCAGTGGCGATGACGGTATCAGCCTGAAAATTCTAAAGAACTGCGCAACGGCCCTAGCAAGTCCTATGTGCTATATATTTAACGAATTGTTAAAACATTCCTATTTCCCTGATGAGTGGAAGAGAGCAAACGTTTGTCCCATCTTTAAAAAAGGAGATCCAAGTATGCCATCGAATTATCGTCCGATTTCATTGCTAAGTTGCCTCTCAAAAATATTTGAGAAATGTATCTTTCGACATTTATCAAAATACTTATACGAAAATAAGCTCCTAACAGATTTACAATCGGGTTTCACTCCAAATGACACAGTACCGTATTCCAACTAACAGACATATATCATTATCTTATTTCATCTTTAGACGAAGGAAAAGAAATAAGGTGTCTTTTCTGTGACATCAGCAAAGCTTTTGATAAAGTTTGGCATAAGGGATTATTGTCCAAACTAAGTAACCTAGGTGTGTGTGAAAACACGTACGACATTTTGAAAAATGATTTGGAAAATCGACAACAAAGAGTCATTTTGGAAACTACCCAGTCGTCTTGGAAATCTATAGAATCTGGTGTCCCCCCCCCCAAGGGTCGATACTGGGACCCCTACTATTCTTGATATACATCAATGATATAGCAGACGATATAACAAATAATATCCGACTTTTTGCAGACGATACCTCCCTTTGTCTAGCAGTAGAAGATCCCATAATGGCTGCTGACGTCCTCAACAAAGACATATCGAAAATACACGATTGGTCTAACAAATGGCTCGTTAAATTTAACCCATCCAAAACTGAATCCCTCCTAGTTAGCAGAAAAGAAATTAAACCTAACCACCCCCATCTCATAATGGCAAATCAGCCAATATGCGAAGTAGCGACACATAAACACCTAGGTCTAACCTTTAGTTCCGATGGTAAATGGAAATACCATATCGCATATATTGAAAAACGAGCTTATAGTAGGCTGTCCATGCTGAGGAGGCATAAATTTAACCTTGACAGGTCACTAGAAAGAATATATTTATTATTTATTCGTCCTGTCCTGGAGTATGCCTCCTCAGTTTGGGACAACTGCAACAACGAAGAAGCTAACGAATTAGAAGAAATCCAATACGAAGCCGCAAGAATCGTAACTGGCGCGACAATTAGTTGTAGTAAAGATGGCTTGCTCCACGAAACTGGGTGGGAGACACTTACGAATAGACGCTGAAAAACCAAGCTACTAGTAACCCAATTTATCAAAATGGTGAAAAAGTCAACACCCGCCTACCTATAGATATATGTTCCCCTATATCAGGGAGTCTAACAAATTACGACTTCACACCTAAAGAAATGAAACCGGTTTTTTGTAATACTGAATCATATAAAAAATCCTTTTTACCTGCAGCTGTGAGTCTATGGAATGATCTACCACCGGAGGCTAAAAACTGTGAAACCATATCGGACTTCAAATCTTTTCTTAATACTGACCTCGTCGTGAGCCCCCGTTACATGGAATTTGCTTACACAAGACGAAGTAAAAAAATTCATTGTCGACTACGACTAGGGTGTAGCAATCTGAACTACGACTTATATCTCAATCATTTGCAAGACAATCAATATTGTATATGTGGCGAAGTTGAAACAGTATCACACTTCTTGCACTATTGCCCAGTCTTTGAAGCCGAGAGAGATATGTCTCAGCAACCTTAATAATTTGGAAACAAAAACACCTTTAGAAGGTTCAAAATCACTTCCCTTATCCAATAACATTGAGATATTCGCTAACATTCAGAAATATATAGAACTAACTGGCAGATTCAAGCCACATTATGCACAGACCTGATGTATACGATCTTAGGCTATGTATGGAACAAATTAAAAACGCATTAAAATCAAAATTAAACTAAGTGTAACATCAATCCCAAAAGTACCCTGCGAAAACCTGCTACGATTGAAGGGGGGCTATCAGGCACATAATTAACAATAACAATAGTAATTTCTTGAGCTGTATACATTCATATACATCGAAATGTACATTCTATTTTTGTCTGTATGAAACGGTCACCATTCATTATTTCATACGTGTAGGAGATGGCTTAAGATAAGCATTATGCCTACTGCCAAATCCCATTACAACCATCAATATCTCTCATCATCATACCGTGAATTGTGTTCATTATATTGGTTAAAATAAAATATGTTTAAACTAAATCCTGAGAAACAAGGATAAAATCCAAACGTGCGTGTTTAGTTGGATTGCTTCGCCACCATGTATATCTCCAAATATTTGAATTATTTAAACTCCACACATCAACTAAGTCTAATTTATCTATCATTTTAAATACTTCTTCCCGCGCATTTTGGTTATTAACAGCAACTTAGTTTAAAAGATCAAGATCAGAGTCCATAACTACTCTGCTAATATTTAATATGTATTATTAATCCGGCATTCATTCTGTGTTATGCGGATCCGTACGTATATTCATGAGTACCATACGTTAATCTCATTCCGTGGGGTTAAGTTCCCGCTTTAGCACTCAGCTCATTTATTCGCCATTTATCGTTGGCGTTGCGTATTTGATAGCAAACTATTGTTTTTGGGAAACTGTTACCTTTTCGATTGTGGACAGTTGTTAAGACGGTATGATGTCGGTTCCTTTGATAACCGGACAAGTTTCAATTCTGCGAAAACCGGCTTAATCGTTGACAATTTCCACTAAATTCGAGAGTAGAGATTGATGCCAAATCAATCATGGCATGATCCGAGGTCTGACTTCATTCGACTCGGTGCTGATGTTTAAATTGCCAGTGTTGTGACTTATTATCAAAACACTGGCACATTTACTGACACAAGAGGATACAGGTACAATTAACACAAGCTTCGATGTCAATCAATAGTGACAATAATAACAACAACGACTCAACGAGCAGCTATTACTATTAGAATGTTGACAATCCAGTTGACAGTGTTCTGAATCTGATTGTTTCAACGCACATGCATGTACATTTACAAGAGAGAATACACATGTACTGTACGCACCAGTGTCATTCACAAGAGCTTCAATGTCAACAACACCGTAAACAATGAACTGACGCCACGCAGTGACGGATGATCACATATCTACAATTCCAACTTTACAATTACACGGACCAATTCATCCCGTGTTCATCAATTTTCATTGAAATGTGTGGATATGAGACATTGTCATCATTCGCCATGTTATCGTCAAGTTATTACGACAATTTACCGGGAGAACACTATTGGTTGGATGTTCTTATCAAACTATATTTGGCTGAATCACTGATATTGAAACTAAGTGTTGTGATACCAGTATAGTTTTATGCATCATGCTTTAAAATTTCATGGAAAATGTGCGACTATAGGAGAACGTTGTCGCCAAGTCATTGCGCACAGTTATTATGGGATCTGCTGTTATTGATATACAGTACCAGTCAAAAGAAGTGGTATATTAAGCACGCTATTTTCGCGCCCAATATCGCAATAATATTGCAAGTGGAAATGCTTATAAGCATGTCGCTTGTGATATTATTGCAATATTTTGCGCTTAATATCTCAATATTTTGCGCTTAATATCTCAATATTTTGCGCTTAATATTGCGACATCTTGCACTCAAAATTGTGACAGTTAAATCAAATTATTGCTTCTATATTGATTATTGTATAAATAGAGACAATGTTTTAGATATGTATATAATTATAGTTGTAAATTCTATATGTACACTATATGTACACTATATGTACACTATATGCACAGTATTTATCTAATATAAATATAACACTATCGGGTCTGTATGAAATTTAGCGTTCTTAGTATCGCAATATTTTGTGTTCAATATTGCAATAATAAGCGCCTTCTCCGAAATTAAGCACGCTCAATATCCCAATAAAGGTGCGCCTAAAAATACAACTTCTTCTGACTGGTACTGTATTGTCATGATATACGGATTCACCTGTTAAAACAAAAACTGTGTTTACAAGTGACTGAACAATTTCACGCCTTACTAGTATCGTTTTTTATTTACAGCCATATTTCTACAGTAGTTAGTGAAAGACGAACACATTACGCGTGCGCAGCCTTTTTATTAAATTCTACAAGACAGATAACCAGATTGATCCTCTGTAAACTGCCAAGTTTCAGAAGTAATGTCTATCACTTTATGCATTGAGGATTTACATTTTATCAAAACTATGATCGTAACATAAGAACTAAGATGTATTTTTCAGTTACGAATAATACTAGTTTCGACCATTCAAAAACATATGAATCGTAATGTCTACATGGAAATCATATTGTCACCATGGGAACCTGGCTAATTCTATGGTAAATTAGCAAATTAAGAGCAAAACATTGGTGTTGACCCATGAAAATACCACTGATCTGACCTTTATTAGTTACGGTCTTGATATTAATTAAACGGTGTTGAACCCTAAAAAATACAACGGTCTGACAGTTACTGGTTACGGTCTGCCAGTTACTTGAACGATTTTATACCGTTGGAACATGCTACGGTCTGACCGTATGTTTAACGGTCAAAAGTTGGCAGCGATGTTGCGTGGTCTCAGACCGTTAAAGCGACGGTCTTTTTTCTAACAGTGTACCATCCGATATCAGAGTACTGACATTATTCCAGCATTTTGAACCAATTTTATTCACAACTATAAGACGCGTGCTACATTAGACAATTATGAAGTCCATAGAGGTTATGAAAGAGTGTAACTTAAATTGGATGATAAAATGTTAACGCAACCGGAATGCATCAGTAGAGTTAATATAATCGTGCATGATAAAGCAACGTGTATACATCCGCAGAATATTCAGTTAGTTCCATGGTTTCACTTACAAAACCAGTCACTCAAATATACGAGATTGCGTTCTATGTCGAGAGGAATGTGGACCTATCCGTACGGAAATATTCGTATTTCATACGGATCTAGACTCCGTATTACAGAACAAAGGATTTAGCTCCGTATTATTAACGGATCTGCGAGATGGTATTTTACAATAACATTTAACAGTGTAGTGTCAGTATGGTCGCGATATCGATCTTGAAAGACCATCATTGTCGCCAAATACACTGCTATATAATTGAATTCGAATTCAGTCTTCACCAGTATAAATGTATCAATTCAGAAGCAATATCCATTTCTGTCACGCTATAAATATTGTTCACTATTTATATGAACTCCACTTGTGTGTAAAGTATATACAATAGAGCCCTTTCGCATAATGAACTTCGACGGATAGTTATTACGAAACTGGTAATAGAAATTGTGTTCTTTCTATTCGTTGTCGTTTTCTCTATTCGTTGTTATCATTATACGGTTTCGGATTTTCAACAAAACTCACATATACGTCATATCATAATTCCACTGACTATGACCTAATAAACATACTTAAGTGTAAAATTATCCCTGTGGGGATCCCGGTGAGATGTCAGGACGTATCTATTGATTTGGGCATGTGTTAACATAATATTACGCAACCACTGTCTGGGTAAAAGTATCTCTGAGAGTGGAATTACAGAGACAGCAACGAACGTGTGCCTCTGTGATGTCGTGATGTAAGGTTAGGCATACATTGATGTAAACACAAATTAAACTAATAAACAAACAAATACGGCAAAAAGAATCAAATCACCTTACTGCAAGTGGTACATTGTGTGAACAGTACGATTTTCTCACAAACGGATTCGTATAGTCGTCAATTCTGCGAAAATAGTTTTGGATCTCCGAAAATAAAATACGGCTACAATTAGCTATTCATGATAATTATCTGTCGTAGTTCATTGTGAAGAAGGTGTATATTTGAAAGTACGTTCAAAATTATTTTAATTTAAACCCGACTCCAGGCGTCTTCCTCTAATTGTTGTCATATTGCGTATATATACACATGGCGACACGAGTGTGTGAATGTGTTTGTCAATGTGACACGAGTGCCAGAGCGGAAACATTAAACGAGTGGCACATCCTATCTATCTTTCCGCGAGGGTGCAAGCGTCATATCTACAAATCCATTCACACACGTGTCGTTCTGTGTTTATAACACGCAACCCGTCCTATAATCCATTAATTTAAAAAGGGCTTACATGTCCGAATCGGCATATCTACTTATTTAGTAGAAATAACACTTGGGTTGACTTGCATAAAACTGGGTGTTAGTTGAGATAAACCTAGTTTTTGTCCAGCTAAATCAAGTTGTGTGGTAAACTCAGTATTAGTTTCGGCACACGATCTCATTTAAAACCTAGTTTTAATGTTGGTACTAAATTTTACTTAAACCAGGTCCGTCTGGTTCTGTTATTTGGTCGAACGTTTTCGTCGAACACGTATGAAATCTTAAACATGGCTATGACGTCATTCCTTTGTTAATCGAGTCCAGTTTGTGGGATAATGGAAGGCTATTGGCGAGATCGTACATTATTTTACAAACAATTATCCATTATTTTAATAACGATGCTCATTATCCAAATTAATGAACAGTTATTTTATAATTATTGTGGACGATTTCATTGTATATCACTTGCATGTATGATACCATAATGTATGCATGTAGCTATCCAGACAACGGTTTTCAAGTATTGTGTCGCATTTACGGATTGCTAGAAACACGACAAAAGGGATATACCTATTTATAGAGCCTCGTCACTCGCGTTGGAGTCAGGGGGTGTATAACTTCAAATTTCAGGCATGTCGTTTCACGAATATAGGCAATTAATTAAGGTGTATTGACCAAATTCCCGGGCTGATCCATTCTGATCAGTGGTGACGCTTAAAGAAAATGAACTTTGCCATATTTTAAGTCAGATAATAGCTTCAAACTGTACATTTATTTCAGCGAATGGAACTATCTCGGCCAATGGCCTCGATCGATCCATTCCCTAAAATAATGTTGTTTTCAGCCATTATGCTATACTTATTACACTCATTGCTGTGTTTTGATTGATTTGGGACGGCATTAAACATTTACATCGTGGTCGCTACAATGACACAACTGAAATGTCCACATGTTTTGATCGGGCTGATCTCTTTAGCTACAGTACGAGGACATAAATATCAAAGCAAGATCTGTCGAATGATACAGGCAACACCAATAGAGATTTTCGATTAATAGAGAATAATATAGGGGAAATAAACTCTCGAGGGAAATCCATTTAGAGGAAAATCACACGAAATCTGGGGAAATGGCTTCAAAAGCATTATTTTTCAAATTCAGTTGACAACATTTCCATTCCTTAGACATTAGTCTTCGTCATTAACATCGATGAAATATGATACAGCAAAACGTGATTGAAAATAATTCTAATCCCAAATTAAAAACTTGTTTTAAAAATGTCAATCTACTCGTCCAGTCATTTCTAGCAATGTATATGTGTTAGTATACCCTAACGAACTGCACAAATATACTTAGCACAACATACCAAGAAAACATATATGTTCGAGTAACTCTAACGAAATAAAATATTCAGGCTTTATTCATTTCACAAAGCCAATAGCCGTGTCAAAGTATCCATAAGCTTCCAGTTCGAAAGACATTTTACACCATGATATAATAGCTTTGATGAATCACTTGTCGGTCAAAATAATTTAGTCTAGACATGGTATTTGAAGGTATGGACATAATTTTATAGAATTTTAGATGTTACAGAAAACAAAAATATTCATTAATTGTGAGA
This sequence comes from Siphonodentalium dalli, assembly GCA_032622095.1. Lineage (NCBI taxonomy): Eukaryota > Metazoa > Mollusca > Scaphopoda > Gadilida > Siphonodentaliidae > Siphonodentalium > Siphonodentalium dalli. Next base: position 99,281,429 of record CP136064.1, read on the forward strand.
CCAGAAAATGAGGATTTAATTTGGCCAAAGTTTTTTTAATTTGGCCAAAAAAATTCAGAATTGACCTAAATGTTTCGGCCCAGCATGAACACTGTCAGTTTTCTAAAAAATACACCACTTGCATATTTTAAAGGCACGGGCGGCGTTCGTTGCAGAAATATTCATATTTGTTCAAATCGCCATCAACAGAAGGAATATTAAAAAATATATATAGTTTTGTTCATATGCCAAACATAATCAGCTCGTAAATAGTATATTGTCGCCAAGACGTACGATGGTGTACATAAAAAGAGCCTGATCGTGTTACAGAAGTTGTGCTTCTGTTTACATAACACAGCGCAATTCTATTGGTTAATCACACAAAAATGATATAAACGCTCTTTATTATTTCCATATCAGGAAACAGTCACAAGTAACGCACTTTATGTTTACCATATCCGGATCTAAACAAAAGCTAGGTTCTGTAACGTTTTTTGCTTTTGTTTACACAACAAGGGAAAAACATTTGACAATAGCATACTGTTTATGCCATATTTCTCACTGGTATAAGAATAAAATCTGTCTATATTTTACTATTATTTCTGTTTATGGCGGTGTTTGACGGAGGTGAATATTTCAACAGCATACCCACCGCCAACGCCGCCCGTATCTTTAATTATTACCCGGTTGATAATCTACCTCACATCACGCATGATATATCAATTTCACCTTTCCATCAATAGTCGGTACCAAACGGTTAGTTTTGTCAGATTCCTATCGGGACCAGTGTTTTGTGTACGAAATGGATTAACCATTTCAGTGTTCTCCCTTTCGACAATAAAATTTGACAATGTATTGTCGGTTTAAACTACGATAAACCAGGATAAACGCGTAAATAAAACACTGGTGGTTAATCTCAGTCCAACTTCTGATTATTAATCTGTTCAATATCTTCACAAATAACTGTTCATTCAGACTGGATTTCGTGTGAGCGTGTCAGCTCGGGCATAACAGCTTAATAGGCCTAGTCAGCCGTCCTTTTGTTGACGCAGTTCCCATTCGAATTGCATAAAATGGATCATATTCAACTGAGCATGATCTGTAAATATATGTGCGACAAAATCCAATCGAATTGCACAGCCACCAGCGAACTTCTAAAAGGGCGTTCCCGTATATATGGTATGGTCAACATAACGGCATATATAGTAAGCAAAGCTCACGCATAACCGTCAAATAAACGCATGAAACACCATCATTTTTTGTTCAAATAATAGGCCTTCCATCAGTGTTGAGTATGTTGGTCCGAACCCCCGTCAGCTTGAGTTGGAGTACAGATAAATGGTGGGATATCCAAACATATAGACAAAGTGCGATCATAATATGTAGGAAGCGCCCTGGATGATCGAAAAAATCGAGTAGTCTTCTCCTTCACCCCACGATTTGTTGTTTTGATGTTATTTGTACCTTGTTCACAGCGAATCTTCATGTCTGACCGTTGTAAAGTAGATGGGGGTAGAGCCCGCGCGGGAGCTTTAATGTTGGGTGTGTGGGTCTGTCCGATGAGTCCCTTTAAGTTGGATGTTTTGTTGTAGTTGCTGAGCGAGCCATGTTGGTGCGCTGGAACGAAGAAGGGGCCCGTGTTAAAATGTTAAAATAGTGTTGGTTGTGCCGTCAGTTGTGGACATCCCGGCACAGAAACATGCGCGCTGCGCCCCCCCCCCCCCCAAAAAAACACACACACGCTCCACAAACAAACACCCCGATCACACAGCAGCCACACCACACATAACCCCAACGCATCCAGCAAACGCCGCCCCGAACACGCAGACGTAAACGCAATCGAAGCTGAACTTGAGCACTTGATATGGTTGGAAATTTGATATATTCTCATATAATATTTAGGGCGGAATCAGACGCATGAACGTTATCGTACGTGGTATCGCATGCATGGGTGCAAACAACTCAGCCATTCAACACCAGAATTAATGTTTGATACCTACAAAGGAACAGTTTGTCATCAGGTGAACTCAGACTGCGGTCACACCCGCTAATATGGCAAGATTATCACTAGTATACGCGGAGCGATTATGTGGTGTAATGAGCATACTGGTATGAGCGTGATATACTGATAATACTGGTATGAGCGTGATATACTGATAATACTGGTATGAGCGTGATATACTGATAATACTGGTATGAGCGTGATATACTGATAATACTGGTATGAGCGTGATATACTGATAATACTGGTATGAGCGTGATATACTGATAATACTGGTATGAGCGTGATATACTGATAACACTGGTATGAGCAGTGAAGTTGCCACAGCCTACTGTTTCCATGACGAAGGTGGCGTATGGAGGCCATTGAAAAAACATAATAGTGAACACAATTGATTTGCGTGATAAAAAATGAATGTAGTGTGTAGACACTATTGCTGCCCCAATATCACAAGCGATAGGGTTATTATAAAATAAACTCGACCGTTTAATATGACCGCTTGTGTCATATGTACCAGACAATTTTATAATATAGTCCAGGTATAATTTATAAGTCGCTGTTAAAGGATTTCTGTAATGTTATGCAGCAAAGGACTTAATGGTGTTATTTTACTGAAGAAAAAAAATCATTCGTGAAATTATGAATGTTCAGAAATATGACGGGTGTAAGATATGTTGTGTCAAGGACCAATGGCCGACGACGACATGAGATTCAGGTTCCTAATTCTAAGGACTAAGGTCACATATTCCCGTTAGGCAGCAGGATGAAGAAAACAGCAATGCAAATTTAATTCATGTTTAATTTTATTTCAATTATTTGGTTTAGATATAATCTTCTGATTTTCGCCGATAAACATTGTGTCTGTTTTGTGTGCCATCCGATATCAGAGTACTGACATTATTCCAGCATTATAGAAGTAATTTTATTCACAACTGTAAGACGTGTGCGACATTAGACAATTATGAAGTCCATAGAGGTTGTGAAAGTGTGTAATTTAAATAGGATGACAAAATGTTAACGCATCCGGAATGCATAACGATCAGTAGAGTTAATATAATCGTGCATGGTAAAGCAACGTCCATACATCCGCAGAATATTCAGTTAGTTCCATGGTTTCACTTACAAAACCAGTCACTCAAATATACGAAATGCCGTTCTAAGTCGAGAGGAATGTGGACCTATCCATACGGAAATATTCGTATTTCAAACGGATCTAGACTCCGTAATACTGAATTACGGATTTAGCTCCGTATTATTAACGGATCTGCGAGATGACATTTTACAATAAATTTTAACAGTGTAGTGTCAGTATGGTCGCGATATCGATCATGAAGGACCACCATTGTCGCCAAATACACTGCTATATAATTGAAATCGAATTCAGTCTTCCCCATTATCAAATCAGAAGCAATATAACTTTCTGTCACGCTGTAAATATTGTTAACTATTTAAATCAACTCCACATTTGGTTAAAGTATATACAATAGACACCTTTCGCATTATGACAGATAATTATTACGAATATGGTACTTCGTCACTAGAATTTGTGTTCTTTCTATTCGTTGTCGTTTTCCCTATTCGCTGTTATGATTACGGTTTCGTATTTTCAACAAAACTCAAATACATCATATCATAATTCCACTGACTATGACCTGATAAACACATACCTAAGTGCAAAACTATCCATGTGGGGGCTCCAGGTGAGACATCACTACGTATCTATTAGATTTGGGCATGTGTTAACATAATATAACGCATCCACTGTCTGAGGTAAAAGTGGAACAGAGACAGCAACGTATATGATGTCTTAAACATGGCTATAGCGTCACTTCTTTGTTCGTCGAGTCCAGATTATAGGATAATGGATGGCTATTGGCGATGTCGTATATTATTTTACAAACAACTATCCATTAATTTAATAACGGAGGCTCATTGTCCAAATTAATGAACAGTTATTTTACTGTGGACGACTTGCATGTATGGTACCATAATGTATGCATGTAGTTATTTCACGGTTTGATAAGTTTATTATGCCTTAGCTGAAAATCAATACAGAACATAAGTGCATTAGTACATGAACAAAACATATTTACAGATGTATAATACAAATAGATATATACAAGCAGTGACACTCGATTAGCCTATATTATATTATTTGTTTTGTTTATTTGTTTGTTTGTCTGTTTGTTTGTTTTTTGGCCACGCTCATTCGCCTTTTGTGGTGTCACATAAAATGCCGTCCGATTTAGTCAATTTTGTCAAGCTGGGTTTTCCCTTTATACGAAGCTGTATCATGTATATTTGGCATCGATTGTGTGTATTACATGGGGTAATTTCTTAGCGATAACTTTAGAAAAATACATACTTTCTTAAGGAGGCTCATATTTTCCACTGTTACTAGCCCACACAATTTTGTCAGGTTAGGCGACTCCCGGTAGTGCGTAGGTATATATTTAGCCCTCAGAGTGTGAAATTCTTTACAAATTAACACATGGTGGTATTCATCCCCTATTCGTTCCCTACATGCCCTGCATATTCTTTTCTCTTTAACCTGGTCATGTCATCGTCCTGACTCTATAGATAGTCTGTGGTTAGCTGTTCTAATCTTAACAAGATACTCAGATAATGTTCGCGGTAGCTCAGTGAGGTATTTACTAAAATTCAATTTTGGTTTAATTTGTCGATATAGTAAACCCCGAGATGAATTCCCTATTTCAATTCGCCAACTGTCTTCAAACTGTTCAATCAAAACTGTTTTAACTTTCCTGATTTCCGATTTCGACAAGGGTGTTTGTGCGGTGAATGTTTCACTTAAACCACTTTCATTCATTATACATCTAATATTTTCTATCCATCTTATCTTTCCCGCGAATGAATCTGTGTCACTGCAGGCGAACACAAGTTTATATATGTCTTTCGCTAATATTGACCCCTCTTGTGAAACTAACTTAGACCAATAAAAAATATTTCTGCATTTGATAGCAATATTCATCGGGTATCTCCCCAACTCACCATAAACCATATAACTTGGCGTGCTTGATTTCATTCCCAGTAATATTTTACAGAATTTCAAGTGAACATATTCTATGTCTTTGATTAGTTCGAATCCCCACACTTCGCTCCCATATAACAAAATTGGAGCGATTTTATGTTCGAAGAGTATCAGCATGATATCAATTGGGAGGTCTAATGTTCTGGTCTTATCAAAAAGGCCGTACATGGCTTTTATGGCAACCTCTTTATTTCTTTTTATGGCTCTACAGAACCGACCATTAAAAAAGAACTTCACTCCAAGATAATTAAATTCCTTGACGGTTTCAAGGAAATTTTCATTGAAGGAGAATTTTGGTGGATTTTTTGGGAATTGTTTGCAGAATATAGTAACTTTAGATTTATTAATATTGCCATGTAATTTCAATGCATCTGAATAATCTTCAAATGCCCGGAGTGCGCGTGTCATTTCTCCTTCATTTTCTGTCAGTATTACAGTATCATCGGCGTATAGCAAGCATAATAATTTTACATAGCACCCTATGTTTTTTAACATAATTTCATCTAAAGGCTATTTATTGCACAATCTTCTAGGAATTTCTGAAGGTCGTTGATATACAACGAAAACAAAAATGGTGACATTAATTCACCTTGAAACAAGCCAATATTGCTCGTGAAATAGTTCGACTTTATATCACTTGACTTGACACAGGATTTTATTTTACTATATACAATTTCAATGACTCTGAATATCTTCCCATTAAGATCATATTGCAACATTTTTATCCAAAGTGCGTCCCTCCATACCGTGTCGAAAGCTTTGCGAAAGTCAACAAATGTAAAATATAATTTCTTTCCGCTCGCAAAATAAATATCAATGATATTTTTCAATATGAAAATATTGTCAATTGTGGAATGTTTCTTCCTGAATCCTATTTGATTGTTGTCTATTGTGGTGTTTTTTTCAGCATATATTGTTAATCGGGTATTTAAAATTGCTGTGAAAACTTTAGCTAGACAACTTAGTAATGTTATTCCTCTGTAAGATTCTGGATTTCCCGGATCTCCAGTTTTCTTATAAAGCGGTTTTATCATACCCATTGCACAGTCTTCTGGGAATATCCCAGAGTCCAATATTATGTTAAATAATCTGCAATAAATATTAATAAAAATATTGGTAGAACATTTTATATATTCGTTTCTAACTAGATCTATCCCTGGGCTTTTGTCGTTTTTCAGTCTATTTATCGCAGACTTCACCTCGTCCTCCGGAATCGGCGAATTAAGTTCGGACGAGAAATCCCTCTCATAAATGTCGGCAATTTGCTCATTGAGATTTATCCCTTCGCCTTCATTGAGAGATTTAAAATGTTCATAAAAAGAATTTATATCTACTTTGCACTTTTGTTCTCTGCGTGATTGTGAGTCCCAGAAATACATTTAAGTCTTCCCCAAAATTGTTTGCTAGAAGAGCGACATAGTGACTCTAGCTCGTCAACTGTTTGTAGCCGTTCTCCTTTTATTTTTCGATCCATTGTCTTTCTATACTCTAATCTAAACTTATATCTTTCAGATTTTCTTTTTCTCTTGGGACCTGACTGTTTTATAGTTTAGTTTAGCATCGTTAAATTGTTTACGTTTCTGTCTGCACTCAGAATCAAACCAAGACTTAGTTTCTCTTTCGATCCCATCCCTCTGCTACTCAGTCGTGATTATATTTTTAACACCAACTGTGGAGCATGCAGAGTCAACTAACAGATCTGCTATCATTTTACAAATCGTATTAACATTTTGCTCACTTTGAGGAGCTGATGACAAGATTTTGTTCGATTATATTCAATTTGGCCAAATCTATATTATCCGAATACTGATTTGATTTTTCCGGGCCCCATCTTTTCGGTTTTGATCGGCCTGTTTGATGCATATCTACATACTATTTTTGGTTGGCTGTTGCTATGTCTGCCATATTTGGTGGGCCATTATCAAAACATATTTCCAAATGAATTGGAGCATGTATATCTGAGAATAATGGGGAAAATTGCAAAACATCAGAGCTTTTTATCAGCGATAGTGATTTCCCGTTCACCAAGACGTAATCTATGAGTGACTTTTCATTACTAGTTAATTTTCCTATTCTCTTATCCTGGTCATATCTACCATTCAATATATAAAGGTTAGTAAATTTACACATAGCTATAATTTTATACCCATAACTATTTGGTTTGCCTGTGTCTTGCGAGGCTCGCTTTGGAATAAATTCCCTTTCATAACATTGTGCATCAATAATGTAATCAATCAACGAATCGTCATTTGTGAACCACTGTGCTATATCATCGATATCTTTATGGATATCAAATATATCGATCAGATCTTCTGTTCGAGAATTAAAATCTCCTGGCCAATATAATTCTATCATTATCATTTTTTAATTTTTGCATATCTCGTATTAATCCCATGGCCCAATCATCGTCACAGTACCTGGTGCTCGAAGGCGGGATATATACAGACCCTATCCAGAAATCTGATGAATACTATTGAATTAGACTGCAATAATCCAAAATCGTTTTGGGACTTTATTAAAAATTTGGGTCCAAAACGCAGCACCACAGTTCCAAACGAAGTTTATCAGGAAGATGGTACCATCGCGCGAGATAAAATAACGGTCTTGGAAACATGAAGATCAGCTTTTGAAAACTTATACATGTATAATCCAACACAAGCAACAAATAATTTCGATGAAACTGTTCGTGAAGAAATTCTTAGAGAGAAAGTTTTTATTGAAAATAAATTTTTAGACCCGCTTTATGAATCCAGAAATTTTCTCAACCACACAATAACAGTTGATGAAATTGAGAAAGTGCTGACAAAAGCAAAAAGTGGGAAATCATTTGGGCTAGATTCCATTCCTTATGAAACATTGAAGTGTAATGCGGTGAAACCAGTTTTACCTACCTTATTTAACTACATTTTTGACACAGGGATTATACCGTCAATATGGAGGCAATCTGTTATATCCCCAATACCCAAAGATAAAAGTCTTGACCCTAGAATTCCACTAAATTACAGAGGAATATCACTGCAACCTACCACTAGTAAGCTGTATAACAGCATTTTGAACAATCGTTTAAGCGAATACTTCGAAATGAACAATGTCCTGGTAGACGAGAAAAATGGTTTCAGACCAAATCGATCGTGTTTAGACAATATATTCATATTATCGACTCTTGTAAGGAGTAAATCTGAGATTTTCACTACCTTTATTGACTTCAGTAAAGCTTTTGATTGCGTTGATAGGGATATGTTGCTATACAGACTCCTTAAATGTGGAGTTGATGGCAACATGTACCAATCAATACAAAGTATGTATCAAAGTACTTTTGCACGTCTAAGATTGAACGGATCTATGTCAAATGAGTATACTTGTAAAACTGGAGTGAAACAGGGTGCCAGTCTTTCGTCTACGCTCTTTAATATCTTTGTCAACGATTTAGCATCGGACGTTAAAAATCGTGAATGTGGCGTCAAACTGGATGATACTATGATTTCCGTACTACTATATGCAGATGACATAATGATTATTTCTGAAAATGAACTAAATATGGAAAAAATGTTGTTAATAATTGGTGTAAAAAATGGCCTATGACAATTAATATTGATAAAACAAAATCGGTCCATTTTAGAAAGAAAAGTGTTGATAGGACTCCATATGTTTTCAGTATTGGAAATCAAGTCATTGAAATGGTTGAGCAATATATATTTCTTGGAATTGTTTTTCATGAACATGGGAGTTTTGATACCACTGCAGAGATACTTGCAAAATCAGCAAGTAGAGCCCTAGGTGCCTTAATATCAGAAATCCATCCATATAGGGCAGCTGGTTTTGAAACTTTCAAAAAACTCTATATTCATTGTGTTTGTCCATCATGGATTATGCTTCAGCAGTATGGGGTCATAATAAATATACCACTCTAGATATGGTGCAAAATCGAGCTTTCAGATATTTCTTAGGGGTTCACCGATTCTGTCCCTTACTTGCGGTTAATGGAGACATCGGATTAAAATCGAATATTAATCGCCGATGGGTAAATCAAATCCGGTTTTGGAATTATTTGGTTCAATTAGAAGATGGCAGAATTGTAAAAAAAAGTTTTCTTATGGGACCGCAGACATAATACAAATGGCTGGTGCACATCCGTCCTAAAGGTCCTCTCAGAAGCTAATATGCAACAGAAATACGATAGCTTGGAAACTTGTAACATCTCAGATTTAGAAGACGAACTTGAGAAATCACATGAGGAAAAATGGCTGACAAGTTTAGAAATGTTCCGAAATTACGCACATACAAGATATTTAAAAATAAATTTGAAACCGAGTCCTATGTTTCTATGAACTCGAGTCGATCACATCGCTCGATATTAGCACAATTTAGATGTGCTATTCTTCCATTAAGAATTGGAACCGGTCGATTCCGGAATGAAAAAGTCGGAGAACGCTCCTGTCTCTTGTGCAACTTGAACAATGATGAAGATGAAAAACATCTTCTCTTGATATGTCCATTCTATAAAGAAATTGGAAATACACTTTTAGTGTCGATACACGACAGAATATCAGATCTTATAGAACACAATTTAGTTGATACAGCACTGACCGAAATTGTTAACGCCCACACCCGAAAATTAGCAAAATACCTTGACGCTGCCCTCAATAAAAGAAAAGACTTTTATACAAAAAATCAGAATAATACTTTAAAAAATATATATATATATTAAATATTTCTGAAAGGGTTACATTACACACATATATATATTTTTTATTTTATTCCCGAGATGATCAACAGTTCGACCGTACATGCGGTTTATAAACATTTTGACGTGACATATAGGTCCTTCGGGCCGGGTGCGAATTGTTATTGATGTATTATATTTGTATAATTTGTAATCATGCACATGTCACGAAAATAAATGATACAACAACAACCCTACCAAAATGGCACAATCGCTATCCGCAGACTTAACGCGTACCCATACCACATTATTACTTTTGCCTTCTAACACAACAACGCGATCAACGAGCTCGCTCTTCACTCCAATTAATATTCCTCCACATCGTTTACCCGATCCTATACTTTTACCAATTGACGCCACTATTTTGTAACCTGGAATTGATATTGTATCTTCTTTAAAAGCTTTTGTCTCAGAGAAACATATAATGTCATACTGTCGCAAAAGTTGAATGAATTCCTGATAATTTAATCTCCGCTCTAATCCGCATACATTAAAGGATAATAATTTAAAACTTCCATTGTGTTTTTCTGAAAAACTAGTACGAGTTTTGTGTGTATGTTCGTGTGGCTCAGTGGTATATATATCGTCACAAAATATATCCTTTTTCTTCGGCGTAACTACTCTGGTGTTCATATGATCTAGCGATTCGATCGTTATTGTTAACAATCTTGTTCAGATTTAAATGACGTAATTCTGAGAGTTGTTCTACAGACCCCGATTCGTGGTTCTCGTAAATATTAAAACATTAATAATTGTTTGGGCAAGTTGTGAGTCAGAACCGATGTGTTGTAGAAATAGCTTCCTGCAAGTGGGTTAGCATTTAAAAATTGCTTTTCCACTATATTTGTTTCACTATTATTCAGACAACGGTTTTCAAGTATAATATCGCTGTTACGATTGCTAGAAACATGACAGAAGGGATATACCTGTATATAGAGTCTCGTCACTCGGGTTGGGGGTCAGGGGGTGTTTAACTTCAAATTTCAGGCATACCGTTTCACGAATAGGCATTGAATTTTCAACTTTAAACATTTCTAGAATCTAAGTGCTTCCGTGGGTGGCATGTAGGCACGCAGCACCCCTCACAATAAAACCTAAGCTAATATAGTAATTTACATGTAAATATAGTCCTTCGATCGCCAAATCTCAGACTATGCATACCGCTCGCACCAATGCGCTGTTCAATTTATAATTCTCCGCACATCCGAAATATGACGCAAAATAATTTAATACAAATGCCGAAATATAAGGGCAATACTCCCGAGGATATTCGTAAATCTATCGCAGAAGGAGCTCATTGTTGGTACGCTGCGTTCAGTCAACGGTCGGAAACGCAAATGAGTACTGCCTGTCAATTAAGTTGATTATGGGTTGGGGTGTCACGCAATCCGTGCCGCCAATGAGCTAGTGGATAGGGCAGAACACATGGTACAACTCAGCTGTATTGACCAAATTTCGGGTTTATCCATTCTGATCAGAGGTGACTATTCAAACAAATGAACTCGGCCATGTTTTAAGTCAGTTAATAGCTTCAAACACTGCATTATTTTAGCGAATGGAACTATCTCGGCCAATGACCTCGATCAGTCCATTCCCTAAAATAATGTACATTTTTCAGCCATTGTCCTCTACTTATTACACTCATTGAGGTTTTTCGATTTGGGACGGCATTACACATTTACACCGTGGTCGCTACAATGACACCACTGATATGGCCACATGTCTTCATCGGGCTGTAGTTCGAGGACATAAATATCGAAGCAAGATATGTCGATTGATACAGGCAACACCAATAGAGATTTTCGGTTAATATAGGATAACATAAACGATCGACTAACATGTCAGCATAAACCTTTCAGTCATAGTGAATATATAGTTGTCTGTGAGCCAATATTTTAGTATGTGTCCACTTTGGGTCAAAGTGTAGACTCACTGGACACCACAGAGGTCAGGGAACTTTTTTCAATTGTTATTATATATTAATAGGGTCACATGTCCCCATTTAGAGGAAATCACACGAAATCTGGGGAAATCTGGCTTCAAAACCATTATTTTTCAAAATATGAGATAAGTTGACAACATTGCTCATTCCTTAGACATTAGTCTTCACCATTAACATCGATGAAATATGATACAGCAAAACAAGATTGAACATAATTTTAATCCCAAATTAAAAACTTGATTTAAAAATGTAAATCTCCTCGTCCAGCAACTATCAATTTCTTATTTTCTCTCTACCTCAATGATCTGGAAAGTTTTATATCGAACACACACGCGAAAGGCATGGAAAAAGTATCTGCTGTAGTAGCAATTAATTTGCATATATACATGAACTCTTCATTATTCTTCACGCAGACGATGCTGTCCTACATGTATTTGCCGAATCACCACGAGACTTGCAATATCAGCTTGATTTATTCTCAGATTATTGCGACATATGGCGACTGAAAGTGAATGTCCAGAAAACAGAATTGATGTAATTTTCTAAACGCAAACCAAAGCAGTATCCCAATGTTGTTTATGAGGGAAACCGTTAGAATTTGTTGATGAATTTAATTATTTAGGTGTTCTGTTTTTCAGAACTGGGTCCTTCATAAAAGCAAGGAAACATGTATGTTCTAAGGCATATAGAGCCATGTATGATATTATTACACGGAGTAGGTTGAATAATTTGTGTATAGAATGCACAATTGACTTGTTTGATAAAATGGTTGTACCTTTAATGCTATACGGTTGTGAGGTTTGGTGACTTACATCCCTAAAGTGTCTTGAATCAGTTCATTTAAAATTCTTGAAGTGGTTACTGCATTTGAAATCATCAACACCAAATGATATGGTCTACGATGAGACTGGCAGATATCCAATAGAAATAGTAATTAAAACAAATATAATACGGCGATGGTCATCTCCAGTTTCCACTGAAACTGTTAAACTTTCGTACATAATATATTGTTTACTGCATAAATTTCATTCTGAGGGACGAACCAGTCCCTCTTGGCTATCGTTAGTAAAGGATATCCTTGACAACTGTGGAATGTCAAATGTGTGGAAAAAACAATTTTATTTCAATTTGAACACAATACATTCACGTGTTAAAAATGTGCTGAAAAATCTACTTATTCAGAAATGGCATACCGATATCCTCAACTCTAGAAAAGGCTCATTTTATTCCATAATCAATTTTCAATTTGAACGCTACTTATCGTCTAAAAATCAAACGTTTGTCTTCATATTCGCTCGATTCAGAACCCGAAATCACACCCTTCCCATTGAGAGCGGAACTTGGCTAAATGCACCAAAAGAAGAAAGATTTTGCATCCTTTGTAACCAAGGAAAGGTGGGCGATGAACTACATTACCTGTTAGAATGTAATACTTTTGACACAGAACGCGAGGCTCTATTTCCAATTTTTAATAAATCACGCTATTCGTTATTGAAACTGAGAACAATTTATCAAAATTCTCCATCAGTCATGAAAAGAACTTGTCGTGTCCTGAAATACATTCAACAGACCGTTGGAACCTCTCCTGGTTAGCCAACAGGCGGACCAGGCTGGCAACCTGTCAATCTGCCATATCATACATTTACATATACTAGTTTGTTAATTCCTATGCCATGCGCCGACAAGTGGGTCCCTATATAAGCGGAAAACGACTAATCAAATTGTCAAATTTAGCCTGGGCCAATAATTTGGTCTATTCCACTACTCCAAGAACAACGCAGCAATAAGAATCGAGACCCCACTTCTCCGCGCATGTCTAAGGATAGGTATTGTTTATTGTCATTCCGTTTTTGTTTGTTTTTTTTTTCTTCGTGCCAAATATCTTGGCTTGAAGATATTAAACATATATTGGACCCCATAGAAACGTCATTTCTAGCAATTTAACTCGCCCACGTGTTAGTATACCCCAACGAACTGCATCGATACCTAGTGCAACATACAAAGAAAATATATTTGTTCGAGTAACGCTAACGAAATAAAATATTCGTGTTTTATTCATTTCACAAAGCCAATATCCGTGTCAAAGTATCAATCAGCTTCCATTTCGAAAGACATTTTACACCATGAGAGCTGTAATGTGATTGGTGTAAATCAGCTAATATCGGTCTCCTAGCCAATCTTCTCGTCGTTTGTCGGTATCTCTTGATCGACAACATTAAGAACACATGAAGCAAAACAATAAGTTGTATTTATTTATATATATTAACATATTGTCACATACGGACAAAATGAGTGTTATTTTAATTCATAATTATTGCGATTTCCCGATGAGTAATTCAATTGTTTTGCGGAAATTTGTGTTATTTGATCATTTTATCGAATTCGTGTGGACGGGCATATTGATATGTTGAACACTGTTGAAAAAATCGATCCGTTTTTGAAAATAGGACTGGATTTTTGTTTGTTTGTTTTGTTTGGCCGTATCATATTTTATAGATGTTAGTTTTGAAGAACAATGTCAAAGGAAGGGGTAGAGCTGTCGACAACATTGGTCATTTGAAACAAAGGTATTTTGACGCCTTTTCCCCAAAGTTGGTGTAATTCCCTCTTAAATGGGACCTGTGGCCCTTCTTGTAATATATAATAACAAAATGTTCCCGGACCCCTATGCGAGACATCAAGTTGGAAAACTTTGTATCCTTTACAGGGGGGGGAGATTTTCCGGGCACATATGCCAGGGTGGGTGGGTCGATGGGACCAACAAACAATGTTTTCAGCAACTCAATTTTGTTTTGTACTGTTTTTGCAATGAGTTTGGTTTAAAACACCTTAGAATAAGAGAAATAATGTAATTCTAACTGCTAAACTGACTGCAGGCAGTTATCGTGTTGTATTTTGGACGCGGGGGTGGGTGGGTCCCAACAGGGATCGAAAGGAAAAAATCAGCATACGTGCCTGAAAATTTTATTTCTACCCCCCCCCCCTGTCCTTTAGGGGTTCAATGAATATGGTTTGTTTATTTGGGCTTATCGTTGTTTTCGATAGCCGCTAAACCAAGACGTTGTTGGCTATATGATAGGACAATCTTGCCCAGATACACGAATCAGGTTTTCTTCCCTGTGCGTGCATGGGTCACACGACATCGGTTAGCGGGATTCGAACACTCATATGTCGGCATAATGCGACTAACCAACTGGGACACTGATTAACAACCATTTAAATCCCGATGTCTGTTTCAAGTGTACGATGTAATTTGAAATTACATATTGAACTCCCCTATCCCTAATATCTTGCCATGTCCCTGCCCTGATTGGTGGCTGGTGGAATATATCTATTTTTAGTTGCACTTCCAGAGCGATGCAACTTTATCAAGTTGTGGACAATCAGAATTAGATTTTCTACTTTCGAATATAATTCATGGTCTCACGCTTCAATATAATCGTCATGGACTTCGTTTGACGTCAGTGTATGAGCAAAAAGACAATCGATACATATCAGTCAATGAATTCCGTAAAAGATAATATCCGAAGGAGAGGATGTTAGGGAAACGTTTCAACGAGGCGAAGCCGATGTTTTTGTTTTACCAAAACATAATATCTTGAGGATATGATATGACTGGACATGTCGACTTAGTATGGACTATATGACTCTGATTATACATGTACGCTGTAGTTCAGTGCGGACAAAATGCTGAATACGAGCGATGTGTAAACGACGAAAACCAACATGTTTCAATTATGGTTGATGGGATCGATGCTTTTCCCATTTCGAATCCTGACTCGACAGTGGAAGGACTTATCCTCCATAGTTTGTCGTTGCGCAGCGGATTCGGCTAATGTGTGGACATATTTCTATACATATATGTGTTTGTGTTCTTTTGTTTTTCTTTCAAGTTCGTGATTTAAAGACTAAATCCGGCCATTTGTGGGACCAACTCCTTTTATAGTCAACAGAATATATGCAACAATTAATTAAATTGAGCAATGAGTTAGTGCAAAATACACTCGTGTGATCTGTGAGGTAATGGACACATAGATATCTGTACAAGTCTTTAATACGTCGTGAATAATATGCAAGCAGTGTATACAAATGTGACAATCGATGTGTATAAATCAAGTCGCGAAGTGAAGCCCCCGAATGAAATGGTGATGCATGGAGAGGTATATGAACCTCAAGACGAAATGAGTCGAGTGAAAGCATGATCTGATGGGGTGTAGCTGTATCTTATATACTCTTTGGGATGAATATTAGATGAGGTATTTGGCAATACACATCGGCATTTGGCTCTGCCGTTATGGTCATTCCATATGACCATATTGGGGGAATCGCCTTCATTGTGTGAGGGTCTGGGTTGTGATTAAGATGTGCGAGGTTTATGTAAGGAACCGAGCACTGATATTGAGTTGTGGCTATACTTATACTTAGCATGGGGGGGGTAACGGATAGTTACTTAGCATGGGGAGTGATGTCTCATATACGGCACCATAAATACTATGTGAGGTAATGGACACATAGATATATGTACAAGTCTTTAATACGTTGTTAATAATATGCAAGCAGTGTATATAAATGTGACAATCGATGTGTATAAATCAAGTCGCGAAGTGAAGCCCCCGAATGAAAGGGTGATGCCTGGAGAGGTATATGAACCTCAAGACGAAATGAGTCGAGTGAAAGCATGATCTGATGGGGTGTAGCTGTGTCTTATATACTCTTTGGGATGAATATTAGATGAGGTATTTGGTAATACACATCGGTATTGGCTCTGCCGTTATGGTCATTCCATTTGACCATATTTGGGGGATCGCCTTCATTGTGTGCGGGTCTGGGCTGTGATTAAGATGTGTGAGGTTTGTGTAAGGAACCGAGCACTGATATTGAGTTGTGGGTTCTATACATATTCTTAGCATGGGGGGGGGGGGTGGGTGACGGATAGTTACTTAGCATGGGGAGTTTTGTCACAGATCTATCAACGATGCAAACAACATGGTAATTATAATGTTGTTCATAGAGCACATTAGTGTATTTTACACCAGTCTATGTCTCAAATTCATTCATTTGTTGTATATATTCTGTTGAGTATAAAAGGAGATGTCCCATAAATGGCCGGAATTTGTGTACAGACCCCTTTTAAAGATACCCATCCGACACCAAATAAGTTAAATTTCCATACGCCATTGTTACATTTATCATGCAAATAAAACTTAAAAAAACTTAATCGCTATCGACGTAATTCGTTATACATATACATATAACCCACAAGAACATCCAACATAATCCAATCAGAATGAACATACAGGCATATTATTGAAAACACTCTTTATTTTTCATCATTAATTGGCCAATCAATCAAAAAACGCTTATAACAAACTTGTTTTTTTTTCGGAACCTGTCAACACTTGTTTATTCATAAGTTGAAAGCTGCCCATCTGAAGCTTTCACAATTGGGATTACTGGTTATGTTTAATTACTTTCTGGTGTATAACCCCAAATTGCTAACAATTTTTCAGTGCAAAAAATGTTTAGCCAGTTCTGGTTGAAACACAGACTCAACAGCTATAGCGCTGTACTGAGTCTGTGGTATTTAGGGGGATCCCTATTGTCGCAAACAAGCATTACGTCAGTCTCAACCAATCACAACATAGTATCAGCAAAGCGATGTGGCCATTCGGGCGAGTGTTGGAATGTCTGATGTATAACCTGTATGTTATTTTGTTTTCTTTGTTGTGACATCAGTTCAGTTCATTAGTCCTAGAATCGAGGCTAGAGGGTCTATGTTGGGGGTGTCCACCTTGGATGTTTCAACTGCACCCCGCCACTTGAAGCCGGGCAAACTACCAATGTCCCGCAATTACAATAGCATCCCTCCTTGGCTTGGAATTCCCAACTGGTACCTCTGTGGAGGAATCACGGTCCATCTGCCCGAGCATGGTTCGGCCCGGTTGGCGCACATTTTGAAACTGCAAAATCACAACATCTCGACTTGCCTCAAACTTTCAGAGTGTCGGAAATTCCAACCTGACACGCCCATAAGGTTGGAAAATTTCCAACTAATGGCCATTTTCGTCCGATATTTTGACCAAAAGTGGGATTAATTTGACCGGTGGAATTTTCAGAAATATGTTCTGAACACAATCATTGGATAATTGTTTATGTTGTTAACAGACCTAGTTGTATCGGACTAGACACAATAATCAGTATATGAAGATATCAACCGAAAAAGAAAAAATATTAATTTAAAGTCACAAGGATCATAACTTTGGTAAAAATGTGTGGACCGAACCCAAATTTGAACTTGACCTGTATTTTCATATCACTAATCCATATTCCAAATTTTAAAACAATCAGATAAACTCCGATAAAAGGACGGCACCCATATTCGAATTTGACTTGTGAGTAATCCATATACCAAATTTGAAAGCAATCAGACAACAAAAACGAAAGTTACCAACCGGACAAAAAAAATAATTTGCAAATTCGAAGTTGACAAGGACCATAACTGCGGTAAAATGAGCGGTCGAACCATATTCGATCTTGACCTGTGCCCCTATAAGCTCATATACCAAAATGTGGTTTAATTTCACACGACCAGTCGCACGGATGGACACTGGTTATTGCTATAGTCCCCTCCAACCCCCACCCGCTCTCTCCTATCCGAGACCACCCATATAAAAATGTACCTGGGTAAATCTTGGTGTTTACCTAGGTATACCCCGGTACATATAGGTTTTACCCTGGTTCCACCCAGGTCACACCCAGGTTACACCCAGGTAAATCAGGGATTTATATAGATTTACCCAGGTGTTTTCTATATATGTTAGGTATAAACCCCAGTTTACCCGGGTTTTTACGGATTTACACCCAGGTATTTACACCAGCTATTTACACCCAGGTATTTACACCAGGGTTTCGCCCAGGTATTTACTACAGTGTTCACCCGGATATATACACCTGTGGTATTTTGTTAAACTGTATAATCTGCATTGAAGTCACCTTATTAACCCTTTCTATATTACAGCACCATTGGCGTGTAGTTACCTTATTAACCATTCTATATTAAATCATTAATTGACAGGTAGTTACCTTATTAACCCTTTCTATACTAAGTAACATTGGTGAGTAGTTACATTATTAACCCTTTCTTTATTAAAGCACCATTGATGTGAAGTTACCTTATTAACCCTTTCTTTATTAAAGCATCATTGACGCGTAGTTACCTTATTAACCCTTTCTATATTAAAATATCATTGATGTGTAGTTACAATGTTAACCCTTTCTATAGTATAGCATCATTGGCGGGTAGTTGGCTCCTTAACTCTGTATATACCAAAGTATCATTGTCGTATATAGTTACCTTATTAACCCTTTCTATACTAAGTACCGTTGGCGTGTAGTTGCCTTATTAACCCTTTCTATATTAAAGCATTAATTGACAGGTAGTTACCTTATTAACCCTTTCTATACTAAGTATCATTGGTGAGTAGTTGCATTATTAACCCTTTCTATATTAAAGCGCCATTGGCGGGTAGTTACCTTATTAACCATTTATGTATTAAAGCATCATTGACGTGTAGTTACCTTATTATAACCCTCTCTATATTAAAGCATCATTATTGCTGGGTAGTTATCTTATTAACCCGTTCTATACTAAGTATCATTGGTGAGTAGTTACAGTATTAACCCTTTCTATATTAAAGCATCATTGACGTGAAGTTACCTTATTAACCATTTCTGTATTAAAGCAGCATTGACATGTAGTTGTTAACCCTTTCTATATTAAAGCATCGTTGACGGGTAGTTACCTAATTAACCCTCTATATACTAAAGTATCATTGTCGTGTAGTTACCTTACCAACCCTTTCTATACTAAGTATCATTGGCGTGTAGTTACCTTATTAAACTTTTCTATATTAAAGCATTAATTGACAGGTAGTTACATTAAACAACCCTTTCTATACTAAGTATCATTGGTGAGTAGTTACATTATAAACCATTTCTATATTAAAGCGCCATTGACAGGTAATTACCTTATTAACCATTTTTGTATCAAAGCATCATTGACGTGCAGTTACCATATTATAACACTTTCTATATTAAAGCATCATTGACTGATAGTTACCATATTAACCCTTTCTATATTAAAGCACCATTGGCGTGTAATTACCTTATTAACCCTTTCTACGTTGAAGCAATAATTGACAGGCAGTTACCTTATTAACCCTTTTTATAATGAGTATCATTGGTGATTAGTTACATTATTAACCCTTTCTACAATAAAGCATCATTGACATGTAGTTATCATAGTAGCCAGTTATATATTAAAGCATCATGGACGGTAGTTACCATATTAACCCTTTCTATATTAAAGCACCATTGGCGTGTAATTACCATATTAACCCTTTCTATATTAAAACATCATTGACGTGTAGTTACCCTATTAGCCCTTTCTATATTTAAGCATCATTGACGTGTAGAACTTTATCTTATTAACCCTTTCTTTATTAAAGCATCATTGACATGTAGTTACCTTAGTAACCATTTCTACACTAAAGCATTATTGACGGGTAGTTACCTTATTAACCCTTTCTATATTAAAGCATCATTGACAAGAAGTTAAATTATTAACCTTCTATAATAAGTATCATTGCCGTGTAGTTAGTTACCTTATAAAACCTTTCTATATTAAGACGTCGATCATTGACGGGTAGTTGTTACCTTATTAATCATTTATGTATTCAAGCATCATTGACGAGTAGTTACCTTATTACTTGAAGTTTATTATGACAGTATGACAATACACTACCCCGGACAAATGAAGCAATATCATACTTTATCTAACAGCCTAGCTATAATTAGTGAACATTAAACTGACAAACAGACAATTTTCAGGGCCATTATTTAATATTAAAGGGATACAAAATAAAGAGATTTCTAATTATCAGTAAGAATTATTCTCTAAGTGATACTTATTATTTCAAATAAATGATTGCATATACTATAGTAGACCATATATGATATACCAACAGGAAAATATTAGTGAATACAATTATTGTGTTTCAAAATTCGTTTCGTTTCGTTTCTGCAGCCAAATTACAATCTTAACTTTTAGTTATCGTTCTTCAAAATGAAGCGCGGATAATTCTTTGTGGTATTTTGAGTTAATTTTGTCGCGAATCAACGCGGATTGACAGAAGGAAGTGGTGTATTGGCTACAAACGGATAAACTGTGGACTTATATATAAGATTCGACGATTTCTCCCCATGGATGTGCGCAAATATCCATACTTGCAGAAGGACATAGACAACATCGAAAGAGTACAGAAAAAAGCTGCAAGATTCATCACCAGCAATTACAAGAACAGAGAAAAGGGTGCAGTTACCGAAATGATGGAAATAGAAGGACTGACACCAATGAAGGTAAGAAGAGAAGAGAAACGGATGACACTGTTTAGGAAGATAGTAGAGGGGTTGGTTCCGGCTATACTTACACATGACCTATTAACACCAAGGAGCAAGGACAAACGGAAAATAACTGCCAAAAAATTCCCAGGATTTGAAACAACAAACATTATTGAGTCGCACGAGTGTACTAACTCGCTTTCTTACGAAATAATAAGGACAAATACAGCTCAATATAGGAACTCATTCTTTGTGAAAACGATAATCGAATGGAACCACCTGGAGGATACGGACAGCGCATGTGATTCAACATCGATACCAACATTAACAGCAAATTAAGTCGTCCAACGGTGCACCTACAGCCAAACCAAGGCTACTACACCGAACTACATACAGATACAGATACAGATATCGAAAAAGACTGAATTTCATGTGACAAAAAATATTTCAATTCCCGGAACAGTAAGAATTAAGCTGCGATAACGAAACGGATCAACTATAGTATTGAACAGTACCTCAGCTACCTGGCCATAACCAGAATATTTTCTCAAAATTGAATTTGTGGTACCGGTACAATCATGATGTAGTGCCAGTGGCCTGCTCATAATGCACCTGTCCAGAAGAAGAAGAATTGAGAAGTTTGAAGATCATGGACTACGCAGACACCATCTGGGACCCCTACCAACAAAATCACATCGACAAGCTGGAAAGAATCCAGCGTAGAGCAGCCCGTTTCATTAAAAGAGACTATAAGAGCAAAGAAGATGGATATATGACCAAGATCCTCTACGAGCTAGATTTACCAACATTGCAGAAACGGCGGAAAATAAATCGGCTGGGATTCATGAGTAAGGTGGTGGGTGGATTGGTCCCGGCTATACCACCTAATCAATACTTTACACCCGAAACAAGGCGTCTTAGATCGCAGAGCAAAGTTCTGACAGGCTACGTCACCAGCCAAATTCCTCGGCACCTAATTTAAAGGAACAACAGTCAGTGCTACGAGGCTATACCATACGTGTCAGCTCAGTTCGCTAATTCCACATTTGTTCGAACTATATGCGACTGGAATCAGCTGGAGGAATCCTTAATCCTACAACAACAGCCTGTGGATTCCTTCAAGAGTGCGCTGAAGGAAAAGATCTGAGACTCTCTCGCCCGCTGCGAAATTACCATAATTGGGATCTGCAGCGTAACCATTCAGATTCAGATTGATCCACGATAGTAAGGGGTCAGTACATGTAGTAAGTACTGATAGTGATAAGCCTGCTGTACAATAATACTACTTTTGCTGTTTTACTGGTCTTAACTGAGTACTGTGTCAATGTGACATTGTTAATTCAGTTCCACTCTAATGTACATTAACTGGCAATGATGCATCTGACGCTATTAAAGGCACCGGTAATCCCTAAATACCAGGAGGACGCGGCGTAGAAACTTGGTACAACAGTTGTTACACGACAAAGAAAATTATCAACAAGCTTAGTGAGCGTCATCATCAAAATTGCAAATTAAAACACGGCAATGGTAAATTGGTAATCCCTACATACCAGGAGGACAAGGCATTGAAACTTGGGACAACAGTTGTTGCACGGCAAAGAAATTTAAAACACACTGTGCACAGATGAATGTTTATACATGTACTGTGCAGTCGAGATCACCTGGACTACAAATATTTGAGGATTATACTATTTGATGAGTAGATGCGTGACTGATAAAAGAATTAGAGACTCCATATTTACTCGGAAGATAACAGTATACGATGCCATACAGTTGTTCCATAACACCTCAACCTTTGGTGGATATTAACAGTAAAACTAATGAAAATGATGAAAGCCAGACTCAACATCAAGACAACATGTGCATGCATAAGTGACGGTTCAATGATTTTGACTCCATCAGATGATATTTAAGCGACACCAATTTTTAAGTCTGGTTTACGATGTGGGGAGAAAAAAAGTAGATGCAGGAGGGAAAAAAATAAAAATAAAAAAGATTGTCCCCCCAATTTATATCAAGTAAATCGTGGAATTTTACATAAATTTTACAAAAATTGTGAAAAAATGTTTTTGAATGAAATTCTGTTCAAACCAAACAAGACATATCTTGTCATGAAATACATGAAAATATGGATCTGTAAATGATCATAAGCAGAACCGGATGCGACAGCACATGAAAATCAGTACGCGTGTAAAATATTTTGGGACAAAAAAATTAAAAAAAAAATTCATGAAATGGAAACAAAGTTGTAGGAGGTGTTCGTAAACCAGACTTAAAAATTGGTGTCGCCTTAGGCTCATGTTAACACAGGACCACATATTCTCAAAATAATTGTCTCCCTCAAGTTGGCCTCAACCATACTAGTATTTATATTTGATAGAACCTCAGTGAGACCATGTTGAAAATTACCATCAATGCAGTTCCAGTGTTGACGCAACGCGGTCATGTTACTTCAAACCAGTTGCAATGTTCCTTAGGCCAAAGATCAAAGATACTGGCCGGATTCGTCATCTCCGGTTTAAACCTCCGAGTTTAAACCTGGTTTAAACCTACATTGGCGGTCCAGCCAAACCGGGTCTAAGGGGGCGTTTTTGTCATTCAGTTACCAACTAATTGACAACTCGATTTGGTGATATGAGCATACAGTCAAACTACCCTCTTACCTATCGGACCAAAAGACAAGCCGATGTAATGGTTATTGACATGTCATAAATCATCGCGAACGCGTGCACGATTTATTCACTGAGAAATGAGTATAGCTCATGGACCATTAATCCGATCTCTTTGTTGGTTTAAACCAATTTGACACGGGGCATGTTTCTCAACACGAGCTTCACGCGCTGTTTATCACTTTGTTTGTGATTGATTTTCTACAAGATGCTTTTCCCGCAAAGACAAAATATGGTGTATCTACATGTATCTATGTATATATTAAAGGATATAGGAGCTGTATATATGTTTGTCCGTTAGTCTGTTTGCAACTGTTCTAAAAATGATTTACAAATAAGAATAATTTAATTTGAAATAAAATGAAAAAATTGTGTTGTTAAATTGAGCAAGGAGTTGTATCTAACAAAAAACAATATTTAAAATTGATATTAATATTTGTTTGTTTTCAATATAATTAAAAAAAATGATCAAATGATCAAAATGTGCGCAAATGTGACGCAGGCTCCTGTCGCACGAAGGGGCCGCAGGACCCTCTGACGCTGCATGAATAAAGGCTCCATAATCGTGTCAATCCTGGACCAAGAGGTCAGTCAAGTAAAAGCAATTTGCTTATGAGTACACACCAGAAGCGGCATCTGAACTGTTTAAAGTGGGCAACTATATAGAGGCACAGCATTTAATAAAGAAATATATTACATGCGTTGCTTTTTTTCAATGTAAAATTTTTCCATCATGCAGAAAATCCAAAAGTTCCCAGGTTTTGAACTGGTGGAATATTATGGAAATTTATGAGCGGTGCCCGCGTAGAGCTTTGTGGCATGATCTACATAAAAATAAGTTTATCAAAATTGACTCATATAGCAATATAAGTTTGCAAACTATGTGTATAGTATATCTGGTCATGCAGTAGCATCGTTTTTGGTTTCAAAATTAAAACGTTGAACCATTCAAATGAATTCGTAGAAAACACCAGTATTTGTGATTGCCACAAGCCAAAAAAAAAACACATGATAGTTGTAAAATCATACTGAAGGAACGCGTCAATATCTGAGCAAAGCTCGCATGGGAATGAATCAACTGTGACATGATAACACCAGTCGGCAACCGCCACTTGGACACGCCCTCACTCGAGATAATTTACAGCTCCACCCTTTGATTGATTGTCTGACAATTCTAAACCGCGATGAAGAAAAGACGGATTCGTCATCTCAAGTTTAGCCTCGAGAAAGCTGGTTTAGCTGGACCACCTAATTAGATGGTTTAGTTGCCGGTTTAAGCTTATAAAACGCAAATAAAACATCGAAATTGACAAAAACTTATCCCCACACGCTTTATAGGTGTGAGTGCTTCTCGCTTATAAATTTCAAATCAAAATATGGTCGCTGTCGAAATTATTGATTTTTGCAATCAATAAAACGAGGCGGTCCGCATTAGGAAAGTACGATTAATTTTCTCGACGATACAGAGACACTACTGCTAAACCACTGGTCTGGCTGGACCAGGTTTAAACCAGAGATGACGAATGTGTCACTTAGACCTGCGGTCGCGGGTTTAAACCACGGATTTTGCTGACTCACGGCGGTTTAAACCTAGAGGTTTACGTAGACCAGGTTTAAACCTGAGATGACGAATCGGGCCACTATGTTTCCGTACATCGACCGACCCTAAAAATAACCCGCCGACCCTAAACTTTTTATTGATATTTTGAGAAAAAGTCAAAATTTTCGCAATTTTAATTTCCTGAGAGTGGATCTCCTGCCTGCTTTATGTCTTGTTTGGGACTTATGGAACACTATCAACAGACATGGTGGGTGTGTATCTGTATATATACATGTAAAGAGGTTATCACTGCATATATTAGGGGTATACATGTACTAGTAGCTACTGTTTCCAAAAACCAGGCATGCTCGGTGGGTGTACTGGCTACCCCCAGACAATGGGATGTAATCGTCACAATACATGTACGGTATAATGGCGGTATTATTGGTAAAATTCTTATAAAAAGTTAGTGACATCAATTTTGTACCAAGTTTATAGCCAAATTTATGAAAATGTGGTATTAGATATAATAAAAAACATACGTAAGCATGAAGTAAGTTTGATTTTTTATCAATCTTAATGTATATTTCCACTGTGTTGATCAAGTAATACTTTCCCCATGGCACGGGTTGGCATTTTATGTCACTTTGGTCGAGGTAGTTCAATATTTCTGCAGCTGGATAAAAAATATCAAAATAAAATAAAATAAAAAAAATTCCCTACCTACCTACCCTAAATTTTATTACCGGAAACATACAATCTTTTTTCTTTGGCCTTTAGCATGGTAATTCGTGAAAATAAATGTCAATGCAACTTACTCTCAGGCTCCAAATAAAAGTGCAGGCCCAAATAATAGTGCGGGGGGGGGGAAATTCCATTGAAAGTTAATAAAAGTACAGACCCAAATAATAGTGCAGGGGGAACTCTGAGCAAAACATCAACTGTGGTTAACCAAATAATTTTTATAGCAGGTTCAGGTATACGAGTCAACATGTAGTACAGGTACATGTATGTATCATGTGGTGTTTTTTTGGTTTGCCACATACTTGAATATGTACTACTCTTGAGTGCCTAATGTACGATTATTAAAATCGAGGTAAAATTCCCACCTGTACGATCGTTATTTGGTCCTGTACGTTTATTAAATTAACCAAAAGAAATAATTCACCAATCTTAAATTGTGTTATTCATATAAGAAATGAACGGCGGTTTCAATGCGGTCATGGGGTTTTAACAGCGAGAAAAAATCAGCAAACTTCGGGGTTCATGCAGAGTTTGCTGATTTTTTTAACGCGGTCAAAACCCATGACCACGTTGAATCCGCCGTTTATTATTTATATTTATATACTTAAATTCATTATGAACTAGGATTGTATGTCTTTCCCATTATTTATTCATCTATTTAAACAAACGCATGGAGTTCAGTTCAGACAGTTCGAATCCTTGTTTTTTGGAAAACCAAACATTTTGAGAATCCGTTCATGGAGAACGGAAGAAACGCAATTTCACAGTAAAGTATAAACATATGACAAAATGTCTTGTTTAGCTAGTAACTAATGTAGACGTGTTGATCATTTTTACATCTGAATCATATAGAAATCTTGAATTTGTGCTGATTTAAATTTTCATAGCTTCAAAATATTAATAAACGTGCAGACCCAAATAAGCACTGTGCAGGGGGGGGGGGATTTCCCAAGAAAAATAATAAACGTGGATGCAGCTGGTGCATGCATATTTATTTGGAGCCCAAGAGTAAAGAGGTGGAGGTGAATGTTACATGTAAGTTGTTATTAACGAAATGGAACGATGCCTTTAATAGGTTCCACCAGCAATAAGTCGCGACTTATTTATATTGGCCTGACAGATTGGTTTTTGTTGGCGTCATGCCTGTCGACCATTATGATGGCCACATATATTGTCATATAACAGCGATTTACGATCTGTCTTGTTGGCTCATAATATAAATTAAGAAAGTGGCCTTGTGTTCGTTCCTTGCGTAAAAAAATATTTGTTAGTACAAACGTCCTCATTGATTGTGTCCCTCGACTCCTTGTGTAATTGGTCAAGTAACTTACATGTATGTACATGTACAGACCACTCACAAATTTCTTAGAAAAGCGACCACATGTTCGAATCTACTTTGCGATTTTGGAGCAACGCATTTGTAAATGCGTTCATATTTTAACACATTTACCTTGATTTATTCACAAACAAATGTCTTGATGCAGGCCTTAAAATCCATCAGATTTTTGGCAATAATCAAAATGTTAGTGTTTCACTTTCTACAGGGAATCAAGACTTTTTACTAGAATCAAAATGAGAATCATGATTCTCAGATTCTGATTATAAAACAATTAATGTCAACAGTGTTTATTTATGTTTATTCCATTTTGAATGGAAAACTACATCATGAATGTCCGATTCCGAACATATACATGTACACCAGGAGTGGGAAAATAACACAGAATTATTCAGATGTGAATTTAAATTAAACAAAATTATAACTAAAATTGCAAAATACACTATCGTATCGTTATTTGGGTGTTCATACTAGTATACTTTTTCGGCGCAATGATCGGTAATTTCAATGCGACTGCGATTATTCCCAATGCGGTGCATTTAATTTAAATGCTGTCATTAAGGCATTTACAATGTGGCGTGACACAATGCACCCTCAATGCATTTTAAATGCAACAACCGCATTTCATTGATCCACGTTGTAAAGGACATTTATTTTTAGAATACATGTATGTACGTGTATATAACCACAAGAATAAAGAACAAATCAACTGTTTTTATTACTTTGTAAACCTCTGATGTTTCCCATACAGTATACATTTGTATATTATAAACCATGTTACAGTAATTCTAGAGCTAATTAATCGACTCCTTAACTACAGCAGAATTATGGGTAACTTTTCAGGATTTAGTCCGAAATATGGCTTGTTGCCATTCATCGGAAAGCTCTCACCGAGAGCTTTCCGATGAATGGCATCAACCCATATTTCCGACTAAATCCTGAAAAGTTACCCATAATTCTGCTGTAGTTAAGGAGTCGATTAATTAGAGCATTACTGTATATCCTCTATAACTGTTTATTCAACATCACGTGCTGCAATCCATAAATGCGGTTCAGATTTCGATGTCCGGTTCAACATTATTATCATATGGTTTGATAGCAGAAATACTCAGTTTGGAATGTTATACCATACAAGTTTTACGAGTTGCTCTTGCTCAAGAATGGATAAATTTATAAACCTGATTTTTGGCGCATTAGTTAGAATTATATTTTTGCACAAGAACACACCACAAATATCGAACTGGACATCAAAAGCAGAACCGGATTGTATCGATTGCATAAACATAAGAAGTTGGTCACTGACCGACAATTGCTATTCTCTGGTGTGGTTTATAGGACTACCGTACGCAATGCCGACTTAAAAATAAAAATTCACATAAACATCGCATGAAGCGGTCTATCCACAAACTCAGGTATTCGGTAATTCCAAATGTATGAACTATCACCATGATATCCCGGTATATCATTGTCAGGACTGTTTGTACAAAAGGTTGTTATTCTACTATGCATAATTTTGCTATTTCATTGTACTCGGACTGTATTGCAATGTAATATATCAGTACATGTACCGGTATACTGGGTGCACATTATATACATGTAGGCCTACTTTCACTTTAGTACATGTATGTGTCATAAAAGACTCATGTTGTTAAATTGAAAAAAAAACATGTGTGAAAACAGAGAGAATACATGTACATGTGCCGGTACTATATACCTCTTTGTGTGCTGTACTACCGGTACTATTCATGTACATGTACTACACTACAATAAGAGAAATTTTAATTGATTCTGCTGCCCTTGTGCCACAGGCCTCAAACACGCCAAACAAGTATCTGTAGCCAGGCCCACCAGTACCAGGCTACTAGTAAATGAAGTACTGAAAGTGTCACATCATTAATCGAGCCCAATCTTAGTTATACTAGTCTCTTGTGTAGTTTGGGTTACTATTAATAAGATATTTAATGAATGTTTGGAATGTATGGTAGCATTCTTACCTGGATCAACATATGCCATGCACAACGCTGGTCATCATATCATCACCGCTGTTGGCAGTAAACCGCTCATCGGGCTATAACAGTTAGAGTTTTCCATACCAGGGCTAATCTAATCAGTTAAAATTAGTCATTTTAGAGGGAATACCAACCAGTGGAAGACGTACAAAAAGTCATGTATATTCAGATATCAGTTTTCGAGAAAAAACCCATCTTAGTCGAGCGGACTTAGAATATCGGGGTAAACTTAAATTTCATTCAGCAACACTTTCACAGCAGAATATAAAAATAGTACATTATAATCACTTACAGTACATGTACATGTAGCCCAAGTGCAGTGCTAGCCTATATTATATACTACCAAAACTTTTGGTCAGTTTCTCGATGACTGACACTTGTAAACGCTTGAACGGGTACTATATAGTACATGTACATGTACATGTGTACCGTATGTGAATTAAAGATCTTATTAGTGACACAACAGGAGGCTAGACATACATTTGTAACTACAGTAATGCTCTAATTAATCGACTCCTTAACCACAGCAGAATTACGGGTATTAAACTCGGGGAGAGCTTTCCGATGAATGGCAACAAGCCATATATCCGACTAAATCCTGAAAGTTACACATAATTCTGCTGTGGTTAAGGGGTCGATTTCTTAGGGCACTACTGTATCTGTTTTAGTGCACATCAAATGTATTTGTTGTCTTTCCTCTTGTAATTTGTCTTTGGTTGTGTTCGCCATTTCGATGGACAACTACATGTACTGACATCAAATGACTGAAATGAGTCAAAATTTAGCAGTGCAGCCAATTATATAGATAAACAGAATTAAATAGCATCCACATTCCAAATGAGCATAAATGATAAAACAAACTTTATTGAGCACTCTTTTAATACTAGTAATTACAGCTACAATGAAAGCACCTAATAAAAATTCTAAGTTTGGTAAAACTGTCTGTATACAAAGTTTATCTGGCCGTGATGAATAAAACCTATAAATGGGATCATATACATGTATGTTAGATATCATTACATGATTATTTGAAAACACATATCCGTATGGAAAACAAACTATTTTACCACTGGCCAAGTGGTCCTGCTAATATGCTATGATGCTGGTGGTCCTGCTGAATTGCTATGATGCGGGTAGTGCAATTCATAGCAATTAAGCAGGACCCAACCGCATCATAGCACATTAGCAGGAACACTTGAACAAGGTATATTTACAGTGTCAAATCGAATGGGCATCTTTTAACAATATTTTTGAACAATTTCCTAGAAGTGTTCGAAAATTGAGAACTGAATTTAATTTTTTTTTTATGAGGTTTCGATTGAAAAATTTCTAACTTAGCTCATCAGGATTAACATTGTCGCACAGCTATATTCTCTTTCCCAACAAAGTGTATAGAACATACATGTAAAATTACAGCTATGCTTTAATTAATCAACTCGCCTTATATTACTCGGGTATTACTGCAGTATTCAGGCGTGTTCATGCGATCAACCGCAGTCAGTTATACCGCCGCAGAATGTGGTCCACCTCACATTTGCAGTTAGGCTGTATTTTTCATGCGATGTTTATATGAATTTTGTTTTGAAGTTGACATTGTAATCACACCAGAATTTTTTTTTATTGTTTCAAAATGTCTAGATAGAATTCAGAATGTTTGTGGTAAAAACAATTAACTTGGTTATCACAGTTAACACATATTACTGTGGTAAGATTACCAGCGGATACCGCATGTCAACAGGGACTGCATGCTCTAATTAATTATCAGGTTTAACATGTTTATACTGGATACAGTTCATTTTAAAGGTACTCAATCCGGTTCGATGATACCCATATAATCAGATTCCAACATCATACATTTGTATTTAGAAAGGCTGCTTCAGTTACGTTATCAGAATTGATTAATTGCCCTAAAATAATGCTAACCACTGTCAACTAAAGTATACAATTGCCTGACATATGTTATTTATCAACATGTTGTTCTACAAAATTTGGCCTTATTATCAACAGAAAGCCTCTTGATTTTAGAGTTATCCATCTTCATCTGAAATTTGGTCCGAGACCGTGGGCCACTATTAATTCTTGATCGTGAAAAATAGTATATTTCAAAAATTGATATCTAATAACTCTGAGCTTTGATAGGTGGTGGGTTCTTCGACTCGTACCAAATATCTTTTACCCCCTAAGTCCAAATAAAGCGTAATGTGCGAGCATTAATTCAGGGGGCCCTTAATCAGATTATGCATCTTTAAATTCAAATACAGTTTAAAGATGCATAATCCGATTAAGTGCCCCTCATTTGCTATTTACATATACATGTATATGGAATCGGGGGGGGGGTAAAAATATTTTAATCAAGTCGAGGGACCCACCTACATGTATCAAAGCTCAGAGTTATTAGATATCAATTTTTGAAATTTTAATATTTATCACCATCGATACTTAATAGTGGCCCAGAAAAATTTGACGAGCCGACGGTCTCAGACCAAATTGCGGATGAAGATGGATAACTCTAAAATGAAGAGGCTTTGTGTTGATAATAAGGTCAAACTTCGTCGAACAGCATGTTGATAAATATAACGTATCAGGCGATTTTATACTATACATGTAGTTGACAGTGGTTAGCATTATTTTTGGGCAATTAATCGATTCTGATATTACTGAAGCAGCATTTCTAAAAAAAATGTTGTTGTTGGAATCTAATTATATGGGGACCATCGAATCTGATTGAGCACCTTTAATAGTTAGCTATATGAGTTATATACACATAAGGCGACACCAATTTTTAAGTCCGGTTTACGAACACCTCCTACAACTTTTTTTCCATTTCATGATTTTTTTTTTGATTTTTTGTCCCAAATTTTTTTACACGCGTACTGATTTTCATGTGCTGTCGCATCCGGTTCTGCTTATGATCATTTGCAGATCCATATTTTCATGTATTTCATGACAAGAAATGTCTTGTTTGGTTCAGAATTTCATTCGAAAAGTTTTTTTTCACAATTTTTGTAAAATTTATGTAAAATTTCAAGATTTACTTGATATAAATTGGGGGGGACAATTTGTTTTATTTTTATTTTTTTCCCCTCCTGCATCTACTTTTTTTCTCCCCACATCAGCCCACATGTTCGTAAACCAGACTTAAAAATTGGTGTCGCCTAATAGACATTTAAACTTTGAAAATTGTAGGTTTCCGGATGATAACTTCAGTTTGTGTGATCATATCTGAACCAAATGTGGTATGTAAGTTTATCAGACCAAAATACAGGTCAAGTTCGAATATAGGTGTGCTCCGCTCATTTTTGCGAGAGTTATGGCCCTTTTTCGACTTAGAATCGTGTTAATTTCTGGTTTCCGCATCATAATTTTAGTTTGTGTGATCAAATCTGAATCAAATTTGGTATGATAGTTTATTATCCACCATTTCATGGGACACTGGTTGGATTGTTCTGAAATGTAGTATCGGATTTAGGGGACCTTGATATATTTTTCAGACAAGCTGATGCCCCAAAGAAGCCACTTTTTCTCACATTTGCTGAAATAGTATCCAAAACATCAACATATCAAGAGCCATTAGACTGAATTAGATAAAAATATATCACTTGGGTCTGTTTAAGCTGGAAAATACTCAAAATTTGTATAATTTTCTGCTATTATATCTGCATACTAGCCTTTTTGCTGAATCGTGAATGCCGGTTATATTGCCGTGTGAAATCCTAGTACCAGATAACATTGGGTATGTACATGTATATAGCATACCACCTGAAAATGGCTTGAATATCACATACCAAAGCGGGGTGGGGGTGTGTGTGACACCCTCCTTGATCATAGTCTGTATTCTACAGGGTATGTTAACTGTTTCGAGTTGGTGCAATTAATGTGATTGTTTAATCTCTACCATCTGAAATCTATTTATAGCATATTTTGCTATCTGATCAATATTGCTACTTAGTACTGATATAAAACAGGATAAAGATGGTGTGTCTCTTTCCCGAATGTTCTGTTTACATGTACATTTGGGGGTTTGTGAGTCAAATAATATCAGACAACATGTCCTTCTAACACTAAGAAATAATATGTTCTTATGAACCAGGACAAAATATGACTATTTCTGGAGCATTACAGCACATTATTACAAATCTATATTTGTAAGCAGTAAGATAATGACAGGAAACATGTCCTCAGACTAAGAAATAATTTTTTGGTGTGTATTTCACACCACAGCTCATGTGTATACTCACATTAGTGTATGTCATTCAAAGGGAGAAACCCATTTAGAAAGTTTAAATGAGACAAAACTACCTCACTGTAGATGTAGTTGCAAGGTACAACATGTACATGTATTCTGGTAAATGACATTGGAACTAAAATAATGATTTTTGTGTCCACCGGTATGTCATGTACTGGTACTAGTATACATTGCAACTACATGTACATGTAACTTGCCTAACATACCATATACATGTATGAAGAGGGACTTTGCAAGTGTTTTTTAATCAAAATTTTAACCCAACTCTTGTTGTCAGTAAGTTTTAACCCATGCAGTTTAATGAGTTTATATATTTATATATTACATGTGTTTCTATACATGTATTTTATCTTTAGTTAGTTTGTTGTCCTTGAATAAACTTGTATTGCTGCACAATCAGTTTCCTTAATGTTCTATTATACTAAAACAACTCCATTGATAACAATACCCCTGCATCCCATCAAAATCTACTTCATTGCCATCCTCATCATTTCACTTTGGTATCCCCACCCAGGTGTACCTTGGTGTTATTCACCCAGGTGTTCCTTGGTGTTTCCTACCCATGTGTACCTTGGTGTTTTCTTACCCAGGTGTACCTTGGTGTTTTCTTACCCAGGTGTACCTTGGTGTTTTCTTACCCAGGTGTACCTTGGTGTTTTCCTGCCCAGGTGTACCTTGGTGTTTCCTTACCTGGGTGTACCTTGGGGTTTTCTAACCCAGGTGCATCTCAATGGGAAATCCACCTGGGTAAGAAAACACCAAGGTACACCGGCGTAAAAAAAACACCAAGGTATACCTGGGTTGGAAACATCAAGGTACACCTGGGTGGGGAACACCCAGGTAGGAAACACCAGGGTACACCTGGGTGAATAACACCAAGGTACACCTGGGTGGGAAACACCCAGGTAGGAAACACCAGGGTACACCTGGGTGAATAACACCAAGGTACACCTGGGTGGGGAACACCCAGGTAGGAAACACCAGGGTACACCTGGGTGAATAACACCAAGGTAACCTGGATGGGAAACACCCAGGTAGGAAACACCAGGGTACACCTGGGTAAATAACACCATGGTACACCTGGGTGGGGAAACACCCAGGTAGGAAACACCAGGGTAGACCTGGGTGGGAAACACCCAGGTAGGGTACACCTGGGTGTGGTCACCTGGGTAATTACACCCAGGTTTACCCATACCAGGGTTTTTATCCAGTTTCAGGTGGGTAAATCATGGTAAAACCCAGGTTTCGCGGGGTCTTGATGGTTGGTGGATGTCTTGGTAGATAGATTTTTACCTGGGTTTCGGCCCAAAAAACCTGGGTGGATTTACCCAGGTACATTTTTATATGGGCATGTTACGATAGTCCCCTTGCTTATCGTTTCATCGATTCGCGACAGCAGTACCCAAACTAATCTCTTTCGTATTCTTAAATAATGATAAATTTGATCGATTCGCGACGGGAGAACCCAAACTAATCTCTTGCGTATTCTTACATAATGACCACTGATATTCTTTAAAAAAATGCCCGTGAGCGTAATTAGGACACCCACGTTACTAAAATTCGTGAGTATTCTGCCAGATAACAGCCGTATATATATCAGGACACTGGGCGAATGAGATAACCCGTCGGTGGGTTTTAGTCGTGTACATTACGACTCCCATCGTGCACAAAGGTGAATTCCTCGGGAACAAGGGAATAAACTGTGACAACCAATCACGATATTAGACAGATATGCCACGCCTCCCAGTTTTGCAGTCGAAAAAGTATCGCTCGCTGTGGACGTGACTAAAATATGTAGTTTAAACTAGGTCTAAACTTTAGATGCCGACAAAGTGTTATGTTCCGCCTCCAGTAAGAAACGGTTTTGTCAGGGAGACGCGCAACATATCCCATGTTTACGTCTACATTGGCTGACCTAAGGGGAACCAAGACAATCCTTTCATCGTATCTCGCTTGCCTGCTGTTGTCATGACCTAGTGACCTCATGACCTCTTTTCTGCTGATAATTCTTTGGAATAAATGTCAAATTACTATGAATGACCAGAACTGTCGGCAGCACATATACGTTATTGTGGTGGATTGACAGTAACATGGTGTAACAATGACGGCTTCGCGACTCGGTTGAACATAAACTCAAAGCCGTCGTGGCACCGTCAATCCACCTCAATAACTCAATAAATAAATGTTTTTATTTTATAGTACCGGTTTCATTGTCGAGACGAACGTCGACTGTGTCCCCATGTGCAATCTCCTGAAAAATATGACACGACCCAAGACGACGGAACGGCCTGTTCTACAGAACGGGCGTGAAGAAAAAAACAACATAGTGTCAGGGTTCATGCTGTCATTTGCCAAACAGGACAATTGCCAATTGTATTCCAAAATGGCAAATACAAAATTCATTTGGCCAAACTTTTGGCAAAAGTGTTTTATTACCCCAAAATCGGAAATTTAATTTTTAATTCAAAAACCAAAATTGATTTTGTAACGGGAGCTACATGAAAATCAAATTTACATGTATAGTATGATCATCCACTAATTTATTAGGTTATACGGCTTAATGAGTAACAAGTGTAACTTGCAATGATAACAATGTAATAAAACAGTAATACGGATTAACATTAATGAATCATGGGTGTCTGTCATAAGGCTGAATCGTAGATGGTGGGTAGTGGCATATTGTCAAGTAACAATTGTGGGATTAAAGACGTCTAGATACGGTATTTGAAGGTATGGACATATTCATATAGAATGTTAGATGTCGAATAAATGAGGATTTAATTTACTTATAACAGCGTGAACACTGTATATTGTGCACTGTCATTATTCTACCAATACACCACTTGCACAATTTATTTATTACCCGGTTGACATTCTACTTCACATCACGCATGACATATCAATTTCACCTTACTGTTAAAAGTCTATATGTTTTGTCATATTCATATCGGGACCAGTGTTTTCTGTACGCAATGGCGTAACCATATGAGTGATCTCCCTTTCACCAATAAAATTGACAACATTGACATACATGTATGTATTGTCGGTTTAAACGACAATAAACCAGGATAAACGCGTGCATAAATCTCACTAGATGTTAATCTCAGTCCAACTTCTGATTATTCATTTTACCAAAGTCCTAACAAGTAACTGTTCATTCAAACTGGATTTCGTATGAGCACGTAGAACTTCTGTTCGCGCGGGGATAACAGCTTAATATGCAGGCGTCCTTATATTTATGCAGTTTCCATTCTAAATGAAAAAATGGACCATATTCAACTGTGCGGGATCTAAATACATAGCTGCAACACAATTCATTATCGAATTGCACACTCACCAGCGAACGTCTAAAATGCCATTGCCATGCAGTTGGTAAGCTCAACACAACGGCATATATACTATATTAAACAAAGCTCACGCATAACCGCGCCAAATAAATGCATGAAACACCATCCTTTTTTGTTCAAATAATAGGTCTTCCATCAGTGATGGGTCTGTTTGTCCATACCCACGTCAGCTTTGGTTGGAGGTCAGATAAACGGTGGGATATCCAAACAAAGACAAGTGCGCTCATAATATATCAATAATTTGTTTCAATCAATTGGGCGGATTCAGAATCAGGGACCTTATCATACGTGGTATCGCATGCATGGGCGCAAACAACTCAGTCATTCAATGCCAGCATTAATATTTGATAGCTACAAAGGAGCCACTTGTCATTAGATGGCATCAGTATTTTATTTTTTAATGACTGAATCAGTCATTGGAGCAATAGTGTGGTGGTACAACCTATGTCATATACATATTATAAATGTCCACATGCATGCGGGGTGTTATATTCATGCCGTATATCTTTTTGGATAGGTGGCTTATTTATTAAGGGGTGTTGAATGTGTCTCTATCAATTGAAAATAATTATAGGGGTGGGGTATTGAGTTTAGTTTCAGTTTGGGATTGGGCGGGGGTGAGTGAAATGGGGGTGAGTTCGAGTATGATATTAATGTTATTATTTATCGCCTCGGGGTGTTCCTACCATATAAAGGGCTTCATTGGTGAAAGGCGATAAGACTGTTAACTTTTTTGTATTGGAAAGATGAAGTTTTATCGCATTCGGTCTATAAGAGTAATAAGGGGGAATAAATATTCGGCGGATGTTACTCAGTTCGCAACATTTGATATGGTATCCGTCGCTTATGTCCGCTTTACATAAATTGCATTTCCTGAGTTCCTTATAATCTCGTGTCCACAACCAAGTTTCAATTGGTAATCTATGATTACGCGTGCAAAATTTCAACCATCTTAAAGAGGCGAGTCGGGTTGGAAGTGAACGATATATATTTTTTCCGTAACTGGTTTTAACAATACGGTAGAATGCACATTTACTCGAATTGTCAATAAGCCCATTCCACTCAATATTGTATATATCGCCAATTCTTTGTTTGGTGATAGCGTTGATTTGCTTCGTGTCGGGTACTGACTGGCTTAACCAGAAATGTGAGAATCCAAGACAAGTCAGATTTTGTTGTATGAATTGAAGCCATTAGATTGTTTCGCCCCTTTTCTGTGTAGGCTATATACACAAAGTAGTAAAATCTAAGTGGTAGGCGTGTGAGTAAGAGAGACATCTAGTTTTTATTTTAGTACTTATATGGTATATTCCGAGTTCCCCATAGTTCCCTCATTTTTGACATTTTGAGGCCCATATTAAATTTCAGAAACCACAGTTCCAGTTTCTGGAAGCAGGAGATGTTTTCGTGGCCCCATGCCTCTGACCATATAGCATGATCGGCACAATAGTTTTTTCATAGATATGGATGGTGCAGTTAATAGAAAGTTTGTATTTTCTAACTTTACTATAATGAGTGTATACATCGCTTTCTTTGCGACTTTGCATCGCGTTTTCTTTCTCTAGTAAATTTGCACTATTTATTAAACCAAGTCTCCAAGTATTTAAAATGGTCTACTATCTCCAACGGATGACCCTTTAACAAGAACGAAGAAGCCTTGTGCTTTCGTCTTCCAAACAACATTACTTTTGTTTTTGAGAGGTTAAAGTTCAGTTTCCATGTGTCATAATAGTTAGAAACATGATCGATGGATAACTGCAGGCCGTGCGCGGAGGTGGAGAATACATGTAGGACTGAGTCTCGGCATAAATAAGTAGAATCAACTTTGTATACAGGTTAATAGCGTCTTCGCTAATGGATCCATAGTCGATCCCTTCGCAGTCTCGTTTTTTGAAAAATTCTTCGATATCGTTCCGGTGAATTGCGAAAGGTATCGGTATACTATACATATTTTTAATAGTCTGAGAACCTTCATCATATGTGAAAATAAGATAATTTCTGACATAATCCATCCGACCAGACTGAATCGAAGGCCTTACACAAATCAACAAAGGCACAGTGGAGTTTTTCTTTCCTGCTCTTAAAATAGCGCATACATTGAGAATGTGTGGTCTATGGTGGAATACCCTTTTCTGATTCCCGCCTCCGTTTCCGTTTGGAGAATGTTTCTAGACTAAAAGTTACAAAGACGTTTGCATAGGATACATGTGAACATTTTGGATATGGCGCACAGTAATGTTATTCGCCTATAATTGTCAGGATTTGATGGTTGGCACTTACGTTTTAATATGCACGTCTTATAACTCCAACATTCCAATCCTCCGGAATACATCCTATAATCACATCCTAAAATATAATATTGAAGTAGTCCACCAGCACGGTCCCTGGTTAATGCAAACTGTATTTAATCATTTCTCCACCAGCAGCACGCTCCCTAGTTAATACAAACTGTATTTAATCATTTCTCCACCAGCACGGTCCCTAGTTAATACACTCCACCAGCACGGTCCCTAGTTAATACAAACTGTATTTAATCATTTCTCCACCACCAGCACGGTCCCTAGTTAATACAAACTGTATTTAATCATTTCTCCACCACCAGCACGGTCCCTAGTTAATACAAACTGTA
This sequence comes from Siphonodentalium dalli, assembly GCA_032622095.1. Classification (NCBI taxonomy): domain Eukaryota; kingdom Metazoa; phylum Mollusca; class Scaphopoda; order Gadilida; family Siphonodentaliidae; genus Siphonodentalium; species Siphonodentalium dalli. The sequence continues at coordinate 99,321,046 of CP136064.1, forward strand.
TTTAATCATTTCTCCACCACCAGCACGGTCCCTATTTAATACAAACTGTATTTAATCATTCCACCACCAGCACGCTCCCTAGATAATACAAACTGTATTTAATCATTTCTCCACCAGCACGGTCCCTAGTTAATACACTCCACCAGCACGGTCCCTAGTTAATACAAACTGTATTTAATCATTTCTCCACCAGCACGGTCCCTAGTTAATACACTCCGCCAGCACGGTCCCTAGTTAATACAAACTGTATTTAATCATTTCTCCACCACCAGCACGGTCCCTAGTTAATACAAACTGTATTTAATCATTTCTCCACCAGCACGGACCCTAGTTAATACAGACTGTATTTAATCATTTCTCCACCAGCACGGTCCCTAGTTAATACACTCCACCAGCAAGGTCCCTAGTTAATACAAACTGTATTTAATCATTTCTCCACCAGCACGGTCCCTAGTTAATACAAACTGTATTTAATTATTTCTCCACCAGCACGGTCCCTAGTTAATACACTCCACCAGCACGGTCCCTAGTTAATACAAACTGTATTTAATCATTTCTCCACAAGCACAGTCCCTAGTTAATACACTCCACCAGCACGGTCCCTAGTTAATGCACTCCACCAGCACGGTCCCTAGTTAATACAAACTGTATTTAATCATTTCTCCACCAGCACGGTCCCTAGTTAATACACTCCACCAGCGCGGTCCCTAGTTAATACAAACTGTATTTAATCATTTCTCCACCAGCACGGTCCCTAGTTAATACACTCCACCAGCACGGTCCCTAGTTAATACAAACTGTATTTAATCATTTCTCCACCAGCACGGTCCCTAGTTAATACACTCCACCAGCGCGGTCCCTAGTTAATACAAACTGTATTTAATCATTTCTCCACCAACACGGTCCCTAGTTAATACACTCCACCAGCACGGTCCGTAGTTAATACAAACTGTATTTAATCATTTCTCCACCAGCACGGTCCCTAGTTAATACACTCCACCAGCACGGTCCCTAGTTAATACAAACTGTATTTAATCATTTCTCCACCAGCACGGTCCCTAGTTAATACAAACTGTATTTAATCATTTCTCCACCAGCACGGTCCCTAGTTAATACACTCCACCAGAACGGTCCCTAGTTAATACAAACTGTATTTAATAATTTCTCCACCAGCACGGTCCCTAGTTAATACAAACTGTATTTAATTATTTCTCCACCAGCACGGTCCCTAGTTAATACACTCCACCAGCACGGTCCCTAGTTAATACAAACTGTATTTAATCATTTCTCCACCAGCACGGTCCCTAGTTAATACACTCCACCAGCACGGTCCCTAGTTAATACACTCCACCAGCACGTCCTTAGTTAATACAAACTGTATTTAATCATTTCTCCACCAGCACGGTCCCTAGTTAATACACTCCACCAGCACGGTCCCTAGTTAATACACTCCATCAACACGGTCCCTAGTTAATACAAACTGTATTTAATCATTTCTCCACCAGCACGGTCCCCAGTTAATACAAACTGTATTTAATCATTTCGGCGGTTATATGCGATCATATCCGGGAGATTTACCAGTTTTTATGTTACTTTCATTGTCTTCTAATTCCCGTAGGGTAAACGCCATCTCAAGACTTTGTCTACTCGTTTTAAAGCCGAGTTTATATTGTTTTCTGCAATCAAGCATTCATGATTTATTTTTATCAGATGGGTAGACCTTATACTACTTTCGTGGCTTTCTATATCTTGTTCGCATTCTAGCACAATCTCGATATCGATGTCGCCATTTTCGTTTCTTGAAAAAATTGTTTCTCGAACGTATTGATGTATTCGATTAATTCGGGATCAGCGAGTCTGGATGCTAGCCCACACACGTTGAGAGAAAGAAACTGAATATGGAACACTCCCGGGCCCTCATAATAACCTTCATCCTGCTGCTGTATGTCCATTGCGTGTGTATTCTCGTGAGGCTGTCGTTGACTCTGCAGAGGGCTGTCGGCACCCACGGAATGTGTTGGTTGTGTTCCAGTGGCGGAAGGTTGTACAGTTTTGGACCTTTGTGCAGGTGGACGGGGAATAGCAGTGCTGGTTTGATGATTTGGCGGGGACTGTGAAGTTGACCTAGTGGGTGGGATCCAGAGGAGGGATTGGATGTACTTGTGGAAAAAATGAAACTTTAAACGGTTCATCTGGCTGCCACTGGACAGGAGCTCGTCTGTAGCTGTTCGATGCAGTCTTATAATTATTGCCTATGTTATCACATTACGATAAAAAGTCCCCAGAGTTCTTGTCTCGGGTGCCACGACCTAATCCACGACCACGGCGACGTGAAATTGCTGCTCCTCGGTTCTCGTACCCCTTTGGCTGCATGTAGATCCTCTTCTGTTGGAATGGTGGGAGTGAATCTCATGGAACTTGCTTATCGTTGATGAACAGTCTGCCCCTAATATGTGAGCCTTTGTCCATCGTTTGTGGTTTGGCGACATGTTTTCTATAGTCACTAACGACTTCAGGATATTTTTTATTCACGTAATAAGTGGTCATCTTCAGGCCACGTCTCAATTTCTTCACTTTATCCCGGTCTTTTATCCGTGCGAAATTGGCTAAGATGGGCCGCGGCTCACTTCCATTTCCTAGCCGCTTCACTAACTGGAACGCCATGAATTCGTAGGTACCCATAGTGGTCTCAATGAAGTGAACAGGTGATGCCTCGACAGTGGAATATGGGTAATCCGGGAATTATTTTGCGAACCACTGAAAACTAACTCGTTTCGCATGACTTTTGTTTCTATATTAGTAACCTTCTCTAGAACAAACTGGGTTCTCTGGTCTATCAGAAAGTTCAGAAAGTTGTCTCTGAGCTGTGCCCTTGAATATGTTCAAGCTAGTTATGTCCCCCGAAAGCGATTTATCGGTCTGCTCAAGATGTCCAACTCTTCCCTTATTTACTTATTTCCAACTCTTCCCTTATTTACTTTGCCAGTATTGATGAAATTCTGCCACATTCAGGGGTGCCGGGTAGACGGCCGTCATTGGTCACGGCACTCCACACAATACGTCTATGAATATATTATCATGTATACGTACTAGCAGGTGACCCGACTTCGTCCGGACTTTGACCTTGAATTGACCATTTTGAAGGTCAATGTCAGGTCGGAGTCACGATTTGACCCGCCCAAAACACTCCCCGGACAAAATCACCCGTAGGTATCAAATTTCGTCGAAATCCGTCCAGCATTTTTCCCGGCCATAGAGACAGAAGTACCAAAATATATATTAGATCATTTGTGGGTACCCGTTTCAAGGTGAAGGTCACATCGGGCGGAAAAACTGACCCGATGAAAATCTCTCCCATTCCCAGGAACCCCTAAGTACGAACACAGAATCACACAACACGCTCATGTCTGTACGAACGCCAGAACCAGAGCGAGTGGACAGAAGTGATTCGACTGAATGCTAAATGCGGTGTGCGTGGAAATACAAATGAGTGAGCGCTCCGATATTTTTTACGCTCTGCTGCAACGTCTGTGAAATCAGACTGCGGAGAACGCCAGAACTAGAGCGAGTGGACAGAACTCTGCTGCAACGTCTGTGAAATCAGACTGCGGAGAACGCCAGAACCAGAGCGAGTGGACAGAATAAACAAAACCAAATATGAACAGAATAAATAGCGTTATTCGGTGAACAAAACCAAATATGGAAAATAGCTTGCAAACAGCCGTAGGCGAAAAATAAAGAGCGTTATAAGGTTAACAATACCAAATATGGACAATTTAAGGAGCATTATTGTGTTAACCACTCCCTGCCAAGGACGGTGACAGGGGGTACGGAGAAGGAGTGGTCTGACGTTCTCAAAAGCGGTCCGATGACCATTCCCGTGTCTGTTTACCCTTATATAGCAAGTTTGGCCTAAATGCCTAAAACCCGGCAGTTTTCCCGGCCATAGCTAACAGACAAACAAACAGACAAACAGAAGTCCCAAAATATATAGTAGACTAGCAGGCGACCCGACTTCGTCCGGGCTTTGACCTTGAATTGACCATTTTGAAGGTCAAGGTCAGGTAGGGGTAACGATTTGACCCGTACAAAACACTCCCCGTAATTCTGCCTTTTTAATCAAGAGAAATGATGGTACCCGTCCCGTGATGGTACCCGTCCCTAAAAGAGGTACGTTTGTGGGTACCCGTTTCAAGGTTAATATCACCTCGGGCGGAAAAACTTACCCGATGGAAATCTCCCCCGTTCCTTGGAACCCCTAAGTACGAAGACAGAAATAAGAATCACACAACACGCTCATATCTGGATACAGACACACTCACGTCTGGCCCCAGACATAAGAATCACACTACACGCATACGCTCTTTATCAACGACACTGCGGATACGAACGCTCTTTAACTATCAACGCGATTAAACCCAAAGTGCCAATGACGGTCATTTTGGTGACTGGGAATGGAGAAGGAGTGCTCTGACGTTCTCAGAAGCGGTGCGATGACACTGCATCTGTTATTTTACCCTTAGATAGGAAGTTTGGACTCAATCCGTCCGGCAGTTTTCCCGGCCATAGCTAACAGACAAACAAAAGTCCCAAAATATATATTAGATAGCTAACAGACAAACAAACAGACAAACAGACAAACAGAAGTCCCAAAATATATAGTATCATATTATCTAAACCCGACTTTTGAATGGTTGCATATGACTCAACACATGTTGAAAGATTTATTAAACGGTCATCTGAAAGTCGGTTTTTAAATATTCCAGACGTGCCAACAGAACAGGACAATTTTATTTGCGAAAGAAAAACTAAGCAGAGAACCTCACAAAGCCACCGCAAGACTACTTGTTGGTGCTGGGGACGAACTGATGACCCAGTTAACGCTATATACATACGCTCTTTATCAACGACACTGCGGATACGAACGCTCTTTAACTATCAACGCGATTAAACCCAAAGTGCCAATGACGGTCATTTTGGTGACTGGGAATGGAGAAGGAGTGCTCTGACGTTCTCAGAAGCGGTGCGATGACACTGCATCTGTTATTTTACCCTTAGATAGGAAGTTTGGACTCAATCCGTCCGGCAGTTTTCCCGGCCATAGCTAACAGACAAACAAAAGTCCCAAAATATATATTAGATAGCTAACAGACAAACAAACAGACAAACAGACAAACAGAAGTCCCAAAATAAAATAGTATCATATTATCTAAACCCGACTTTTGAATGGTTGCATATGACTCAACACATGTTGAAAGATTTATTAAACGGTCATCTGAAAGTCGGTTTTTAAATATTCCAGACGTGCCAACAGAACAGGACAATTTTATTTGCGAAAGAAAAACTAAGCAGAGAACCTCACAAAGCCACCGCAAGACTACTTGTTGGTGCTGGGGACGAACTGATGACCCAGTTAACGCTATATACAGATGAGCATGGACAGATTGTTGAATACAACCCTTTCGATAAAACAAGATGGATGCACGACGGAGCCCATACATGGTTGATGGCGATGCCACAAGACGGAGGTTCCGGATTAAATCAGTACTTTTCCGCAGGTAAGCTAGTCCTCTGACAAAAATTCACGACTTTGCTGAATATACATATAATACGAATATAATCCATATAAACGACTCATGATTATACATGCCCAAAATTACGCCTAATAATTCCTTGCCTTATTTTGTCTAGTTCCGGGGTCAAAATAGACCGCTAAACACACGAAATATTAAATTCGAACTAACGGAAGTCATGGAGAATAATAACTGCCATGGAGGCGCTGCAAACATACATTAGATAAACGCTCTTCATTGTATAATATCTTAACAGAACGCTCCGTATTGATATCAGTCTCATTAAAATCATACGATTGAACCACCAACGCGTTCCTGAGTCTCACTGATATCATAATAATTAATTAGATTTTGTAATCTCAGTCGGATCGCTGTATACGAATTCCGACAATCGCCTACCCATGTATTATCCATGCATGGAATTTTTCATTTAGATGTACTGTGTACCTATTATTACCACTGCGACTTGCGAAACTCTTCAGTATATCAACATGTGTGGATCCAATTGCTATTCACCTAACTGTATCTTTACAAATCATGGCCTTTTCTGGTCAAAATCATGGATACAAAACATTTTTTGCTTAAAAATAACATTTAATACAACTATCAGTTATTTAGGTTCATTGTACCCGAGCACATCTGGTGGTCTGAGTCCACAATAGGACCCAAAATAGCAACCATTTATTAACTCTGAAATGTTCGTAAGAGTAAAACATAAAGTGACCCAGACACACTGATAGACAGAACCAAAACATTGATAGTTATTTAGACCAATTTCCGGTTGCCACCATTGACCAAGAAATCTTAACCAACATTTAGCATGCAAATTTCCATTGCGAGCTGTTTATGAATACCGAATAGAACCTGATGTGAAATCTTATACAGCGAGGGTTACGGCGGAATTTATCCCTTCACAATACAAACCGTTCATAACACACTGCATACATAGCTCAAAGACGAATGTGACTCGCCACACTCTGTTCATGATTTAGTCCATGGACTGGATATTTCATGTAGACTCCTACGATATTATAGGTAGCACTATTGGGATGACGATAGGATATCATATGTATATCGCGATTCACTTTGGACTAGAAAATTGAAAAAAGAAATTTAATTCAACACTCAGTGACGAATGGTGGCCTGATATAATGGTAATTTCATTTCTCGTTTCTAATAGCATGCCATTCCATGCCTAAGCTAACAATTGAATTTCATATACGGAGCAGTCGGCCCCATTGCATAATATCCATGGCATGTACGCAGCATAATACATTTCAATTAACTTAAAGATAGGTATAATTCGGGCAGAAATGTGGAAAATTACAGTAATCGAGCACAATCTTTCCCGATTCACCATACGATTTGCCCAAAATGTCCCCCCAAAATTGCCCGAATTTTATGCTTGCAAATCGTTCGGGGGGTTGCAGCACCTGGCCCATCAGGGCATGTAATTATAAATACCGATAACAATTAACGCGGTCGTTAAAACTTAACCAGACACTCGTAAATATAACATTTTACACCGACTGACATCCTATACCTGTGTGACTTCAAAATAATTTATGTCACTTTAGTCGCGAAAGCACTGTCTAAATGTTGAAAATTGATTCGCAAGTCAGAACAAACACTCACTAAATATAAAGTCAGAACAAACACTCACTAAATATAAAGTCAGAACAAACACTCACTAAATATAAAGTCAGAACAAACACTCACTAAATATAAAGTCAGAACAAACACTTACTAAATATAAAGTCAGAACAAACACTCACTAAATATAAAGTCAGAACAAACATTCACTAAATATAAAGTCAGAACAAACACTCACTAAATATAAAGTCAGACAAACACTCACTAAATATAAAGTCAGAACAAACACTTACTAAATATAAAGTCAGAACAAACACTCACTAAATGTAAAGTCAGAACAAACACTCACTAAATATAAAGTCAGAACAAACATTCACTAAATATAAAGTCAGAACAAACACTCACTAAATATAAAGTCAGAACAAACACTTACTAAATATAAAGTCAGAACAAACACTTACTAAATATAAAGTCAGAACAAACACTCACTAAATATAAATTCAGAACAAACACTCACTAAATATAAAGTCAGAACAAACACTCACTAAATATAAATTCAGAACAAACACTCACTAAATATAAAGTCAGAACAAACACTCACTAAATATAAAGTCAGAACAAACGCTTACTAAATATAAAGTCAGAACAAACACTCACTAAATATAAAATCAGAACAAACACTCACTAAATATAAAGTCAGAACAAACACTTACTAAATATAAAGTCAGAACAAACACTCACTAAATATAAAGTCAGAACAAACACTCACTAAATATAAATTCAGAACAAACACTCACTAAATATAAAGTCAGAACAAACACTCACTAAATATAAAGTCAGAACAAACACTCACTAAATATAAAGTCAGAACAAACACTCACTAAAATATAAAGTCAGAACAAACACACACTAAATATAAAGTCAGAACAAACACTCACTAAATATAAAGTCAGAACAAACACTCACTAAATATAAAGTCAGAACAAACACTCACTAAATATAAAGTCAGAACAAACACTTACTAAATATAAAGTCAGAACAAACACTCACTAAATATAAAGTCAGAACAAATACTCACTAAATATAAAGTCAGAACAAACACTTACTAAATATAAAGTCAGAACAAACACTCACTAAATATAAAGTCATAGGTTATCTTCCGAGAGCTTGGGATTTCCTCGCAGATGGAAATATAATTGGTGGTAATATTAGTATGACGGTAATTCGGGAATACGACAGTGAACGGAGTATATACCGTCTGAATTCAATTCGAACAAACACATATGCTGTAATTAAATAACACATATTCATTTTAAAATTGTACAATTTTATCATTCACACTAATCCGTGAATCTGATCATGACTTAGATAATCATATAGCTCTGTTTTAGAATGGTCCGGTTGACAGACTAACTGCGCACATTTCAAAATTGTGATCGAAATTGGTGCCGCCAGGAGTCGTATTGGCAGACAATAGTATCTCTTTGATCAAAATCAATCTTGAGTCATGTTACTTTCACCATACTAGCAGTATTCACATTCAAGTTCAACTAAGCTGAATGTATCTATATACTCGTTGAATTCGCGATTTACCAAACCTGATCACGGCAATCTGGTCAGCAGCAGGTCAGGCACATCCTGAATTGAACTATTATAGTTATATATGATATCTCACGTGACTATCTTGCATTCTGATTGGCTGCACACTGCTATACTATTTTACGATAGTACCCCAGTAGGATTCCTACATGTACATGCCTTCTATTCTTTTTCTATTTATAGTAACAAACTCATTTCGCGAAATCGGGTTGCCGCCTGAAGATATGGGCAATCTTAAACTATACCTTGTACGATAACTGCTGCAATATTGGTATATCATTATATTTATTGGTGAATTGTAATGATCTTACAAATGTCCGATCATTGCTATTCAGTGTATTTAATAGCTTGTCCGTTTAATTGGCAAGTCCTAATTTGGTAATGCCAGTGGACGTTATTTCGGTTTTAATCGAAGTTAAGCAAGTTATCTTCTAAAATTTCGCCAAAATGTCTTTGCTAATGACGTATTTATAGAAATAAATGTATGCATCACGAAGAGGTGCTGTTAAATGCAACTAATAACACAGTTATGCGCCCCTGCCATCGTCAAAAGATTGCCTTAAATTGTAAAATCTGAGACCGATTTCCAAAATTCACGGTAAATAAAATTGTGACAAATCAGACAGAGAAATTGTGTGAGAATTGGCATCAATGTTCGATATAATATAATAAATAATGAATGTCTTGTCGTTGACTAAGCCAAAATAGTGGCCATCGGGGAGGAATAGTCCACTCGCCTGCTGCTCGTCGACTATTCCCCCTCTCGGACCACTATTTTGGCATAGTCAACTCCAAGCCATTCATTGTCTATATACTATAAGTATTATAGTTGAATTTTCCCGTGCTAAATGAACGTTTTGTATGTTCTGGAGGAAACGTTGGCATTGCGCATCCCAGTGCATATCGCAGTCTTAGTAAGAATGCAGCAAATGAACAATCTCCATATAAAATGTGTTGTGTAACGTTTTGTGACTGCTTGTTGCAATTAATAATGCCACAATTATGTCTTTCTAAATGACATTGACATCCGGCTCAAACGCGCATTCATTACAATATTCAGTCCAAATTGAATGTCAATTGACTTGTCGATCATGTGCCATCACGATTAATCATTCGCATTGATCGAGACATCCTAAATGACTTGTCGATCATGTGCCATCATGATTAATCATTCGCATTGAGCAAGACATGCTATTTATATGTGCCATCATGATTAATCATTCGAATTGAGCAAGACATGCTATTTATATGTGCCATCATGATTAATCATTCGCATTGAGCAAGACATGCTATTTATATGTGCCATCATGATTAATCATTCGAATTGAGCAAGACATGCTATTTATATGTGCCATCATGATTAATCATTCGCATGGATCGAGACATGTTATTTGCATGTGCCATCATGATTAATCATTCGCATTGATCGAGACATCTTAAATGACTTGTCGATCATGTGCCATCATGATTAATCATTCGCATTGGGCAAGACATGCTATTTATATGTGCCATCATGATTAATCATTCGCATTGAGCAAGACATGCTATTTATATGTGCCATCATGATTAATCATTCGCATTGAGCAAGACATGTTATTTACATGTGCCATCATGATTAATCATTCGCATTGATCGAAACATGTTAGTTACATGTGCCATCATGATTAATCATTCGCATGGATCGAGACATGTTATTTACATGTGCCATCATGATTAATCATTCGCATTGATCGAAACATGTTATTTAAATGTGCCATCATGATTAATCATTCGCATGGATCGAGACATGTTATTCACATGTGCCATCATGATTAATCATTCGCATGGATCGAAACATGTTATTTACATGTGCCATCATGATTAATCATTCGCATGGATCGAGACATGTTATTTACATGTGCCATCATGATTAATCATTCGCGTGGATCGAGACATGTTAAATGACTTGTCGATCATGTGCCATCATGATTAATCATTCGCATTGAGCAAGACATGTTATTTACATGTGCCATCATGATTAATCATTCGCATTGAGCAAGACATGTTATTTACATGTGCCATGATGATTAATCATTCGCATTGATCGAGACATGTTAAATGACTTGTCGATCATGTGCCATCATGATTAATCATTCCCATTGATCGAGACAGATCAGATAGATAGATTTATTCAGCAAAAGACAGGTTGCCATGTATAATAATATTAACAGTGTATCATGTGACATCATACAATATATTGACATTACATACATTGAATAATAGTGATAATATCATAATATATATATATATTCATTAATTGCGTATATTCTTATCTGTAGAGTGAGTTATGTTACATGATTCAACACACGTAATTTGTCTAGTTTAACTGTGATCTGGCCTCGAATAACCGCTTGACTACGTTGCAGATTTGGGAGCATATTTGAGCTGTGTCATTGGCTAATATATGTGTGAGTTGGTTTAATCTACTCATCAATCGAAAATTGATAAAATTGTCATCCATAACTTTAATGAGTTCATTCCGTATAGGAAGAAATGTTGGACAATCAATTAGGAAATGCCTCTCATCGTCGATGGCTTCGTCATTACACAAAACTCATATTGACTTGACGATCATGTATCATCATGATCAATCATTCGCACGGATTGAGATATGTTATTTCATCACAAACACAACTATAGTGCGAATTATTAGGGCACTGATTTTGAATGTTTTGTGAAAGATGATCTTGAGTCATCTGTCTTTTATCGAATTCACAAAAACGGCAATATCGATATTCAAATATGATAATTAAATATAACTATATAGTAGAATTCAGGATGTGCCTGACCCAGTTGAAAAGAAGAAATTCCTCACGTCCCAAATGAAGAATAATATAGTAATTAGCACTAAACTGCTACAAGTTATATTGTTGTTGAATCATGCACATGTGAATTGTCCGGAACTTGGCGGTACAACGGGAAATGTGTTTTGTTTTTGTTTTCGGACTTCGCTATTGACAACTGTTGTTTATAAGCTTTTGAATTGGAACAGATATTGCGAAGTGTTGATAAATTAGACTATTGTTTGCGATCGTGAACGACTGTAATAGACCGGCCCCCTGATGAGGGTAGTATCACCCGAAAGGGTAGAAATTTTGACGCTATCTCCAATTACCCTTGCCCCATGGGGGGGGTCCAAAACACTGAGGTATCCAGGGCCGATCAGGTGGGAAATACATTGTTTTGACCTTTTTAGTGTATTTGACCTGCAAATTTCAGGTTGCTTAACATTAATGATGTGCAATAAATGATATTGTCCAGCACTTTTTGTGAAAAATTCACAAAAATGTCAAAAAAATGCATAAATTGCAGTGCTTTTTTCAAAAAAAATTCCAGAAGATTTTCTATAAAATTTTCATGTTTTGGTATAAAGCTCTCAGTGGTGCATCAAAATATTCAGCATTATATACCTTCATTGCTATCAACATCACAAGCACTGATATCTAACAAGCCGAGATATTTCCAAAAACTTAACACTCCCCCCGAAAACTGATATTCTATCTGAAATACCTATCAAGTCAGAATAGCCCGTTTCCTTCCGTTTTGTTAACCAATTCAGAGTCTTATAATATATCATGGAATTAGCATGTGTCTGAGGATGTTTATGTTATGGAAGAGTCTATTTTGTTTAAATATTTGATTTTTTGGGGGTAAATTAGTCAAAATTTTCATTATATTTAAGTAAAAAAAATTCTGAACAATTCCCATGACTTTGTCAGTTTCATGGATACAGCTGCACACCATGCACCACAATTAGCATAAATTCATCCCCAATACCAGACATGAAATTATATAATCATGTACCAGACCAGAATTAAGAAATAAAGTAAAACTTAACCCTACACCAAGATAGTTTTCTTAATGCTTTAAATTTTATGCTTTATGCTACTGAACTTGAAAGGTCATTCAGACTAGTTGATATAATTCATACCATATATTGCAATAGTACTGCCCACGGTTTGTGCAATCTCATCTTCACTGTCAATTCCATCAAATGTGATGGTATCAGTCAATAGCATTCCTGTGCAACATCTTCGGGGAAGAATGGTTCAAACAGCTCAGGTTGCCTATCTGCCGTCCATTCATGAAATGCTACATCGGGAGTGGTTGAATTGGCTACAGTTGCAAGTCTTCGCTGTTTTGCTATCATGTTGGCTCGGTTTGACTGCAGAAGATTCTTCACATATCAGAACTATCAAGTACCTTCTGTTGATTCCCAAACTTCTGCTGGAACATTCATTATCCACCTAGCTTTATTCACTTTTATCGAACGTCGAACATATAAGGCACATGCTAACTCATCGAGTGTAGTAATCGTGTGACTGTTCAAAAACAAATTCATTCCCGAATAAGCCATGACTTCCATATATTTTAATCGTCTTTCCAGCAACTTCTAGAAGAGATTTTTTTTTCCTTTTTGGAAGGTAATCATTACCCGTGAAGGAATGGAACACAATAAGTGCATTCTTCTGTATATTTGACATCTCGATATCACCGTCTTGAATCACCTGCCCATTAGCATCAAATTTGATAAACTATTGTCAGGGTGGTTTAACATTTCCTCCATTGTGCATAAATGTCATCAAGATGGAGAACTCTCTGACATGGCCTCTCTATCGATTAATACGTCCTGGAGTTATTTTGGAAAGCGATAGCCACTCAATGTACACAAGTACAACCAACCCACTAACATACAGTCACTCCATATATACACACAAACACCACACAAATGACAAGATAGTCACTCACTCTTTACACATACACCTGACTCATGACCATATAGTCACTACTTGTATACCTATACACGTCAATCCTTGTATACCTATTCATATCACCGTTGGTCATACGGTCACTCCCCGTATACCTATTCGCCACACATATGGCCAAATAGCTATTTAAGATATACATATACACCCCATCCATGACCATAGAGTCACTCCAGGTATAAATATGCATCTCATCAATGACCATATAGCCACTCGCTTTATACACGTACCCCTCACCCATGACCATATACATGTATAGCCACACTTATGTATACCCGTACACCCCACGCAAGCCATACAGCCATTAGTCACCACACAGATACACCAGCCAGGTATACTCATACACCCGAGCCATGACCATATAGTAACCCACTGTGGACCTATTCAACACATTCATGATCATACAGTCAATCCGTGTATAGCTGTTCACCTCACCATACCATACAGCCACACTTGTGTATACCCGTACAGCCTACACGTGACCATACAGCCATGCAGGCACACCAGGTATACTCCTACACCTGACCCATGATCATACAGTCACTCCATGTATACCTGTTCAGTGTTCACCTCATCATTGGCCATACAGTCACTCCCTGAAAACATATTCACCTCACTATTGGACATACAGTCAATCACTGTATACCTTTTTGCCACATCAATAGTCATATAGCCACTCGTTATAAACATCTATACATAACCATCCACACGCTCGTCAATGACCATACAGCATACAGTAATGCCCAAAGTAATTGACAACTTAACCACAGCAGAATTAATGGTAATTTTTCAGGATTTAGTCGGAAATATGGCTTGTTGCCATTCATTGGAAAGCTCTCGTCGAGAGCTTTCCGATGAATGGCAACAAGCCATATTTCCGACTAAATCCTGAAAAATTACCCATAATTCTGCTGTGGTTAAGGGGTCAATTACTTTGGGCGTTACTGTACTCCACGTACACATATGCACATAATGAATGTACTAGTACTGTCATTCCATGTACACCTATACGCATTACACGTAGCTGCACATCTATTTTTCCATTCACCCCACCCATGATCATACAGACAACACATGTATACATATACACCCACCTGTGACAATACAGCCACACAAGTTACAACTGTACATACCACCCATGACCATACAGTTACCCCAAATATACACAAACACAACATATGACTATGTAGCTACTCTCGTTATTAACATAAACAACAGCAATGCCCATACAGCCACATTGGGTACACCTGTACTGGGTACACATAACCATATAAACGTAGTCACTCACTGTATACCTATTCACCTCACACATGACCATACGCTCACTCCTTGTATACCCATACATCTCACCATGACCACCCCATTCAAGACCATATATATGTAGTTAAACATGTATACCTATACACATCATTCATTGCCATACAATAACTCCCTTTATACATATTCACCTCATGTGTGACACATTTAAGGTAGATCAAAACAATAAACACTTTTCATACCAAAGATAGTTACATTTTACTTGAACTTTTTTTCCCTGATATTTAAGTCAAGTTTATGTGAGAAACATCCAATATTTCTGGTAAATAAAGTAAAAATTAAACAAGGTGCAACAGACATTTTAGTTGTCAGTGCATAGAAGGCAGAATAGCCAATTGTATACATCAACCACAACTTGTAATCGATTGTGGGGAACTATGGTGCAATATCTACCATTTTCAATATTTTGGCAGCCAAATATACAGAAGAATGGAGTTATTGGGTTCCATTTCTTCACATGTAATAATTACCTTTCATCGTTTTTTTCCGAAAAGGAAAACAACTCTTCTGGAATGATCAAAATATATGGAAGTCGTGGCTTATTTAGGAACGAATTGGGTTTTGGACGGTGACACACTTAATACAATCGAGGAGTTAGCATGTGGCTTATACATATAAGGTCAACGTTCGAGAAAAGTGAATTAAGCTAGGTGGGTAATATTCCAGCAGAAGTTCGATAATCAGCAGAATGTAATTGATCTTTCTGCACTTCCACCATGTAAGGACTCTTTAATTCTACACTCAAAACGAGCCCACATTATACCAAAACAGTGGAGACTTGCAACCGTTGCCAAATCAACCACTCCCGATGTAGCACTTCATGGATGGACGGCCTATAGGCAACCTGAGTTGTTTTAAACAATCTTCCCTGAAGATGTTGCATATAAATTCTATTGACTGATACCATCACATTTGATGAAATTGATAGTGACAGTGAAGATGAGATTGCATAATCCGTGGGCAGTACTATTGCAATATATGGTATGAATTATATAATTATATATTATGCGTATTGTGGTGCATGTTGTGTAGCTGTATCCATAAAACATGACAAAGTCATGGGAATTTTTCAGAAAGTTTTCACTTAAAAATAATGAAAATTTTGACTAATTTACCCCCAAAAAATCAAATATTTAAACAAAATAGACTCTCCCATAACATAAACATCATCAGACGCATGCCAATTATATGATATATGATAAGACTCTGAATTGGATAACAAAACGGAAGTAAACGGGCTATTCTGACTTGATAGGTATTTTCAGATAGAATATCAGTTTTAGGGGAGGGTTAAAGGCACGTGAGGCCTTAATTGTCGAAAATATTCATATTTGTTCCAAACACCGTAAACCGAAAAACATTAAAACGCATACAGTTTCGTGCATATATACCATGACCATCGCGTAAACACCATGTTATCATAAAGATATACTATATTTTACCTAAGCAAGAGCCTGATTGTGTTACAGAAGACAGCACAATGCCACTGGCTAATCACACACAAATGGCATAAACGCTCTTTATTAGTCCCATATCAGGAATTCACCAACAAAGAACGCTCTTTATGTTTACCATCATAATATAAACAAACAGCAGAAAAGTAACTTTTTATGCTTTTGTTTACATAACAATGGTCAAACATGACAATAACATACTGTTTATGTGATATTTCTTATTTGTATACGGACAAAGTCTGTCTACATTTTGATGTTCTTTCTGTTTGTGGCGGTTTTTGACGGGTGGAAATATTTTCACAGGATACCCACCGCCAAGGCCAACCGTACCTTTAAGTTTTTGGAAATATCTCGGCTTGTTATATATTAGTGCTGTGATGTTGATATCAATGAATCAGGCATATAATGCTGAAAATTTTTGATGGACCACTGAGAGCTTTATACCAAAAAATGAAAATTTTATAGACTTCCGGAATTTTATTTTTTTAAAGCACTCCAATTTATGCATTTTTTTGACATTTTTGTGAACTTTTCACAAAAGTGTTGGAGAATATCATTTATTGCACATCATTAATGTTAAGCAACCCAGATAGAATAAATATCTGATATTCAAGTATATTGTATTCGATATTTGTCTTGTTTTATTGGGTTTCCTGATTATACTGAAATTTGCAGGTCAAAAACACTAAAAAGGTCAAAAATATATATATATTTTCCACCTGCTCCGCCCTGGATACCTCAGTGTTTTGGAACCCCCATGGGGCAAAGATAATTGGAGATAGCGTCCAAATTTCTACCCTTTCGGGTGATACTACCCTCATCTGGGGCCGGTCTATAACACAGGCTCAGTCTAAGACTGTCACTGCCATTGTGAGCGTCAAACACCAACTTGACAAAGTCAAAGAATTGAAATTTCTTGACGTCTCAAATCATAGTAAAAGAAGGGGTTTTTGTAACAATTTGCCGTCCGAAACAATATATGAAGGTACTATTTTGATGTAGAGCACCCACGTTCTGTGTAGATATCTTTCATCTGGTCTTTTTGTTGTGTTATATTTGGGCATTTTGTTGCAATACTAACGACGCGGTGGTGATTTCTGTATTTCAGCTACAAGGCTTACCAACAACCATTTGTATGCAACCTCCAATCTGGTTGGCTAAGATAGACTGTCTGACCAAGAGGGACGTCGTTTTTATTGCGCTTTTGCTAATGAGATCGGCACTTTACGTTACGTTAACCCCTTCTTTAATAGCTTCATATAAGGATTAATTGTCATGTGGACTGTTTTTATGGAGATATAACCGTGAGGTAAGTGGTCATAACTTGTGTAAAACTCGAAGGATTTTACATACAAGTTATAACCACTTACCGCACGGTTACATCTCCATAAAAACAGTCCACATGACAGTTAATCCTTGTATTTATATACATTTAGCGAAAAAGCCGCTTTTGTAAATGTATTTAAATCGAAAAGTGTATCGTGACAAAACCAGCCCAAAATATCACATAGCACCCTTGGAAAAAGTTAACAGGAACACTTTCTTTTTATTGAAACCTGATGACTTATTAAGTCAATCCTGCGCGAGTCCAAATGCGCCCAAAACATTAGGCGTTCTTCTTTCCGAACCCTATGACGCGGTGATGTAATTATGGGGATGCAGTTATGAGCTCTTGCGCGTTCACCGATAAATAACTGCAACTAGTCACGTGGGCGCCGACCAATCGGAATGCTGGGTTTAGTGATAATCACACTTAGTATGTAAATATATATATATACGGATCTCTTGCGCGTTACCTTTGGGTAAAATTTCATTTTTCGCTTCTCTAAATCTGATTAAGTTTTCTATGTACGCATGTGTAATGCATCGGAATGGAATACGTCTTTTTATAGATAAATTGTGTGGGTTAAGAACAATATATATATATTGAGCCGTATATCACAGTTTTTATGTATAAATGAAGTACATCGTATTCCAGAATATGCCGAATGCTTATGCAATAATAATATAGTATAACACAAGATGACTGTTCCATATGTTCAATACTAATAGAAATACATTATAAAAGTACCGGGACCATATGTGTAACTACTAGGAACAATTGCGTTGTGATCTACATTATGGACAGCCACTGTTTGGATCATGGCAAAATACGTCCAACGCCCACTGCGATGAGCAGGCGTCCCCTATTGCCACACCATGTTGCCGTGGGCGTGTGCAATGATACTGTGATCCCCTTCTCTTAATAATTGTTCAATTCAATTCAATTTGTATTAAGTTATATATAACAAACATAACAACGTATAGTACATAGCTCAAACAAAACATAGTATATATTACTGCGAAATGGCATGACCCGCTGGTCGTCTTTCTGCACACTCCCAAACTTAGATAATAATATTCCAACTCTGAGCCCATCTGACAGCGTACGTTGGTGTTACTAGTTTGTATCTGTAATATTGTAGACAACGATACTTTTGTGTTTTAGTTTGTTCCATAGCCTAAGTGGCAATCCAGTAAAAAATCGTTCATTTGTGGCATATAATATAAATGTTGATATAATATAAGTTGTATTCTTCAGACACAAGGGCGTAAAGGCGTTGCATTCATTCAACCATTCCTATACACTAGTAGTTTTCATCCATGAACGGGTAAGAGTCGAAACAATGTAGGCTTTTACAAAGAACACATCATCAATGTAGCTGCTTATGTTATCATCTTATACGTCTCGTTTATATTTGACTGTAAAGATGTATCAAGTTCTTTCCAGATTTTCTGGAAGATATGGTACGGGAGGTTTTCAGAGAAGGGTGTTAGATTTTGTTCCACCTTATTTGACACTCTTTCTGGTTACCATTGTTGAATACTTTTGTGTTAATTATGTTAGCTATTGTATTGTTTTTCTGCTTTGTGTGCTTTTTATTCATGTATGCTGTATCATGTTTCTTTGAATTTCGTCTTGATGATTTTTTCGAATCTGGTTATGTTCACGACTCTCTAATCATGGGGGTACCGATCGGCTGAAATATGCAGTGACAAACCGGGTCACCGCTTCAGCTAAGTACTAGCCTTTGGCCCGACCATAATTGTAAGGGTAGTCAGAGGCGGCTGCTGGGCTAGTTGTTCGATATAATGTTGTAACGAATGTGGCAAATTCTGTGGAACATCCTTCGGTAGGTGTAACCGATAAAGCAATACAATGCGCTGTCGGATAATTGAATTGATTCTGGAAACTAGTTCAACTGGCTTTCGTTGTTTTTCTTTGTGATATGGCCTGACGACAGAAACCACGTTAACTCTAAACAAACATGTGAGTTACAAAATGTACACATGAGGACATACAGTGAATGATCAATTATAGTGAAATTGATGTTTATCGATAGTTTACTCTCATCGGTAATCTGGTACACTCTGAATGTTGTCCTGTTTCCAAATATATTGCTGAAAAAAATAAATCACTGGTTCTATAATTTATACATTGCGCAGACACAAACATCGCACAGTAAATACATTACCACTATCGAATTATTCTGAGAGTTATTTTCGCAGTGCGTCAATCTTGGACCGTATATATGGCGTATTGTAGATGGTTTTAACAAAATTGTTTGTATGCGACGTTTATTCTATCACCATCAAAGATTCAGACTAATGGGGATAAATTCAATACGATGTTTTGTCTATTATTGCACAACGTGGAACCACAAATCTTGGTAGCAGCTCTGGTTTCTTTTCAATGCATTTTAGTTTAACTACGTTATTTCGCGACACGAGACTAATTTAGCAGTAATGGTAACCACACTATGAAGCGACATGGAACTAATTTAGCATTAATGGTAACCACACTGTGAAGCGACACGGGACTACTTTAAACGTAATGGTCAGCACACTATGTAATGGCTGCGGATACACGCACCACAGTAGCGATGGCATAGTAGGTGTGACAATTTATTATGGTGGAGTTTGGTGACAACTTGTCCGTCATAATTCTGTGCCATAGCTATCCATGTCGCCCGCTGATTTTCCGCACAATGAGTCGACTGGACCAATTAACCATTGCTTTTCACCAAGGTTGATCTCTACTCATTGCGTTTTACTAAATTGTATTCACGACGATATATATAATTGCACGATAGATCGTCCAGAATTGTGTTTGACCGTGGCCTGGTGGCAATTCCTCATTGACTTACATATATATAATTATTGTGGTACGTTTTTTATATGATCTCAATGCATACATGTTTATCTACTTATATTAATTTCATTAGTAAGAACAATCATGGTTGTTGAGATTGGTTATTCATTAAGTTATCAAGTGGACTTGTGTGTTAGCATGCAAAATATAACACTGCGTGTTGAGTAAGATCAACATCGACAAGACATTCAGGTAGATACATCCTTGAGAGATCGACCGTCGCTGGTAGAGCTTGGTAGACTCATTGTGCGAATGTTCAGAGGGCGACATGGCTTGCCATGGCATATTAATTATGACAACCAATTGTCACCAAGCTCCACCATAATAAATTGTCACACCTACTATGCCATCGCTACTGTGTTACGTGTGTCCGCAGCCATTCTCTTCGACACAAGGTTGATCACCGGGTATAAGTATAGCGAGATCTATGGAGAAAAACTTGTTTGAAGAGCTTTCACAAACATGGTTCACGCTGTCGATGTACAAATTGGACAATGTATTTTGAAACCGTTGGGCAAAACACTGTGGTGGCTACACTATTTCAAACTCAATGCAAAAGTTGTTGTCTGTTTAAGTGACCACACGTTAGTATCCGGTAATTTGTAATTTGCCCATCAGTCCTGGGATTTCCCGAATACGGAAGGATTAAGTGACGGAATCACATTGTGCGACGTGTTTTATCACCTTCGATTTCACCGAATAAGCTAGTCAGCTCATATAGTCTTAAATTCCCACTTAATTTTCGAATCACCAGATCACATTATATACAACATATTCCATGTTATATACCGTTTGAAAGAGGAAGCTCCAAAACATTGTATTATTAACTGATCCGGTCGAATAAACTGGGAACATGTTGTTTTTGTCGAGGTACCATGGTGTGTCCTGTATTTAATTTTGATCCGGACTGTACTATAAAGTCTGTTATACTCAATGGAAGGGGAATAACTCTATCTCTCAGTTTGAATTCTGATGCATTCTGGGTTGACAAGGGGGAGTCTTGGAATGAATCTCTATCACTTGGTGGACAGTCCTAGCCCAGAGCTGCTTCGTATTCTGGTGGATTATATATTTTTTTGGTCCTCTTCAGAATGGTATATAATATGGAATAATGTTATCTGAGCATTCGAAAATTAAGTTGGCCTTTAAGTCATCAGATTAGCGACGATTAATTGAATATTCGATATCGTACGACTCACTATTGTTCCATTTCAGATGATGGCCTTATCCACCAATATGACAAAAAAGGAAGATGTCAGAATGTCAAGCCCATGAAAGAAATGATCAAGAATAAGCCTTCAAGTCTGAACAGGATAGATGCAATGCTGTCTAGGAACGACACGACTGGTGGATACATCTTCTCCAATGGCAATGTTTACGAGTTCAACATAATTGCACTACTTGAGTGGGAGGTGATCGCAGTGTACGCAATCAGTCACGTGTACGAAGCAGGAAATCTATGGTGGAATGCACCTCTGGAGATCGTGGGTGCTGCTTGGCTTGAACTTTTTGTGGATGATCGCGCCATGCTGTTCACTAACACTTTCTATGTTGTGTATGATGTCAGCACACAGAATGTCACACACAGAGGCAACATGTGCATATAATTCTAATTGTATTCCACACCCGTTGACGTCATGCACTTTTATTCAACGACACACCTGCCATTGAATATATATTGTTGTATACCACAAGTTGAATACAAGCCGGAACAATTTCGAGCTTACTTTGTTTCCAAGAGCGATGGCCTACATAGTTTGTAACGTGAACATTCCCACCTATAATTACCGGTATTTCATCAAACTTAAATCACAATATATAAAGGTAGTTATCGTATCAATGGTAGTGTACAGTCCTGGAATAAACTTATCCGACACACCGGTGTGGAATAAATACAGAACACAACCTGCATAATAATTTGGAATCTTGTATCGAACTCGTTGCGGACTGCACATTCACATTTCACTCAAGCTCCGCTTTCGTGATGTATATCCTTGCACCGACCGCAACTCATAAAATATTCCCAATTAAGATGAGAGTGTTGTTCTGTCTATATGTATGCCTGCCAATGATCAATGTTATGAAACATGGCCGATTCGTCATCTCGGGTTCACAGGTGCCGTAATGCATGTATTGTTCGTGGTAACGCTTCCATGGATCGCTTTTCAGTGGAAACCGCTTTGCTGTTTTTGCTGACATTATATTCACTAAAACCCAAATAAAACATACGATGCTTCACATATTTCACTTAGCACTGATTTGGACGACATATTTTGATTTGAAAAATATTATGTTTACCAGAGCTGCAAAATGGACTGCTCTAAAATAGTCAAAACGTTCTGTTTCTGTTCGTGACAAGCAATTGGGGAGAAATTATCTCGTGGTGACATCAACTCCAGTCACTGGTCTCGTGATTATTATGTTTTTGCCCTAAGTATATCAGGAAAGTTCAGGGCAATGATATACCATCTTTCGATACCAGGGCTTAAATCTGATTTTGCAGTAATATATCGTAATGTTGGTTCTCGATCCGCAAATGACCTTTCAATATATAAAAGCTATTATAATACGTTAGTCCGACTGCATTTCAACCTCACACTGGTTGTTGGTCACAAAGAACCATTGTCGTATATTGTTCGATATACCAGTTCCGAAATTGGCTCAATTTATGGAAATTAGCGAAAGGATGAATATTCATTACAACACAGATTGGTTGCAGGAAGACTATTGGAATCCGAAAAAATCGACGAGGAAATACTCAACCGTGTTGCTAAATTCCGATGCATTTGTGGAATAATCTATATCAAAGGTAGGACTCCGGGCTGTTTCTGCATCCTATTTCTGCCCCAATGCTTTGACGAAATATACATAATTGTATCGAATTCAACGCGGCAAATATCGAGGTATTGAGCTAATATAACAGTTCCATTCTGTCAATACTCAATCGTGTTTCTAAATTCCGATAGATTTATGAAAAAATGTTTCAAATGTAGGACACCGGGCTGTTTCTGCTGCCTATTTCTACTCCAAATGCTTTGACGAAATATACAGAATTGTATCGAATTCAACCCGGCAAATGTCGAGGTGTTGCGCGAATATAACAGCTACTATACCAACCGTTCCATTCTGTCAAAATAAATTAAAAACCTCTATTTCTGGCGATTTCGTAATACAGATTGCAACATAAAACTAGGAGATGCGTGGTTGTATCGTCGTAGAAGCGTGGTTGGTATCCCAGATGCGCGTTTTCGAATGGTCGGTGTGAACCTCATATATCCGTATATGCGAATTAATGTGAAATTCCAGTTACCATTATTAACTATGACCATGTCACGAATAAGTCTGGTATCCGAGTCCAAACTGGATACAAATTAATGTGATTCATATTCAAAAAATCGCCGGACGAATTAATTTCGGTCAGGATTCATGCAGACCATATCAAGTTCGACCTTAATCCCTGGGTTTAAACTCGAGATGACGAATCTCACAATTAATGCATGATGTGTATGCTGCCGTAGAATGGACTGTCTCAGAACCAGTAGATGGAAAAATATGGATTCAGAGGAAATCTTTTTGCCGTACGAGTTAACCCTTTACCCAATAGAACGGCCCTGTGCCAATGCATTCTCTTATATATGCGAGTCGACCATAGGTCGCCTCGCATATATAAGAGAATGCATTGGCTTAACACATTAAAAATTATAAAATTGTTAAAGAATGTAAGAAAAAATGGTAAAAAGTGTTAAAAAAGATTTTTTTTAGGCCAATGCATTCTCTTATATATGCGAGGCGACCTATGGTCGACTCGCATATATAAGAGAATGCATTGGCACAGGGCATAACTGTAACTATCACAATGTGGTCAAGAAGTCGGTTCCAATGATATCCATATTTGTATGGTTCTATTGAGACAGACCGAAGATATTTTAGGCTGTTGAAGCTTTATTTGGCCGGTTTGTTGGGTAAAGGGTTAAGGGAATATCAAGCCCAAGATGCTTCATTAGATTAGAAACCATAACATTAAGATTCTAAATGTTTCGCTGACCCCATTTATGTGTTAATGTGACGACCAAACTCAAAACTTCACCACGTTCAACCATCCAGTATGGCCCGGGTAGAATATGTCCATCGTCCCACTATGGTGTTAAGAGTTTCCTAATGTACCGTACCAATCAGAACACGTGGTATATAGAGAGATGCGCCTTTATTGCGACACCGTGAGGCTGAGTGCAATAGCAAACGTAACAGAATTACGCAGGACTGCAGTCCTACACGTTTGTGCCAAATATTATTGCCATTGTTTTATTGTCGTCCAAACAAAGTGCCATCACATCACAGTACACGGCGAGTATTGTCACAGTGTATAAACCGTACAAACATTAAATCGGAAGTTGTTGTCGAAAAGACAAAAAATGCTATTTTTAGAACGTAAATGTGACAGAAATATCGCAACAACACCACAAAATCCAGGTTTCAGACGGACACACGGTTGCACCACATCTATTAACGTAATTATAAATTGTACATACACATTTGCCGATCGTAAGCGGGGGACATTTGAGCGAAGGACTCTGTTTAATAGATAAAAACAGCCTTTGATCACTTCAGAAAATAATTTTCTCGCAAAAATTCCCTCGTCAAATGTCATTTTAACACATATCCAGCATCTGTCGGAAATCCCACTATATTGCAACGGAAAGGCCGTTACGTGTGTAACATATATGGACATGCCCTTGGCTCGAGTGTATTCACAATTTGAACGTAGAGAGTATTGATTTGGACACCCCGCTCTCAGTCTATGTACGTCTAGTTGTTTAAGTTGATGATCACTAGTTGCCAAAAATATGTACGCCAAGTTGTGATGATGGGATGTATGTGCAAAGACGAACCCATGAATTAGAGATACTCGGCCTCCCGGTGGTCATTATTAACCTTCAATCACAAGAGAAAGGCACTGTTCCGCTCCACATCCGTTTTCCGAATCTGGGATAGGGACCCAGCCCATCAAAACTGCTTCAAATGACAATTTTACTCAGTTTTCCTGATCTATCTTTTCTTATCAATGTTCCGTATCATGATTATAGAAGCATTCCCACTTGTATATACCAACAGCACTGTAAAGTTTCAAAACAATTCTTCAATAAATGTGGGCTGTACGGTATGCTGATGGATTGACATTTTAAATCCAATATGGCTTCAGGCGCCCATGTTTGTTTTAAACAAATTTTGCGGAACAATGGAGGCTCCCATCTAGAGGTCACGTCGAAGATCCATATGGAGTTCGGTGACGATTGGATGAGAAATGTGACCTGTAAGGTGTGCTAAAGAATTTGGTCATACAAAGAGTAAAATCCAAGATGGCCAAAATGGCCGCCATTTATTTTACAAAATTTGGAAACAAAATCGAAGGCACCCATCGAGAGGTCACAACGACGAATCATATACAGATTGGTGATGATCGAATGAATGATAAGCTCTGCATTTTGTGTTAAAGGATTTAGTGATGCAAAGAGTAAAATCCAAGATGGCTGCCAGTGGCCATATTTTTCATAAAAAATCATTCAAATTTGACAGCTCCCACCTATAGGTGATCATCGACCCATATAACGAATAACGTTGAAATCGGTCAAAGTTTGTTTTAACACATTTGTTTTATTTTATTACAGTTTTTTAATAGTCTATTTTTATTTGAAGAATTAAAAGTACTCAATCCGAAATGTCGCTCGCAAATCTCGCTAATTACTATTTCCTTGGCATCGGCGGTAAAATATATTTGATTCGAGTCGCGGATCCGACCCATCGAAGCTCAGAGTGATCAGATCTCGATATTTGAATTCTATTATTTTAATTTTATGTGGCCCAGTAAATAGTCGACGAGAAGAATTCTCTGAACAAATTGCGGATGAAGATGGATAACTCTAAAAACAAGTGACTTTTTTGTGTCAGATATTTGACAATAACATGTTTTGGGCAATTTTATACTATAGTTGACTGTGATTGACATTAGTTTTGGGCAATTACTCGATCCTTATAACTGAAGCGGCATTTAAAAAAAATGTTGTTGTTGGAATCTGATGATATGGGGACCATCGAATCGGATTGAGTACCTTTACGTGAAGAGTTTACATTTATTTGAAGAATCTATTATTGTGTTATGCTTCATTTACACCAGGTTGAATACATGATTTTGAATAGAACTATTTAAATATGAGCCTTTCCATGCCAATGTGCATTGATAGATCCTTGAGCATTTAGCAAGCTGACATTTTTATTACCCCTTGGTGTCATTCATCATTATTAACTGCTGGTGAACTCAAACCCCCTAGTGCCAAGGGTAAAGTGCATACATATTACATAATAGACGCATTCTTAAAACCTTCTGTCCCATTATTTTGAAGAAAAATGACTCTAGGAACAAAATTACAGGGCCAAGAAAAATGTGTAAGCAGGGCTGCAGAACAAACGACCGCCCCGCCTAGTGTTCGGAAAACAATTGCAGACCCACCCCTGATCTATACACAATTTCATCAAAGAATACAACATATTTCCTCAACCCCCAAATACAGTTTTGTTACATGTACATGCGGAGTCGAATAAAAGTAGCTAAATAGTATCGGAATACCTTGTTTGCTTCAGGCAGAGTCTATAAGTTCAATGACGTGACATTTCGAAGACATAGTTATGTTTAAGTGGGTCGAAAGGAACATATCATTACTGTACGATTCCTGTGTAACATCGCAACTAGTATTGTCGTCGTACACAACTAGACGTACATAGACTGACGAGTGGGGTGTCCAAATAAATACCCTCTACTTTTAAATTGTGAATACACTCGAGCCAAGGGAATGTCCATATATGTTGCACACATAACGGCCTTTCCGTTGCAATATAGTGAGGTTTCCGACAGATGTTAGCTATGTGTTAAAATGACATTTGAAGAGGGAAATTTTGCGAGAAATTATTTTTCTGAAGTGATCAAAGGCCGATTTTGTCTATTAAACAGAGTCTTTCGCTCAAATGGAGCCCGCTTACGATCGGCAAATGTGTAAGTACAATTTATAATTAAGTTAATAGATGTGGTGCAACCGTGTATCCGTCTGAAACCTGGATTTTGTGGTGTTGTTGTGATATTTCTGTCACATTTACGTTCTAAAAATAGCATTTCGAATATTAGCGCAATCTCGAAACTAATGTGCTTAATATGCCACTTGTTCTGATTGGTACTGTAGCATCCACTTTGTCGTGATGTGCATCCCGTGTGGGCTGGTGTAGGAGTAGTAGTTACTAGTGGTACTTGGGCGCCCGTATTGCGGAGGCATCACATGGACGACTTGTGGTAAGGCTGATATGATGGTCCTATATCGCTTCAAGCTAGATGGTTGAACTCAGATTAACCCTTTCATGACAGGAGCTGCGCTTGTGCAGCACTGAAGACCTTATGCCAGTGCATTCTCTTATATATTCGAGTCTCTGACGGGGAGAGTCTCATATATAAGACAATGCACTGGCTTATAATGCCAAGGTACTTATTGCTAGGCCAATGTATTCTTTTATCTATTGGAGACTCGCATGTATAAGAGAATGAATTGGCACAAGGTTTTCGAAAACAATACAGGAAGCTCCAGTCATGGAAGTGTTAATAGATCCCACTCCAATTACAGACACAACATGTTTCACAAGAAACGTAACTGTCAGAGAATTCAATGGAGCCAGTTACCCAATAATATCATCAAAGTTTATGTCTTTTAACCCTTCCATGACGGGAGTTTCCTAACATTTTGCGAACACCCTGTGCCAATGCATTCTCTTATATATGCGAGTCTCACATAGGCCTAATAATATTTACCTTGACATTTTAAGCAAGTGCATTCTCTTATATATGCGAGGCTCCATATGGGAGACTCGCATATATAAGAGAATCCGCTGGCACATTATATTTAATGCTGCACCATCGCAGCTACCGCCATGAAGGGTTAAATATACGGGCGGCGTTGGCGGTGGGTATGCTGTTAAAATATTCACCTCCGTCAAAAACCGCCATAAACAGAAAGAATAGTAAAATATAGACAGACTTTGTTCTTATACCAATCAGAAATATGGCATAAACAGTATGTTATCGTCAATTATGTTTCCTTTGTTATGTAAACAAAAGCAAAAAACGTTACGTTACCTGACTTTTGTTTAGATCCGGATATGGTAAACATTAAGAGCGTTATTTGTTACTGTTTTCCTGATATGGAAATAATAAAGAGCGTATATATCATTTGTGTGTGATTAACCAATATAATTGCGCTGTGTTATGTAAACAGAAGCACAACTTCTGTAACACGAACAGGTTCGTGTAACGTACACCATCGTACGTACACCATTGACGACAATATACTATTTAAGCGCTGATTATGTTTGGCATATGAACAAAACTATATATATTTTAATATTCCTTCTGTTGATGGCGATTTTAACAAATATGAATATTTCTGCAACGAACGCCGCTCGTGCCTTTAAGCATGCATTATGTCTCCCAGAAACAGATGCTGATATACCAGATTGATAAGTTACATACGATGGCAGAATAAAATGGCGTCAATATTTTTTCAGGACCGGGTTTATTATATAATCCAGTTCACTTTAGAGGCATATCGGCCACTGTATATGTGGTCCTCTGGGTGATCGTGGAAACTATACACGTGTGGTCGCCGCCGGTATTATGAAATAGCCATGGAAGGATAGTGCGTGTCGCTTCTGTCTTAAAACCAGCCAGGACCACATTTATCACCTTGGTTGTTGAGTATCGCACGGTATAAACCACCTGGACTATATTATAAAGCCGGCTGAGCAATATGACTGTCTGAGTTTGAAAGACAAAAAGCTGGGCCGAAGTTTATGATTTGGCGAAAGAAGAAAATCTACAACCTGACTGTGAACTTAATTTAACTGTTAGGGTTTAAATCAACTTATCAAATATTAAAAGTATATAGTCAATAGCAAATCAGACATTATAAGTGACTTTGCATGTTTCAAATTAAAGCCTTGGTAAATTGAATTTCATTATTTGTATTTTGGTTTTCCACAATGATTATTTATTTCAAGTATAGTGTTATGCTCATATTATGTGTTTAGATGATTAGTTCAGTTCTTGAATATAAACGAATAGTGTGTTTAGTTTTATTGGAAATATAATCGTAATTTAAAATGTCATATAAAAATATAGACAAATTCAGTTCTCAACAGAGATGACATTCCTCGAATTCGCAAACACCTTTTTCATTGAACGCACTTACATAGCTTACTGTACTTTCATTCTATGATATAGTATAAATGTATGCTTATAATTTAGAATAAATGATACCATTTTTTAGAAGTCGTTATTGTTATTATATGGGATGCTTCGGGTTTACTCAACTCTGAATATAGCTGGCACGGTGGAATGGATGGGACATCGGATTTTTAAGGGGCAGGGAGTAAGAATCATATATATCACAAAAAGAACATACAGGGTCGCACAAGATAAAGGTGACTTAGTCGTTTATTCGTTTAGTCTCATATCTTTGGAAACTGGTTGTTGTAACAATTTTGTTTCTCGAGAATTCTGCAAAATTTCGAATAACATTGTGCGGTATACTTCTCGCATTGGCATATATATCCGACCTATTTGAGGAATATATTAACAGATATGTGTATTGGTTTGAATTTTGTCCGATATATATAATGTTTAGTTAGAAGCTACAATAAGTATGTGGTAGAGTTTGTACTAGCGAGCAGTGTGCCAAGAATTGTCGTTTCTGTGGGTTAGAGATTGATATTATTAATTGTACCCCAATCACTGACTTCCTTGATAATTAGAGAGTATCACTTGGTTTGTTTGACATTAGGCCAGATATCAGCCCGAGTTAACCTCATATCAGCCTGAGACCGAAGGTAGAATGATGATATGAGGTTGCCGAGGGCTGATATCAGGCCAATAATATTAAAGCAACCAAGTACTATCCTATTTATTAATTAGATCGCTTCTTAGTAACTGACAACTCTTTCATATGAGTGACGTCGCAAAAAAATGGATACCTACCGTTAATTAACAGTGAAGTAGCTTTTCGGAATGCCGTAAATCCATATTATTCTGATTGAGATGTCGCAAATCGATATCACTCGGTTTATGGGCGATATTAGCCTAGTTCGATAACATGCAATTCTGAACACAAAAATGTCAATTCTAATTATTTAATAAATGTATGTACATGACATTAATCCTAAACAATGTGGATGATATCTTCCTTATCTCTTAGCACAATTATCATCTTGTCGTATATTTGAAATGTGCAGAAATTCGTTGGTTGATTTGCTAGAATTTATCTGGAATTGTATCAAATGCAGCCTAGTGAAATGGGGGTCTATAATATATAAATCCTGCAATTCCAATAAAATAAATGTGAGTGCGTGCTGTGGTAGTATTTTGAATATAGTTCAAAGTTTAGTTAAAGACTTGTGTTTTTAAGCAATGTAATTCAATTACTGGGCATATTGGCGTTCGAAACTGGAGCTATATATTGGTCAAGCTGTTTTTGCTTAAAGGTACGGTTGGCCTTGGTCGTGGTTATCCTGTGAAAATATTTCCACCCGCCAAAAACCGCCACAAACAGAAAGAACATCAAAATGTAGACAGACTTTGTCCGTATATAAATAAGAAATATCGCATAAACAGTATGTTATTCTCATATGTTTAACCATTGTTATGTAAACAAAAGCATAAAAAGTTACTTTTCTGGTGTTTGTTTTTATTATGATGGTAAACATAAAGAGCGTTCTTTGTTGGTGAATTCCTGATATGGAACTAATAAAGAGCGTTCATGCCATTTGTGTGTGATTAGCCAGTAGCATTGTGCTGTCCTCTGAAACCCAATCAGGCTCTTGCTTAGGTAAAATATAGTAGGTATTTATGATAACATGCTGTTTACGCGATGGTCATGGTATATATGAACGAAACTGTATGCGTTTTAATGTTTTTCTGTTGACGGTGTTGGGAACAAATATGAATATTTTCGACAATTAAGGCCGCACGTGCCTATAATTGAAAGGTGATTGTTTATCACATATAAATCCTGCAGTTCTAACATAAAACAACTGAGATTGCCATTTCGTGCGTGCTTTGGTAGTAATTTGAATATCGTTCATTGTTTAGTAAAATATTTGCGTTTTTAAGCAATGCAATTCATTTACTGGGCAAATTGGTGTCCGAAACTCGAGATATATATATATACTAGCTGGTGGGCCCGACTTCGTCCAGACTGTTTCTACTCTGCTTTTATCGAAATCCGTCGAAAGGCGCGATTTGACCTTGAATTGACAATTTTGAAGGTCAAGGTCAGGTCGGGATCACGATTTGACCCGTCCAAAACACTCTCCGGACAAAAGTACCATTAGGTATCAAATTTCGTCGAAATCCGTCCGGCAGTTTTCCCGGCCATTGCT
Organism: Siphonodentalium dalli; assembly: GCA_032622095.1. Classification (NCBI taxonomy): domain Eukaryota; kingdom Metazoa; phylum Mollusca; class Scaphopoda; order Gadilida; family Siphonodentaliidae; genus Siphonodentalium; species Siphonodentalium dalli. Next base: position 99,353,045 of record CP136064.1, read on the forward strand.
AACAGACAAACAGACAAACAGATGTCCCAAAATATATATTTATTGCGCTTTGCAATGTTTTGTTCGTCCAATGCCTTTACTATTTGCACGAACATGTTAAACCAGCATGCCCTGTGTAAGATGTAGTATAGCTGTCATTCTCATTAAAATACTTGTCTGTACAAAGTCATATTGTACATATATACCCCTGGTCAAGTGGTCCTGCTGATGAGCTACGATGCGGGTTGGGTCCTGCTGAATTGCTATGATGGTGTTAGGGCAAACTGATGCTGTTAACAAAAAGTACCGTGATATTTTCTTTATTTGTCTTTTCCGCGGTGTTCTGATAAACTGAAAATATACAGGAAAAGCCAATATGTGTAGTGAAATGTAACTATGCGCCGTCCGCAAGATTTGAGATTATGATGCAAGTTGTGTTCTGTATTTATTCTACCCCGTTGTATAACATAAGTTCAAGCCATGACTGTCACCTTCATTGATAGAAAAGCTACTATTATTGTGATTTAAGTCTGATGAATAACCAGTACTGATCGGGGCGTCAACCGAGGCGGATCGTTGACGTAATGCAAGTCATCTTTTTGGCTCGTATTCCACTATAGGTATAGAATAATATGTATTCAATGGCTGTGTTTCCGTTGAATACATGTGCCTCACGTTAAAATGCGTGTGGCATAATTAATAACATAGACATGGACTGGGCTCTGATTGGTCAAAAGCATCGTGTGATTTTGTTACATACATAAATAATAAATCACACCTGTTCCCATATAAATTCCCCCCACATATGGAATAGCCATTGACACAGAAATTAACAGTTTGTAGTGAAGTTTGAAGTGTGTGGTGTGGCCTGAAAAATGACTTTGTTTTAGAGCGGTTCTGAACCTTGTTACGAAAACACAAGATTAAAAGGCGAATTCCCTGCCAGTCGGACGAATTCCCTGCCTGACGGATTTAAAGGCGAATTCCCTGCCTGGCGGACACGAGTTTTGCAAATGTCTATCTTCAGGTCTTAAGAAAATTATCGAACTGGGCGTTTTAGTTTGAATAGTCTAGACTGTTCAATATAGCGTTTGCACTGATGCATATAAAAACATCTACACCATTGTAACCAGTACTGACTTCGCTGCTCGTGCACATAGCCAAAACTATACAGGAATGATAACTCTATTTGTTCAACTTCCCATCAGCATCGATTTCTGACGTCACGTTGGAGAATGTTCGCTGGAAGACATGCGCACGGACACAATTTGCATTGATGGTGCAGGTAACGAGCAAACATAACCAGCCGCCATCGGTGGTGCTCTGGTGTAGGCTATACGCGCAGGCCTGTATCGATTCACCACATTGTTGTATCGCATCTTTTGGTATTGGGGGGGGGGGGGGGGCTACACGTCTCGATCCGCCAAAAAATAGCCAAGTTCAGCCACACGAACGTGTGACTTGTAATGTGGTGTAATAATATGGGACAGCACATGGCGGGAACATTCACATGATTTTACCGCGCCAAACACACACCGTTAGGCCAATATAGAAAACAATTCTATATTTACATCCCCTCCGACCCTATTTTTTGTCCCCTCCTCAATTTAGTTTTAGTTGGATATATTTTATGTAAACTTTTTTCCCCATGCCTCAAATTATATTTCAATGACCCATTAATCAGTCTATTTTGATCAAATTGGACAATCTAAATCTTGAATTATATAAGATAGGATACAGCTTCAATATCTAGAACTGTCCATGACTATTTATATTTAAAAGGAAGAATAAAATAAAAAAAAATTAATTCGCTTTCCCACCTTATTTTTCTGAAAATGTTGGATATAAATCTAGTAATTTATTTATATTGGCCTCATATACATGTATATCTGCTATCGTCTAGAAAACACGTATAAATAACAGTCGGGTTGTGAGGATAAGCAGACACAATGCGACTACCGATACCCTTAATTGGCTTCAATCAAAATAAGAGTCTTCCACAGAAAATCCCATTCTCCTGCCGCCTGCATAGAGTTGGTCGCTCATTCGGTCACATTTATAGCGCCCGCTCTCCCGCGGCGAAGCCGCGGAAGCGAAGCGACCAGGGTATACGTATGCGAATATGAGATATATACTAATCGACTTTTTCGGCCCAATCTAAAAATAAATTGAAATCACCTAAAATAGGATAATTTATTCATAACTGAAGGGTCAGCCAGGGTCAGCGGAGTCCAAAATTATATTGTTGGCAACGGTCGCCATTTTGTTTTGATTAATGCCACCTCGAAATGTGTAATTGGGCAAAATGCTCCAGGGCAAAAATAAAAAACTGTGATCTTGCAACTGTTAGATATACTTCATCATATGTAGGAACATCATGCTCCTAAAGCCAAATATATTTTCAAAAAGTGAATGTAAATTGAACAAAAGCTCTGGTTAACAAAAAAAGTTAAATTGCATGAAAAAGTTTTGTTTACATATTTCATAAAATTATTAAAAATATTTACCCCGAAAGAGGAATCTAGCGACCTTGCTGGCCGTTTACATATTATCTTCAATTTTCTAACGGTATTTCCGCCTAAAAAATTTATGAAATATTCTCAAAGTTCAAGGCCGACAAACGGAAAATTTAAGTTTCGATTAAAAGACCGCAGAGTCATTTTAAGATTGATTCTTGGGAAACCAGTAGCGGCGTCATGACACCAAGATGTACATCATGACGTCACTATCTACACCGGCGCGCAAAACTCCAGACAGGACTGCGTCGATGGCCAGACAGCTGAGACTCGTATTACATGGCAGGCTAAATATCCACATTTACGTTATATGTGATTATTTACATACATTGTATATATCATGTTCTTGTGTCCCATTATAATTAGGGTGGATACACACATGCATGTAATTTCTGTATGTAAAATACATGTATTTTACATGGCCACAACAATAATTGACAACATTACTCACCTGCGCGCGAGCGGTTCATTTTTAACAGGCCAGACAAGTGAGCAGTGCTAAGCGAAGTCAAATTGTCTTCTATCAGTACATTTAAGGCCAGTCCAAAATATGTCTTCTCTCACGGATGTGGAAATTAGTCAAGTCTGTGTGATATCTGGCATTGTATTAATGCACGACCACCAGAAGCCATAGGCCTATACGTCTGGCATATACCGGCTTGATGTATAACATTTTCAACCATGGTGCTTGTTTGAGGGGGGGGGGTCTCGAAAGCTTCAAATCGCTAAGGGACTTAGTTGAATGTATATTGGTCGGAATAATCTGGGCAAGAAGGTACAATATGATTTGTTTTACTTAAATAGCTCAGAGTTAGCCACCCCCGCTTGGTAGCTTTCGGGGTCATATATAGCCCATGCATGCGTCGGGGAAATCCTGATCCACAACTGCTATAAATAAGAGAGGACTGGTAATTATTTAAATAGAAACTCTACCATATGAGTTATCCCACGAACAATTATTTTAATTGGCCTGGCGACTCGGTCAAATGAAACGGCTTATCTACATTCCGAATTAATTGGAACTAGAACTCAGTGCGTTCAACACGTAGGCATTGATTGGGTTGTCAGTGGACACATATTACATCGTCTGTATGATCCATGTAAAACGCCAAATACACGATAATTACAGAGATTACATGCATGTGTGTATCCACACTTAGGGTTTATCATCAAATCCTTCTATAAAGATAACATTCATCCGATAATCCCATGAACAGTAACAAGCGGGCGCAAATTACGTTTACGTAAATGCTCATATTATATTTATAACAATATCGAAATCTTCCGGCTATTTTGGGGCAGAATATACAGCGTCTGGACAAACTATTGTTCGATTTGTCAAGAAACATATGAGCGTATATGATCGATGTCAAGGTCAAGGACACAGTCACAGGTGAAATTGGACCCCCCCCATATTATTCGTGGTATCAAAGTAGGCCTATATTCCAAATATCCTTGCTCAAATAGGTTCTTCACATAGGTTAAAATTGGATTATTTGATTCCGAACCGTTTATTGTGGATTTGGAGATGGAGACCCATGGAGGATTTGGAAGGGTCGTATGCCCTCCCTACAACCCACTTTGAATGGAGCATGTAATGTTTTACATTAAACATGAGATAATGAAGTTTAAATGAACATGATCTTAGCATATTATTTCTTCGTTTTGTGTACTTTCTTTTTCTTTCTTTGCTCTGTTGATGATCTTGTTGTTGGTGGTGGTGGTGGTGGTGGTGGTGTTGAGATGTCAGCTGGGAACTGACGTCAACTGGGAGTACATGTACTTCTGTCCTTTTCTGTAGTTCTCATACTTCGCTGCAATTTCCCTAGCTCTGTCTAAGGCTGCTATATCCGTCATATACTGCTGCGCGCCCTCTACTGTCGCAAGGGCCGACTTAATGACATCAGCTATGGAGTCGCTGCTGGTGGAGATGGAGGCCAACGGGCTGTGGTCGTATTCCGGTGTCACTAGTGGTAGCGTATCCATCTCCACCACAAAGTCGGCGATAGGGATGTCCGGGGTGACATCGACGCCCCTGTCTCCGCTGGCCCCAATGACTACTGCGGGGACATCCGGGGTGACATCGGTGTTCATGTCGTTTCCGCTGGTGGTTGATACAGCGACGGCGAGCTGGTGGCCCTGCTCGGGGCCAAGCGGGCGGATGCCGGACGTCTCACGGCTTTCCCCTGTATCAACTTGGCCTATCCGCGTGTCTTTTGGAAGGCAGCTTTCACTTATTATTCGTCGTTATCTTATTGCTGGTCATTGTAGTCATGCAGGTACCAGAGTGCCCCCAAAGAAACGGCCGATATAGAGGGTTCTACCGGAGTGACTTGATACTGCATAATTACTTTCAGCCGACCCCCATTAGCATGAAGAGTCCAGCTAACACAGTGGGTCGACTGGATGTCATTCAGCACCTGACTGGGCACAAAAAAGTCATCATCCATCCAGGTCTAACAAAATACTCACGGTCACTCACGGATCAGCGCCATGTGCATACGTCCTATCCGTAGATTGACCGGATCAAGAATGATTAAGATGATTTTATTCTGAAATAACCCATAGTTGACTTATACCCGTTATTTCATTTTATGTCGCGGGCCACAGTGAAAGCACATTTTAAAGAGCGTATAACTGGTAAGTCGTGAATTGGTTTATTTGTGATATTTTCCGCCCATAATGAACTTATAATAAGTCAATCAATATGAGTCTATAATGGGACTAAATTACTCTCATTTCAGTTCGTTATTGACTCAAAATGAGGCGATTCTAAGACCGTTATGAACTTAAAACAGATCCTATTATACATATCATCGTTCAGATAGATTCATATTGAATCTTCATATTCACATAAGTTCATTTTGGACTGATATGATTTTTAAATTAGCTCACAGTGAGATTATACCCGTTATTCTGTTGAAGGGCGCGGGCCGCAGTGAAAACACATTATAAAGATCGTGAATCGGATAAGCCGTGTCGATGAAACAATGTTGATTAAATAATGCCAATATGGGCTTATTTCGTATGTAACTATAGTCCCATATTGGACTGTATTAAAAGCCGCGTTTCAGGTTCATATAGAGCGAAATTCAGATTCAAATAATGCCGATATGGGCTTATATGTGTGGGGTTTTTTGTTAATACGTTCAATGTGAGCTTATTTTAAGGAGAACGGGCCACATAAGTCCATACCTTGTTCGTTTTCACGAGAACACGTTGATTCAACATATAAATAGGACCAATACTGACAATGAGAAAAATATATATATTACATATATGTACATATTAAGTCTGTATCCATGGTACCAAAATGTGATTTTTAAAATTTGTTTTATGGCTATAGCCATGTACTATAGACGGCAGATTTTCAAGATAGAAATGGAAGTAATGTGTCAAATTATTACAAGTTTTATCATCTGTATGATCTGACATATATACTAAGTATAAAAAGTATTAATGTTATACAATATATCCCGGGTTTCGTTAATATTCAAATGTTATAGTGCATGTTTACTAATGAAACAATACGAGATCAAATTAATTGCTCATCCAAGGATAATCATTACAAGTCACTCCAATTATGCAACCGTATATTATCACTAAAGTTAACATTACGTTAAGTGAATCTCGATGTCACATTCATTTTGCGTATAGTATGTCTCCGACAAGAAAGCGATACCAAAACCGGACCAGACACTGAAGAATGTGTGTACCATGAATCTCGCCATTAGTTACAACAGATGATGCTCGCCCACCACTTGGTCGTAACCTTAGAAGTGGAGAATAGAAGCGCATATAACGTTAATTACACTGTAATGAATGCAGAATTAGCGTCCAATTAACCTGTAATTAATACCAACGTGTGTGTGTAGCCCAAACAGTGCGACCTGATATGAGTTTTACCTCGTTTTAATTACACATAACCTGATAGATAATCTTGTTTCTATCTTAAATCGAATTGTATATCAACGTAGATGTTCCACAACTAGATGGTCCATTAATTATACACCTGAAATTACCATCAAACATGCATGATGATCACTTACATCTATATCACAAACATAAAATGATACCCGCTTAATAATTATAGTGTATAAATATCATTCCAGGCCGCTGGCGTAGATCTTCCATCTGGTTATATATTTTAAATTGCCTTACCACAAGCAGTTGTTTCTCCGTTGACCTGATCTACATTTGTATTTGGTGTAAACAATATTTATTCCCAATACAAAACAAGATTAATATTTTAAATATTTTAACAAAATGCTAATGAATGATTATGGGTGATTGGAATGGGATGAGACAACAAATTGAGGCTTTTTTGTGAGACCTCTCCCAGATCGCTCAAATTTACCGAACGACATATGGCCGTTCAGGCGGGAATTTTTGCTGGTTTGTTACTTTAGATAACTCAGTTGTGAATTTAAAATAGATCATACTCAACAACAGATAGTAAGAGATAAGATACAAACATTTGTTTTTCTCTCCATACGCAACAGGATAAGTCAGATAATCATGACGGGTGTGACTAAACACCGCCCGGACCAGCCCGGACCAGCCCGGACCCGCCCGGACCCCCATATGGACTATATGAGTGATTGTAAGACCAATATAAGTGAAGGGGTGTCATGGAAACCCACTCAGGGTCGCTATTAACCCTCAAAATGCCGGCATCGGCGAAAATGTTCGCCGCGAAATGAAGCTAACAGCCCGGACCGCCCCTGCTCTGTCCAGGTGGGATTTTAGTATCCATACCTGTGCGGGGGTGTTAATGAAACCCAAATACGCACGGATAGTGGTCAAGGTCAAACGGAAGTGCCGCTTATTAACCCCTAAACTTCTCAGATTCAGCCAGAATTAAAAAATTGCGCCCCCAATAAACAAATTCACAGCCCGGACCCCCTTACTGTCCTCGTACTTCTAATAACTCCTTACATATGCGTTGTGGAACTACCCTCGACTACACTCACGAAGATTCAAGGGCGAGTCGCCCACGAATGCCTGGCAATTAACCCCCAAAATGCCGCCATCGCCGATTATGTTTACCGATAACGACGCTGACAGCCCGGACCAGCCCGGACCATCACAGTCCAGCCCGGACCTCCAATATGGACTATATGAGTGATTTTAAGGGCAATATAAGTGCAGGGGTGTCATGGAAACCCACTCAGGGTCGCTATTAACCCTCAAAATGCCGGCATGAGGGTTAATAGCGACCCTGAGTGGGTTTCCGTGACACCCCTGCACTTATATTGGCCTTACAATCACTCATATAGTCCATATGGGGGGTCCGGGCTGGACTGGGATGGTCCGGGCTGTCAGCGTCGTTATCGGTAAACATAATCGGCGATGGCGGCATTTTGGGGGTTAATTGCCAGGCATTTGTGGGCGACTCGCCCTTGTATCTTCGTGATTGTAGTCGAGGGTAGTTCCACAACACATATGTAAGGAGTTATTAGAAGTACGAGGACATTAAGGGGTCCGGGCTGTGAATTTGTTTATTGGGGGCGCAATTTTTGAATTCTGGCTGAATCTGGGAAGTTTAGGGGTTAATAAGCGGCACTTCTGTTTGACCTTGACCACTCTCCGTGCGTATTTGGGTTTCATTAACACCCTCGCACATGTATGGATACTAAAATCATACCTGGACGCAGCAGGGGCGGTCCGGGCTGTTAGCTTCATTTCACGGCGAACATTTTCGCCGATGCCGGCATTTTGAGGGTTAATAGCGACCCTGATTGGGTTTCCATGACATCCCTGCACTTATATTGCCCTTAAAATCACTCATATAGTCCATATGGGGGGTCCGGGCTGGACTGGGATGGTCCGGGCGGTGTTTAGTCACACCGATCATGACCGCGGTGTCTATTTAACTTGGTATTGGTGGGAATTCGTTGTTCCATTGATAAACTCGTATACTGTCCCGGTTTACTTCGTGTGGTTCTTCCTATATAACACACAATCACCATGTCACGACAGGTGAGCAACGGTAAATTGCTCTGCCATCGCAGAATCCATAAATGCTTTTAGATCACTCGATCTAGATCACTGGATAATCCCCATGGATCAAATCTTGTTCAATCTACAATATCAGAAGGATAAAGAGTTCATACTTCCCGACCGTCACCTATTGATGGGTCATTTCTGTAACTGAATGGCTGCATGCATATCGCGCAACTGACCTCCGGAGCGGCCGGGCAAACGGAAGGTTCGCACACACTGTCGCTAATGGGGTCGTTGTCGTAACGTTTTATACATAAATGCACACCGTGTGCATTTATGTACATAAATGCACACCAGTCTCAGTCGGCGCGAGATTGAAACGTTACCGTAAATAATTGCCGTCTGCTTCAATTCATAACTATTTTTCTTCCGAGGTTCTGTAAAGGCATTCTTTTATCACAATTATCGAAACTGCAATAAGATTGGTCATCGGTCGCATATTTTTCTTAGTATTAAACAGGGACGGAAAGAACTGCATGGTTGTTTGGTCGATCAACGGAAGAAAATAAACTTACAAAAAATATCAAAACGTGTGCATTTATGTAGAAAACACTACGACAATGACCCCTGTCACGTGACACTACGCGAGACTGGTGTGCATTTATGTATACATAAATGCACACGGTGTGCATCTATGTATAAAACATTACGACAACGACCCCATTAGCCACACTGTCAACCTCTCTGATACTATCTAGATGGAGTTAATCTGCTAGCATTAGTATTCATTGTGGTGGTGTTTATATAGCTAATCTTCTTTTGACGTGTCCTTCTAAAATTGTAGTTTTCGCAGAATATTTTATACCCACTAGCCTTCCTATCGATATCAAATGTCGTACAAACAACTATTGTCGACGAAATATAAAACTCAATGTTGCCGAAACTGATACTATCATTGATAGCATTTGGCAATTTCTAAACGAATTTAGAAAAAAATATTTTTATTTGGCAAAAGTAAATTTCGGTCAAGCACGGACTCTGAATATAAACCGTCGTCAAGAAGAGACGGACTCGTCATCTCATGTCTTACCTCCCTAAACCCTGTTTTGCTGGACCGACGAGTCATATGGTTTAGTTGCCAGTTTAAGGTTATAAAACGCAAATAAATTATCGCAATTGACAAAAAACCTTATTCAGCATTAATCGCTGTCGATAGAACACGGCGGTCCGCATTAGGCAACTGCATTTGTTTGGCTCGACAGGCACTGATGCTAAACTATGGACTGACTGGACCGGGTTTAAACCAGATATGACGAATGTGTGACTTAGACCGGCGGTTCCGGGTATAAATTATGGTTTAGTTGATAAACGGCAATTTAAACGTAGAGGTTTGCCTATAGGCCATGTATAAACTGGAGATGACGAATCCGGCATCGGTGTTTATACATGAAGCATCATGGTGCGACCGTCGTGACCGGTATATGTACATTCTCCACAATGTTAGATCCTTAGAAAACACGGATTGACAAAACATTTGGAACTGATCTGTCACATATATAAAACATGTTTCACGATTGGACTGACCTCCATCATTCACGTTTAGTTGCAACCAGCAGCTGCAATCACATAAACATGCCAGCACAATTAGCCATTCTTGCAGTTAATTATTTTCTCGTATGACATTTGTTTGTTCTGGTTTTCGCTATGGTAATTAATTGACCTTGTAATAGGATGGGTCAGGTCTCTTTGCTGGGCGATGTCTAATTATTGTGACATTTCCGTCCTCTTGGGAATTTTAGCTAATTCAAATTGCCAATATTCGGCAACAAATTGTCCAGACCAACGGTAATCTGAATGCATATTGAGGACCCTGACATTAGTTCGCCGATGCAGACAGTAAATACAGCCATAGGTCAGGTGAATGCCAGATCTAAATTGGAAAGGTCGTTATCTGCGAACAATAAGAATATTTATAATTATGTTCCCATGCCTGAAACTCTAACTAAGAAATGCGGTGACCTTAATGGCATGCCAAGATGCCCGCCCCTAAATGCCCGCAGGCAAAGCTTATTAATATAACCCATAATTTCGTTCCCCAACGCTATCATGCTAACTGATGTATAGATAGTGTAATCAATACTTATATACAATAGTATAGCGGAACATAACGTCCCAGACCTCTAAACAAACATAATAATTATGTTCAGCAAATGTATATTTATCATAGAAAGAGTTAACGTACATGTAAACCTGACTTTATATTGTGTTTGCCGTATATGTGGAAAAACTATCGACGGGGGGGGGGGGGGGCAAGACTATACTTTCTATCACTTCACCAATGGTTCTTTTTAAGCATATATTGTCCGTAGATAAGTATTCCATGCATTTATCGACCTATACTCCCCCCTGATCGTTTACTTGTCCGTTTTCCCCGACGTGATCAGGGGGTGCTATTACGTGGTTTATTATATATGTATCCTTATTCGACATGAGAATGGGGTACTATTACATGGCGTATGATATAGATATATCCCTATTCGACGTCATAAGAGCTGCTATATTACAGGGTTTAATTTTAGGTCTGGACATTCCTGTTGTGAGCTGAGCTCTCTAATAGCTGATATGTTTGGCCCATTGAATGCATGATGATTGTGCAATGACCTATTATTGATCAATACACATTTCCCGGTAAGTCACACAACAGGGATGTGGGTTGTTTTGGCCCCTCCGGGTGCGGATCTGTTGCCGGTGGGTGGATTCTGGGTGGTATTTCACCGCAGCAATTTAAAATTGTGTATGTATTTGTGTGTATGCTCTTTAAAAACACTTCTTCAAATATCTCCGTTATTCGGTCAAGAATCATAACCTCAATCCTAACCTCGCGTAGCACGTGTTACTGCGATTGCATATCAATCGCTATCTAATTGTAAACCTCGATTACGTATCGTTCGCTATCTATTAGACCGAGAGCTATTCCAACTATGACTGCTACCACGATTTGTGGCGACGAAGACCAGGGTCAGCAGACACAACACAATTCAGTGGTGAATAGCTTGCATAGCAATGTGGAGCCCGGTGCTGGCGCGAGTCACGGTGGCATTGGAGTTTCGAATATTAAATGTGGTGAATGGGTGTTGATCCAATACGATGATGAACTCTATCTGGGTGAGGTGAAGCAGGTAGTCAACCAGGCAGTGTCCCTCAACTCAGAAGAATCTTGAATATCGGTTTCATTTTTACCTACGTATGTCGAGCGCACGACCTCCTCGTCTAGCCCAGACCGTGATATATAGTAGTAACCACTACCCAATTATACATTGGCGAGAGTGATAGCAATCAGTGTAAAAGAGGCACTGCGACTAAGCCCTGAGCGGCGAATTACTCTGGGCGCGGTGTGCATGCAGTGACTGCATTGACATCCATACGTTCGAAGAGTGACACAGGGTGGATCTACCGTTATCAGAATTGTTCATTTCGTGTTACCAAATGTCATATGTGTGTAGTTATACTTCTCGTTATCCAGTCATTAAATTTCGTGTTACCCTTTACATTCATCACGTATAAATGCTAGCAAGGCTGGATTTAGTGTGTCGGACGTTTGCAGAATGAGGTCCCACATCAGGCTAGCATCACCAAATTCACCCACTGGGGACCTCATTCTGCTTAGACCTCATCTTCTGGGAAGTATCTATAGTATCAAATTAACATTATTTGTATTTATTTTCCCTTCTGCTCAGCTTCAATATCCCTAATTTGCAGAAGGTAAAATGTATAATCGAGGTGACTAATGGGTGAACATCACCAACTTCAACTGGGGAACTTTAATCGGATCCTAGGTCTCCCATTGAATTCGAGGTCTAAGCAGAATGAGGTTCCAAATGGTGAATTTGGTGACGCTAGCCCGCCGTCATTAAATTCACCATCTGGGGACTTTATTTGCAGCACTAAATCCAGACTTGAATGCTAGTCAAATAGCAACCACAAAGTACTAAAGGCCTATATATAGCCGTTCACATGAATGGTGATCATTCTCCTTGAGATATCGAGATATCGCGTGTTTTGAATAATATAACTCGTTCCATTATATTTGGAGAACATGGTGATCGACACATTCCCGATAACTGGTTATAGCTGAGCAGTGACGGGGAGAAATTACGCCGACAGATAATCAGCCAATAGAGTGTTTCCTCTGAATACAGTATATTTATATCGATCAGCTCTTAAAATTGAATTCCTGCAGTCACGAGTGTTGAAATGTGCCATTTTCTGTTAATATGTTATTTGTCACGAGAAAGATATAGAGAGTAATCAGTTGGTTTTGATGATTACGTAAAATAATTCACGAGGGGAGCCGTGCCTGGTAAAACCCGGGTGAGCGGAGCGAACGAGGATTTTACCGATATAGGGCCGACTCCCAGAGTCAATTGAGTCAGCTAAACATCGAAACCAATTGATTATGATTATTCTGTTTATTACACCTGCTCCAACACTAAAATTCGCCTATTCTAAAGATAAAATGTGACAAAATAGTCCCCGACCAGTTGATCGCGTGCGCTCGCCGGGGACGTAATTCACAGGTGTGACATTATCTCTTTAACTAACCGAGAAATCCTTATAAATCACGGCTAAGTGTGTATAAATAAACATAACTAGATATTCCCGCGCGCTCAGATTATGACTTTATTTCCTCAGCCAACGTTTTTCTTGTCAGACGCTCGTTTTGAATAAATCCAGGCGAATTTCATATATTTATTTTCATTGTATATTAAATCTGAACAATTACTAAGAGAAGACCAAAACAATGGATATTAATACATTTGGAAGGTTGAGAATTGGGTTTTGTCCCTTTAGATATCAAGAACTGCTAGAATAATTAGTAATTTCACACAACCAGTCAAGTTAGATATAGTGGTCAGCTGCTGGGTTTTGGGTATATACCTGACCTAGAACTCATCTCAGCCAAATTTGTCATTGATCAACGGGCATGGCATGAACATTCTCATTTATAATGCAATCATTTATGGGTGGTTGTCTTTATAAATGAAAAATTTCTTGAATCAAGAAAAATAAGTTTCCTCTCATGATCTCAGATTCAAATATGATATCGTGGGATTTATAAACTGCATATATGAAAACTTTATATTGAACAGAAGTTCATGATAACTGAACCTAGCGGATTAAACAATATCGCCCATGCCATAACAGTACAGTAATGGGGATATGATTTCCAACGGTATAAACGTTCTTAAATATTGTGTCACGTTAACAGCTTGTACCAAATTTGAGAAAAAAAATTTAAGATAATTTTTTGAAACAATCATTGAAATAGCAGGAAATTTTGACAAAACGTGCATCTGGCTTTAAGCAGAAACATGACCTGAAATATAGATCATTCATGGCACAGACACCATAAAAGTTAAATAATACTGCATGAGAATAAGCATAACAGCATAGTTTATGGGCGTGCTTCAATCGTCGTCATTAATTGGCAATGGAACCATAAATGCACAACAGAACAACAAGAGTGTGTTAACCCTTTACCCAACAGAAGGGCCCTGTGCCAATGCATTCTCTTATATATGCGAGTCGACCATAGGTCGCCTCGCATATATAAGAGAATGCATTGGCTTAGCACATTAAAAATTATAAAATTGTTAAAGAATGTAAGAAAAAATGGTAAAAAGTGTTTTTTTAGGCCAATGCATTCTCTTATATATGCGAGGCGACCTATGGTCGACTCGCATATATAAGAGAATGCATTGGCACAGGGCATAACTGTAACTATCACAATGTGGTCAAGGAGCCGGTTCCAATGATATCCATATTTGTATGGTTCTATTGAGACAGACCGAAGATATTTTAGGCTGTTGAAGCTTTATTTGGCCGGTTTTGGCCGTTATGTTGGGTAAAGGGTTAATGGGTTTGTTGATACGGCACGAGTGTGATCGCGGAAAGATAGAACGAGCGGCACAGCCTCGAGTTCTATCCATCTGAGATGGCACAAGTGTCGTATCGGCAAACACATTAACACGAGTGTCGCTCTGTGTTTATTACACGTCACTCGTCCCAGAATCCGTCCATTAAAAATTACAGGCTTATAATACACATATTGCATGCCTTGTTTTGTCATGTGTGATGATGCTTTTATTTTATAGTTACGTTTCATGGGTGAGGCGAACGTCATGTTTACGTCAACAGATTTGTAAATATGGTACAGCAATAACACTGTAGTTCTAGGATATACGAAATACTCATTGACGAGTAGCTCACTTGGCAAATATCCAGATAATAAGTTCCACATAGGTCGTATTATCTTTTCGTTACACTGTCGTCTGCTCATTTTTCCTGAAGACCCATACAAAATGAATAGACTACCCAATGTATACTGGTCGCATTAACGACGTGACTAGACGGTCTCCGTAGGGGATGTCCAATTTGTAATTTCCACTTATAGCACCACCCAGCATTGAACCAGCCTAAGTTATCAAGCTTTTCAACTGTTTGAAATATCCAACCTGATCGACACCTTCCTAAAGTTTCAATTTGCCAATTGATTGCCTATTCAATCCATACATTTTACTAAACATATGCGACTTTTGATCTGAAAGAAACAAATTTCACATTAAAAATACTAATTCAAACTATAATAGATAAAAAAGCTATTATAAGTTCTTCAATCTATTTTTGATGTGAAATTTCCAACTGATGGTGTTTGTCAGTCAGGATATTTCCAACTGTTGAACATTTTGAACAAAGTTGGCCGCCATGTCTCTGAAGCATGTGTGAGGAAGGGGGCTGTTATACCCGTGGGTCCATTGTGGCGGTTTATATGGTCCAGATGAGAGAAAACAAGACGGTTGTTACATTCACGTTAAAAGCGACATCTTGTAAATCAGTCCGAATATGGTATAACAGTTTAGCAGGCACAACGAACGAGACAAAACGACTCAAATGTGTAGATCCACTAAAGCACATATGTAACAAGGCCACATATATCCTAACGTCTAGCACTCCTGTATATTCAGTCACGCTATGACAATTTATGGTGCCGGATTAAGTGTGTATTAGGTAACTTCCTGGAATTGTGTGATGACTGCATGGGGCTTCACAAATCCGCACCGAATCAGCTTTAGAACATACAGACACGGTAGGTAATACCATCATGCGGTTGGAAAGTCCACTTCAATTCCTGACATCTAGTGGCACAACACCGCTATAAAAACTCTTTATGTTAGAAGTCAGCGCTGAGATATATACGATGAGATGAAAGCACTATATATAAATTTGAAACAGGTTTGTTAAAGGCCCGCTTAATTTTCGAATCCCCAGATCACATTTTATTATGTCAGTTCTTGCAATTAGCCAACCAGCGTCGGTATATAGTGACGGTATATGAACCCATATTAGGTCGGTGACCTAATATGAAATCAATATTAGGTGCTTATACGCCATCTTGTTTTTTCAGAAACTCAGTCGCCTCGAGAATATTTTTGGTGTATTTTGGCGCCAAGAAAGGGGATATTTGTCGGAAATCATTTTCTGTGAATTTAAAGGCATAGTACCATGTACCAAAACATGCATGCAAAACTCAATGCGTTGACGTTCAACGCCCATGACGCGTCACTGTGACATTAAATAAGTTAATGGCCATAGACGACACATTTAGCTTACCAAATTACAATAAATTACAGCGACGATTAACTAAAGGGATATGCTGGATTTTGTCAACTGACATAACAAATACGCTACGGGACACTTAGTGGTCGGATATGGTGTCACGTGAGGCTCAGCGAGATCAATATTAGGCTCGGCCGTATCTCGCTGAGCCTCACTTGACACCATATCCGACCACTAAGAGTCCGGTAACTTATAATATACAACATATTTCAAATTTTGTACCATTTGAATTATTTGTATTATCAACTGATCCGGTCGAATAAACTGTGAAAAATGTGGGGTTTTTTTTCAAGGTACCGATGTGTGTTCTGTGCTTAAATTAGATCTGGTCTGTTCTGCCATTCTATTTTTCTCAATGTAAGGGGAATAACTCTATTTCTTATTGTGAATTATGATGCATTCTGGGTAAATAACGGGTGAAGTCTTTGTGTGAATCTGAGAATCTCTAGCACTTGGTGGACAATGCTAGACCATATTCTGGTGGAATATATTTATTTTTGGTTCCCCTTCCAAATGGTATATAAAATGGAATATGTTGTGTATAATTTGATCTGGACATTCGAACATTAAGTGAGCCTTTAAGACAGTCGTCGACGAGACTCGTTGACTAGATAACAAAACAAACAATGCGAATGTAAACAAAGATGTGCAATACACGTGCTGAAGTAATTCTCCACCACAAATATGTAGATGCAGACGACACTGGCAGTATATCCGTGCTCGTGACCACACCATTACACGTGACCAAGCTAATACTGTCTTGGCACGTCTCGGTGAGGTAAATACCCGACATGTCTTGAAAGGTTATTGGTTCGCCAAGGTCATTCAGGCACTCGCCCCAAATGTTACGGAATGCTTTCGAACGTACGGCTTTGAACAAATCACAATCACAGTTGACACTGTTCGAGCCAAATTTGATTTCTGTTGCCCAACATGGTGGCAATGAGAATATAGAAGACACATTTGTTAAGTAGTTGTTGTTTAAATCCAAATGGAGGTTACGGGGAGCGTCTTCCATCACAGAATCTGACATATCAGAAATCCTATTGTTACTAAGATCCACATAAATCTTCTCTGGAAGGCCAGAGAAAGCACTATCTTGAATGTAGGCTATACTCATATTCCGAGCGTTAATTCGCCTCAATTGTTTGAAGTTTTGCAAAACACTAATAGGGAATTCCGGCGACTTGATAGAACTTATGTCTAGAAATGCTAGAGATTCTTCTAAACCACCGAAAGGTGTCGCTGAATTGTTCCAGTTGATAGCGTTTTTCTCCAGATTTATAACTTCGATCGATGTCCCGAGAAAAATTCCATCTGGTAACCAAGCTATCTTATTCCCAGACAAGTCGAGTCTAGTGAGAGACGTGAGGCCATTGAATAAATTAGAAGGGAGATGAGTGATCGAGTTATTTGCTATGAGAATTTCCTGAATACTGGCTGCGACCGCCGTAAACGCATCCACTGTTATGCTCACGATATCATTAGATGACAGATTCACGTGCACAAGATTTGATAGTGAGTAAAATGACGTATCATCGAGCTCCGAAATACTGTTTCCATAAAGGATAAGTTCCGTCAAATTTGGCAACGACGAGAGAGCCTCTGGAACATAAAGTAAGTCATTACGAGACAGGTCAATGTTAGACAACGCTGGTAGACCAGAAAAAGCTTCCGGTTCAATATCTATAATGTGGCATGCGGAAAGGTCAAATGTCACTAGGTTAACTAGTCCGAGTTCAGCGAACAGATCGTTTGGAATGGTGACGTATTCATTCGGAGGGTCATTATCTGCGAAATCGATCTCCCGAATGTTCGGGAAATATCTCAAATTTTCTATATTTTCTATTTTGCTAAGATCTAACCAGTTGCCTTTCGCTGTTAGAACGGTCACGTGTTCATATTCTCCTGGCGTTGCTTCCGAATCGGGAATTTTCTCGAAGAATGAGTGTGAACAGTCGATTGTGATGCCATCCGAATTGTTGCGGCATGCGCATCCCATTTGCTCGCAAACACCATTCGAAATCACGCTGTGGATCAGTGTACATGACACCACGATCAGCGCCACCTGCTGGCAGCACCACATCTTGTCGGGAAAGACCGTTGTCACATGCTCTCAATCGGCTGAAAAATAAAAATAAATATATAGCAGAAATGCACAGGAATGAATATAACCACTCACATCTATTTCTACTATAGTACATGCATGTATATGTATATACAATTTTAACACCATCTTTTTCGCCTCGAATGCAGAAAAGACACTTAGTTATAGAAGCTGTAACGTTTCTGTGACGACCCCCTTCTCACCTAGAACAGGAATGTACGTATGGTACGGGTAGTTTATTGTGCATGTTAATGTATTTCCATAAAAACGTAACCTACTGTATAATGAGGTGTGTGAAATCATTAAGAAACACCCGGGGTCCCATCGTGTTCCATCATTCCCCAGGGATTTTCTTTGTTATCTTATTGTATTCTCTTTTGCACCACTTTCCACCTAATCACATTCACTGCATATCTAGTCAGGTCGAGTAGAACAAGATGTTAATAAGAATCTGACATTGCATCATAACTCTTAAGCCATGTTGTAAATATACACAACATGTAGGTTTTTTTCAACACACATCGAATGTTTTTTGCATTATACTATATAGACACTTAGACATGTGCACGAATAACATTTACAAGCTGACTCCTATGAACAAACACATGAACCAATCACACTTCATGGAATACATTGCCCAAACAATATTTGCCTTGATCTTGTAAGCCAGCGCATTATATTATATGTATTCAAGGATCCCTATGCGAGACTCGCGTGTATAAGAGAATGCACTGGCACAGGGTCTTCAATGCTGCACCAGCTCAGTTCCCGTCATGAAAGGGTTAACAAACAAGAATCTAATCAAAACTGGGAAGTTTACCTACATCAGCCTTACATGCATAGACTGTTTATATCCATGCGCGCTTCTCGACTCGTTAGTTCTATTCGAAATTCGAAAGTACACACAACAGATTACCCATGTCGGTGATCCACTTAATCGTTGTGGTTGGAAGTTTCGGTAATATTATTAGTTGAATGCTACGCACTCTTTTATTTAGCATAATGGCTGGATACTAACTTAGTTTAAAGGCACGGTTGGCTTTCGCGGAGGGTAGTGCTGTTCTAATAATCACACCAGTTAAAACCGCCATAAACAGAACTAATATTAAAATATATAGACATATGTGGTTCTTATACCAATCATAAATATCGCGTAAATAATATGATAGTGTTAAGTTCGTACTCTTGGTTATGTAAACAAAAGCCAAAAATGTTACAGAACCTGGCTTTTGTTTAAATAACAAAGCGTACGAACTTGACAAAAATAACATACTCTTTACGCGACATGTATGATTGGTATAAGAACAATATATGTATTTGTTTTAATATTATTTCTGTTTATGGCATTTTTAAACGGTGTGAGTATTTTAACAGCGTATACCACCGCGAAGGCCATCCGTGCCTATAAAAAGTATTTATTCACAGCCAGTCTCATTTATTAGAAAAGAGGCATGTCCTGTCCTGACTGGTTCCTGTCCCCGTTGAAGACAGGTGTGTAGTTGTCTACACAAATTAAATGAACCCCAAATCTACAAAATTAATAATTTAATGTGACAATTTAATTCGAGTTCTGTAACTTTTGCAAATAATCTGTACTTTTGTAATTGTGTAAGACAATTCTGAGTGATTATATATTATGATATCAATACACATTATTTAAAAATAAAAGTATTTATTCCAGGAATAATAAAATAATATTAATAATC
Organism: Siphonodentalium dalli; assembly: GCA_032622095.1. Classification (NCBI taxonomy): domain Eukaryota; kingdom Metazoa; phylum Mollusca; class Scaphopoda; order Gadilida; family Siphonodentaliidae; genus Siphonodentalium; species Siphonodentalium dalli. Next base: position 99,372,976 of record CP136064.1, read on the forward strand.
AATAAGTATGTTACATCATGGACCGTATTCGACATCAACGCGTGTGAGCCGTTTCCGGGAACCATTTTATATACACCCACCTATAGATAGTGAGGGTGTGGTGGTCTGCTTTATCTGCCGTACGATATACCATTTGATTTCGGATATGACTGTCCTTTCACGTAATCGTTTATTGATCTCGTCAGATGGGATGTGTCAATGTACGTCGGGTAATTGTATAATTTTGTGTTAAATATAAGGTAGAAATATGTCGACAAGATAGAGCTAATTGATATGGGAACTAACTTATCAGTTTTATTCGCATACATAAGTGCACATTATTATTTAGTCAACCAAAGTGTATCGTCATTTTATGCCGCGTTCCGTACAACGCAGATATGCATAAAGTTAGTACATGTATGGTCATATGCTGTGACTTATACAATCTAAACTTACGTACATGATGCACATGTATATTAGAAGAATTTTAATGTTGTCAGTCAATATCCGAAAACAAGCGATGAATGTACTTCAAGGAAGAGTTACATCATTATTAATTACATTAACTTGCAACACTAGCCAGTGGCTATATTTAGTGATTAACACTGAGTTCATAACTGTAAGTTCAACACAAGTCAATGGGACTCTGCATTATAAGTGGTAGATCATATTATCCGGAAACAGAGTTCGAATCAATTGACTTTCGACTGAATGATATGGATAGTAATGTACCAATTATTACATATTGGCCAAACTGTAGAGTGTTCATCACTCAGATACTAATAGATAGATATTATTCGAAGGATAATAGGAATAGTACGGAACAACACTATAGATAATAACATAATATACATGTATAAATATGTTTAAAGCAGAACAGTATCATAACACAACATCATAAATATATAGGAAGTTTTAGATATTTGATCTTTAACTTGCTGAATGGATCTAAATAAAACAAATAAACAGTGGAATAGACCATTATTTATTGTGTGAATATTTAGAAATATCTTACCAGAAATACAATGTATGCTAGTAGTGCCCATACAATTCAGATGTGTGCATACATACCTTACGATAACGTTAATTCACTCATGGAATCAAACACCTTACTGCGGCCATAGTTGTTTGTGGTTATACAACAAAATGGCATTGACATAAAGCACACACATGCACACTTCCCCTGGAGGCATGATTGTTATTCATGCGTAATTAATCATTAAATCCCACCATGTGACTAATTCAGGCATGGCGCATACAACCCTCTCATTAGTGTACAGTTATTATTGCCCACCATATGTGGAGGACATATTTCCGATTACTGCGCTCAAATTAGTAGCCGCAATTGGCCCAACAAGAGATACCACACTGTGCGTTTATTTTTTGATGGGTTTTTATTTGATGAATTTAAATCTCAATGGCTGTTTTCATTTGTAGTGCAGTTGCCTCCTCCACATATCACTTCTAGTGCTGGGCGCATTTAAACGTACATGGATGATTCGAACTTTAAAATTTGTCTACGTAATTTGGAATGATATATATAATAGGTTGATAAATGCACGAACTATTGATATACGGACTTCATATGCTCTGAAAAATAATTGCTACAAAACACACAAGGTCACAGCTATTTTACAGCTGTTTTCTTTTTTCGCGTGAAAGTGAAACTATCGATTTTTATTTCTACTTTATCAGTGCTTGACTAACACGAGACGCTCTTTATTGTTCCAGTCGAGAACAGTTCGGAACAAATTCAATTTGACAAAAGAGTCGTGACTTTTGGAATTTCTTCATAATGCAATTGTTCATTCGTGTCTGCGGATATGCATAAACTAGTATTATGGCGAAAATCTTAGGAGAGCCTAGCTGTGACAACACATATATAGCTTGGTGTATTTTGATTTTTCAATTCGTCGTCGTTTTACAGTCGCTAAGCCATACCACTGTCCTTTCAGTTTTATTCGATGCGAATATACTGCGAAGAGGTCAACTTCAGCGGAAAATTAATCCTCTATATACACAGAATCCTCCTACCTCCGATACGCAACTGTCAAACTCATCCAGATCACGAAGGGTATTACCCTATCGCTGGGTGGGCCACAAATCATGCAGCGTTTATCGTGAATCGAACCGGTATCACCAAAGCTAGAATAATTATGACTTCCTAATGCCCTATGTGGCTACACAATTAGCCACAGGAAGTCCACACATACAGGTGCCTCAGCACGCAGTATGGTGGCTTTGGTTATTCCCGATGACATGTACCATTTATAATATAAGGAACACCCTTGTTAGAACATCGATTCAAGTTGTTGCAAAACTGCGAATTCAGCCAATATCTCTATCACTGAAGGATTTACCAGCGTGATATTACGCATTGAGCATTTATTTTGGCAGTCGGAAGGAAATCTTCCCACCTGTTAAAACTATACTATTATCTTTCATCTTTGATTCAATTGCCATCAACGCAAAACAGAAACAAATATATCAATACATCGGATCTATGATAGCTTGGTTTGGGGTGCTATTTTTAACAATTAATAAACGATACCTATTTTCAAAGAATACTATACATGCATGTGATTTAATCTATAGACAACCAAACTCTATGTAAAGCAAACACGATCTTCTTTGGTAGTATAAATTGGATTTCAGATATCTGGAGATTTTTGTTTTGACATGGGGACCTGAGAAACAGCTCTAGGCTTGTCAAGTTTTATATATTTTTTTTTTCTATATTTTTTTTTATTTATTTAAATCTGCCATCTTCATTTGTTAATTCGAATTATCGGAACAATTTCCAACTCCTGAATTTGAGCCATGAATTGGTGCAAAATACATCATGTGCTCTACGAACGATGCAAACAACATTGTAATTATAATGAAAATGAATTTATGACTCCAGCCATTTGTTCATTTTCATTATTATTACCATGTTGTTTGCATCTTCCATAGAGCAAATGAGTGTATTTTGCACTAAACCATGGCTCAAATTCATTCATTTGTTGCATATATTGTGTTGAGTATAAAAGGAGATGGTCTCATAAATGGTCGGATTTAGTGTACAGTACCCCTTTAGTTGATTCCGGAAACAACGTGTTCTGTATGCTATGTACTCGACCACGTGATGTAGCTGTCATTCAGGCCAAGTCGTTAAAGTCACGATTATTACAGTCCACTGTATGCATCATCAGCGTGGGTTGGTGTGTCCTGTTATTTCCGCGTTGTCGTAACTGCTCGCTGATAAATGTTTGCACTTAGAATGAAGGTGCACACCATCTGTCCATGTGTACTGTGACCAGCCTTTGAGTACATTGGCTGCTAAAGTTACACAGGAAACCACGTGTTCTCTTAAAGACATATTATGGACTTGTTCGGGTGCGTGAAATTTATAAGTTAGTACTCAGGCGCTATGACAATATGGGGAATGCAGCATTCTACTAACATCGCCAAAATTTCAAAGAAATCAACCATACCACTCCTTAGAAAACATCGTCTGAACTATGCCCAATGTAAATATTTACATCTCGATTCGGGACGCAACTATCGGCTGCAATCTAACAAATGATTTCGCCATCGAGAGCCGTTGCATTTAATTAATATATAACAATGACACTGTGTATCGTCAATTTGGATTAATAGTAGTAACAAAAAACTAATTTGAGCAAGATTATACTCAATTTCTATTTGGTCACCCAACCGGAGTGTTTCACATCACTTTAATGGCATCTCGGATCATTTCAAATGAAGTTTCACGCTGCATGCTACGTAGCAAAGAACTATACTGTCAAGAATATTGCCCCCCCCCCCCCCCCAAAGTTGATTCGAATACATGTAGCTAGCATATGTACTCAACAACTTCACCCAGCCACAAACAGGTTGCGAGACGCTGGAACCCTTATGACATAAATAAGAGAATATACCATGGATTCACACGAAAAAATATTGAGTCTACATAATATTATACATATGCACACATTTGAACTTGAACATTCTTGTTTGTCAATTTCTTATTTGCATGGTATGTGTGGCAATAGGACAAAAATCCAGCTACGAGTTTTCACCACCTTGCATTAAAACAACTTGGCTCCGCTAATATATGAGAACATACCACGTATTTATACTAAATCAATATACAGCCCCCCATAATCAAAAGCATTCATGCTCCTTTTCCAATACCTAATCATTGTACATGGCCAATTATACGTCGGGTTAATAGAGTGGTGCGTTTTGTGTGGCATGCACAAACGGGTTGGCATGAATGGCTAGCAAGCAATAATGCTATATACTGGTATTATCCGAGGATGTGAATAACCTGTTGCTAAATGTACTGTTTGAGAGTCGCCCGGGGTTGCTCACTTACATTGTATGGCGCATGGCGCTACATTGGCGCATTGATCCGACAGCCATCCAGCACTATATTTAGCTAAATTGGCCCGAATCCGGATAGGTGCGGATTGGGATAACCTGGTTCGTGTATCTGGGCAAGTTTGTCAGTTGCTGCCCGGCGTCAGTAGTTTCTATGTGCAGTGGAAATATTTTACCATTTAAATCAATCCTCCGAATGGTATTGCTTCATTCGTATAAATGACAACGTTGTGATATATCCAAGCTACTGAAAAGACGATAAACCACAGTACGCAAACCAAACTACCGTTTTAGCTTGAATGTGTGAATAGAATATATGGGTTATCGAACGAACGAACGAACGAATGAATATGTTATTATAGTGACATGTGCGTATAGTGTATAAAACATATCACATACAGGTGATAGAAATGTCAAGTAACAAAATAAGAACACACCCGGTCAATATAGTATGAATCGTACATGACACGTAGTGGAGCAACCACACATGATGTGTCTCAAATTGCCTTTTTTCGGCGACATAACGCTAAGAATAATTTATGTAACATAATGCAGTGGTCACGACAGAGACGACATGCCAACTTGACAAGATCGACGTGTCGTGGATTGTAAAATATTGTCTGGATTCTCGTCATGACTTCTTCATTTTTCGTTTTCATTAAAGGCACGTGCGGCCTTGGCGGTGGGTATCCTGTGAAAATATATCCACCCGTCAAAAACCGCCACAAACAGAAAGAACATCAAAATGTAGATAGACTTTGTCCGTATACAAATAAGAAATATCGCATAAACAGCATGTTATGGTCATATGTTTGACCATTGTTATGTAAACAACAGCATAAAAAGTAACCTTTCTGGTGTTTGTTTATATTATGATGGTAAACATAAAGAGCGTTCTTTGTGGGTGAATTCCTGATATGGAACGAATAAAGAGCGTTTATGCAATTTGTGTGTGATTAGCCAGCAGCATTGTGCTGTCTTCTGTAACACAATCAGGCTCTTGCTTAGGTAAAATATAGTAAATCTTTATGATAACATGCTGTTTACGCGATGGTCATGGTATATATGAACGGAACTGTATGCGTTTTAATGTTTTTCTGTTTACGGTGTTTGGAACAAATATGAATATTTTCGACAATTAAGGCCGCACGTGCCTTTAAGCTAATCAACGAAATTGGTCTCAATGAAATTAAATAGACCTAAATCACATGTGAATTCTTCGTAAGTTGTGAAGCAGTTACTTTAATTTTTATCGCAATGCTTCATTCCCAATTCCGCGTTTTGTTTGCAATCTCCACACGGTTGCTAACCGGAAGTCACGTGACAATTTCTCCAAAATCCATACACGCGATCTTTGAAAAATCACTGATGGATATAGAACAAATATATGACGGCATTCACCTACGCCTAAGGTATAAACAACCACCTGGTGGGTGCTATAAGTCACTTTAAACCAAATACTAAAGAATATTGTTATCGTGTACATTCATGGAATAGAAAAGGTTTTGTTAAGAAGATATTGTCATTTTTTTTATAAGCGCTGTGAAGAAATTTAGCTACTTGAAGAGGATACCGATTCATTAGCCGAATAAGTAAGCCGACGTCACTAAGTTGTGTCTGTCCAGATTCAATCGCGATATATTACATCAGTTTTGATCGCAGGTGTTTATACACTTGGCTGTTAAGGAGAAAATGTGTTTGATTAGCGAGAAACTTAATCGGAGTTCACGATTATATAGCGATTGATATTAAATCGCAATAACACGTGGCACTCGAGGTTAAGATTTAGGCTAGGATTATTGACGAAATAACGGAGATGTCTGAAGAAGTGCTTTTAAAGAGCGTTCCCCTATCATTCCCAGAAAACCCAATCAATATGAAAATTTTACTTATATTTCACCAAAGTTGATCAATTGCTGCGTAAATTCGTTCATCGTTCATGCACAGTGTGTTATATGTAGAGTTACCGCCCTTCCGATTAACTCACGATATTTATTTTTAAATGTAATCCTAAGATCGCGTGGCCCGTGTTTCTGCGTTTGAATATCAATCGCTATCTAATCGTGAACCCGATTAAGTATCTTTCGATATCTAATCGTGTGGGTATTAGGTGGTATGCAAGCCAAATTCCCATAAAAATTGATAATTGATGACGGAGCGAAATTACCACTGAAACCCGGGGTGTGTGAGAAAAATAGTGTTATTTTACGCTGACAACGACCATGCAATTGAAAGACTTGCCCATTAGGTATAGAAAGTTAGAAACGTTAGGGTAATTACGTCCCTATATATGTTTTATTATGTATATATTCAGCAATGTCACTGATACACTTAGGAACGAAACTATTAAACTGGTCGAGACACGAATCTCTGAATGAAGCCAAAGAAGTGATGACGTCACTGTGATATATTTTTCTAGTCTGAGTCCTATCAAGTAGTTGCGCTGTTATTTCTCATGTATCATGTGGCCGAGATTACCCATTACCGCCAAACAGATCTGTAGTTTTAAAAGGTACAGCCATGTTTGAAAGGAATTCAATGCTTAAGAATGTGCTGACATAACGGATACAAGAAATATTTTGTCTGATCTGCCAGTGAATGGTATTGATACTGATGTGTCTCCGTCTGGCAACTTTCCATTCGCAATTGCATTGGTACAAGTAACCATATGAGGATAGAACAGTGTATACATCCCTTATTAGAGGACATGGTCTGTTTGAAAGTATCAATATAAATACACTAACTGAAACAGCTCCGTTTGGGAGCTTTTATTTCAGCGGCGTAGGGTCCTGCCCGCACAAATGGTGTTTCCTGCCCATTTTGATCTTTTTCAACAATTTGATTTAAATAAAAACATTTGTTTACATTGAACCATTTGCTCCATTTAAACGGACATGGCTCGTTCGAACCTCCAAATTTTGTCTACATACTGTGGACGGACGGATACGATAGGTCGATACATGAAATATTGATAAGCCTGCTTCATATGTTTTGAAAAACACTTGCCAAAGTCACAGCCATTTTCCAGCCGTTTTCAATTTTTCGCCCGAAGTCAGCCAAACGCTCTTTATTCCTACCATATCAGGAATAGAATAACATGGAAAGCTCTGTTCTATATTCCATGTCGTTGTTGTTTGGGACCCACCCACCTTGTTCATAGTTGCATTTTGCATTACTTCAATGCCTCTTTTGGGGTTACATAATGCTCGTAGAAAGGTAGTTAAGATATTTGTCGACCTATTTCGATACAGGAAAATATTAAAAAGCTAATTATATTATTTGTATTTTGGAGCGCAAACCGCCATGTGGCTTTAACAAATTATTTTTTTAGCACCATATTGTGGTTTGCGCTCCAAAATAACCTAATAATATTCAATTTGATGTTTTGCCGGTATCGAAATATAGGTCGATAAATACGTGAACTACATTTCTCAGAGTATATGTCCCAGAACAAACAAACAACACGCATGTGCATGGCATTGAACAGAAAAGGGCGTTCCGTGTTAGCCTATTCCTCATGTTGTATAGAAATAAAGAGCGTGAATTTACATCTGTGCGAAAAAATTAAAATAGCTGGAGAATGGCTGTGATTTTGACAAGTATTTTCAAGCATCTGATGCATCCTTCCGAATTTCGTAGACAAATTTTATATACTATCAGGGTGACCCGGCGTTGCCCATATTAAATATGTGGACATTTGGTGGAATAGAGAATACTCTTGGTAAGAGTGTTATGCCGAGATCCGACCTCATTAATTTTGTCGCCGATTTTCACCGAACCTATATAATTGTTTTGCAACCAAGAGTTGAATATTTACCTGCCTTGGGTCATTATTTGCGATTCAAAGGACAGGCACATCTTGCAGTTAAACAATTTCCTATACCAGTTTGGCATCGGAACCAGTATGACATGGATCGGAGAGCTTGCATACCACTTGGCTGGGCAGTCGTTCAATGCATAACCCAACGTGGCATACAGCCCAATGGGGTATAACATAGGTTTTGTATAATCACTGGACCGTGACCATTTTGAACCACATTAATTGGTTCTTGTTTTAACTTTATGTTGAATACAGATGGCCCATTCATTCGGATGGACAAAACAGTCAACATTTATGTAGAAGAGCCGTGTTGGCTCCCGGTGCATACGCCAACGCAGCATACAGCCTAATGTTGCATACCAAAGAATAGTGTGAGTTGTGATGGCCATCCCCTTTCATTGAGATGCGATATCCTATGGTTGACATGTCATATTGGGTCGATGAGCCGGTGCAAAATCAAGATTTCCAGATGAACATGCAGATAACTAAGTAAAGAGCGGGAAATACGAGCAACATCAGTGGACTCTTCAATCAAACTGATGAAAGTCCTCGTGCTGATCAACGTTCTTACAACGTTTAATTGAGATCCAATAACCTATATATGTCTGAGATATCTGCTTAACGGACGGCCGGACAGTCTGACAGTCGAGCGGTATGGATCGTCAGACCGACAGACACGCGGACGGAACTACGGTCGTGGTTACTTGGTGGCATAATCGCATGGTCACATGGTAATATATATAATAAAGCGAATACAAATATAAATAAAACATGTTTTTCAATTATGGCCGTTACATGTGAGGAGGTATTAGTCTCGTACCTGGCTCAGACACTCCGCTCACTATTCCGCCCAACTCCACGACGTAACGCTTCCGCCAGAACGTTGCGCCTCGGTGTAGAGGATTCTGAGCACAAGGAACGAGTTCAAGGACGTATTCGATTTTGTTATCTCCCCTTGTGAACCATGCCAAGGACGTATTCGATTTTGTTATCTCCCCTTGTGAACCATGCCAATAACGATGCGTGTGTTATTAAAGTGGCATGCTCGTTTTTAATGTAGATTTTTTTAAACTTATGTTTTACTCATTTCCCCAACGATATGCCCCCTCTGTGTATAATTTATGGATAACCTCTAGACACGATCTTGCTGATTTGGGCAGGATTATAGCGTGATTGAAATGCATAGAACATGTGCAATAGATTAGTAAATCTCTGTGTCTGTAATTAGTGGATGAGATGCAATAAGGGGATAACACCTTTGGAGACTCGTGTAGATAATTATAGAGGTGCTGTACTCTTATATTTCGTCTATGTATGAACCCCGTTGTACCATGTACAACTATAATTAGTTAAGTTAACCCTTTAATGGCGGGAGCTGTGCTGACGCATCAGTAAATATCATATGCAAGTGCATTCTCTTTTACAGTATAAGCGAATCTCCTATTTGGAGCCTCCCATACATAAGAGCATGCACTATCTTACAATTAAGGTCAAGGTAAATGTTGTTAGGCCAATGGGATATTCGAATATATATAAGAGAATGCATCGGTAGTTTTCATAAAAAAAAATCAGGAAGCCCCTGTTATGGAAGGGTTAATTGGCTGCCAGGCAGTTGACAATTTTGCAACCAGATCAGATTCTTTAAAGCGACATATACTCCTATAAACTTCAAATATAGTACCAGTAATTAAACGCTTTGTTAATTTATCGCAGCCTACTTAAAATTTACCGACGTCTAAGATTTTTCCCACAGGAGTGAGACAAGCACTCGTTATTCACACATGTAGGCCTATACTATATCAGGAATATATCAAGACGGAACGCTCTTTATTAATTGTGCTGTAGACAAATCTGGATCACGATATTGGTCTAGCCAAACTGACAATTAAACTTTACACAATTTCTGTCGTTCGTTATGTCTGACTCCAGTGCGTCTTGCTGGAACATATAATGCTCGTAGAAAGGTAGTACTATACAGTTGTCGCCCGTTGTCGAAGGCGTGTGACAAATCTCAATGTCTCCCGAGAAGAAGGGCAACAACTGTTTTGTTATCCGATTATACCACAAAAAATATCCTTGCCATCCACACGCACGATGTTGCACTGAGTCATGAGTGCTTTCTTTCCCGATTATGTATATATTTCAGTAACTACTTATCGTCCCATAGGATTTCTGTTCCATAAACGATAGTCAAAAGCTGTTAAGCGATTGATAATCCGCGTTTATTTACGATCATTTTGGTGGTCAAATCGTCAATATCGGTCCGTGCAATGTAAACCAATAAGCCATATAGGTATGTTCTCGTCATCTTCAAGGCATATTCAATGTCGTCTTGTGGGCGCAATTTACTTGCACGATGTTCATTTCATAACGGTCTTCCCCGAAAGCTATTGGGAAGTTGTCAATTTCATTAATGTACATTCATATGTGTCAGTGCTCATGGCGATCCTCACATAAAATACTTCTATGATCACATTGCAGACATCGCGGAGGATAAGTGTACAGTACCATTCATTCGCGACAAACGTATGCATTACGTTGTCTACCAGCGAACATTTATAACCAACCAACATAAAGGGATCCTCTCTTTCAATGTTGCATCATAATGTCGACATGAACAAATTGAATCACCGAGATGTTTCGATGTAAAAAGGTAAATAATAACGCTTCTCCGATAAAAGTATCAACTTAAAACTTAAGAATATTAGTGTTCACTAAATATATGCAAATTAGCAAACACCACAACTGGTGTGTTTTGCGAATCCGTGGGTATATAAGATCTATGATTTTGTTAGTACGTTGTAGTGATGCGAAGTAGATGAGTTACTGCAGTGTGTGTTCAATATCACATCAGGCCGGGCGACAAAAACAATGTATCCCGGGTCAGCGGGCGACATTGTGATTTGTCGCCCGGCACGTGACAACACGTCGGCCAATCAGAAGGGTGGCAAATAGGAATAGTCCGGTCGCCAAACCCCCCCCCCCCCCCCCGGAATTCACGAATGCGTGTTTTCGCGTATAAAGTTTTTTTCTCTGCAGATTTGGTAAATTCAGGTATCCGACATCAAGATTTTATCGGCTGGCCATCTGTCAGCCTTGAGCAATTTTTTTTATAGCGCCCTAAAAAGTATACCCCCCCCCCCCAAATTTTTCCCAGACGTAAAAGCAATAGCTTGGAATTTGTTGCAAATTCACATGACTAATCTAGTAAAATGTAATATTTTCATGAAGCTAAGACATAATGACACTAGTTTGGGCCAAAATTGAAACTCACCATCCAAGATGGCCACCAAAATGGCCGCCGGAAGTTGAAAATATGACATTTTTTCACAAATATCTTCTAGATCAGTTCATGCTGTTTGGAACTGGTTCAGTAAAATGACTTTATTTTGTATTTTATATATTAACTGATCATTGGTGCAATTAAATATGCAATTATTGGGGTCCTATCCACTTGTGATCCCTCAAAAATTCGATTTTTTTTACAGAATGCGTTATAAAATTTCACAAAAAAATCACAACTGGGATTCTAGTCATATTTCAACAAGAAATGAACAGAAGGTTGTAATTAAGTGTGGCATACCATTACCTATGAATATTCCAACTTACTGGAACCAAAATTCTTACTTTGGCTCAAAATGGCTGCCAAAATGGCCGCCAAAATATGGAAAATTGTAAATATCGCCCTAGGGTATCCTGCAATCGCTTACAAGTTGTGGTTGATGTACAAAATTGGCTATTATGCCTTCTATACATTGAATACTAACATGTCTGCTGCACCATGGTTGATTGTTACGTGCGCTCGCGCAACAGAATGGCGATCAGACAGATTCGTAGGTTGGTGTCACTCTACTCCGTTTCACTCCATGACGTCACCAAAACGACGTAAAACCTCGTGGCGTTCTGACATTGTTACTGTGCCGCGTTATTGCTATGTTTATTTTATGTTTTGTTTTCGATTATTTGTTTGTCGCCGATATCGCCATTTGTCGGGATTCCCTGTTTCTATATTTAAAACTGGCATGCTCGTAGTGAGCCTCGATTTCTATTTTTTCTCCCAGGTCATAATACGTCAGAGTTATGACAAAAATAGATCGACCTACATTTTCTTCATCAGAACTCTACATCAAAGAGTCTATAGACTCCTTCGGGACCTACATAGACTCCTTCATTTTGGGTATTTTTACTTATAATTGGGAAGTTTTATCATTGTTGGTTCGTGCGAAGACCTCTTTTTATCGTGTGGGAAAAGAGAGACATTCAAAACGCGATTTCGTAATTCGACGCAATAGGCTGAATAGCCTAACCTTCAGCCGAGTTCCGGGTCAAATACGACGAATGACGTAACACAAAACAAAACGCATTTGTTGACACAAACACCGTTTATTATTACATAAAATGATCGTTATTGATTAATTATTGATATTTATTGTTGCATATTGGCTGCTATCAATAATTACACAAATTGTATTAATTATTTCTTATAATTGCTCCTTTGGTCAACTTTGACTATCGGAAAATGAAAATGAAAATATGCCGCTGAAAAAAATGTAATCGATATTAAAGGTACGACTGGCCTTGGCGGTGGGTATCCTGTGAAAATATTTCCAACCGTCAAAAACCGCCACAAACAGAAAGAACATCAAAATGTAGACAGTCTTTGTCCGTATACAAATAAGAAATATCGCATAAACAGTATGCTATTGTCATATGGTTGACCATTGTTATGTAAACAAAAGCATAAAAAGTTACTTTTCTGATGTTTGTTTATATTATGATGGTAAACATAAAGAGCGTTCTTTGTGGGTGAATTCCTGATATGGAACTAATAAAGAGCGTTTATGCCATTTGTGTGTGATTAGCCAGTAGCATTGTGCTGTCTTCTGTAACACAATCAGGCTCTTGCTTAGGTACAATATAGTAGGTCTTTATGATAACATGCTGTTTACGCGATGGTCATGGTATATATGAACGAAACTGTATGCGTTTTACTGTTTTTTTCTGTTTACGGTGATTGGGACAAATATGAATATTTTCGACAACCAAGGCCTCACGTGCCTTTAATATAGTAATTTGCCTTTTATATGTGATGAAATGAGAAATGGTAATTGTCTTTTTTTGCTAACATTAAATAAATTAAGTAAAATACAGTGAAATTATGTTTTTAATTATTTTTTATTACATTTTTGCGCACGTTGGCATCTATCTGAGTGCATTCTAGTTACTGTTGCCACCACTGACATCACCAAAACTATTGGACGTTTCTCTCAAAAACTTGACATAAATATCGGCAAAAATGCACTTTTCAGGTTTGGACCATTTTTCTAGTAATATGTAATTATCTTTGGATTTAAAGGTGTTTATTGTATTGGTCTATCTTAAATGTGTCACACTACGGTGTTTATAGAACAAATTGCCCAAGATGGCTTCCAATATGGCAACCAAATTTGTAATAAGTTATTATTTTTACATATAACATTATATATATAACATTATTCTCTGCGTTATCCGAAAATGTAGCAAATTGTGATTCACTTGGTTATTATACGTGTTAGTTAATTAACTGACAACTAAATGTTCTATTATGATTGTCCCAGTTCCGTATGGGGCATGACAAATTAATTTTAAAGTATGGAATTTTGCGGAGAACTTCTTTTGTGATTCTGACCATATTATTGAAAGGAAATGGGCAGAACTTTGAGACGGAACTGAGATGAACCATAATACCCTGCTGGACAAAACAATTGTCTAGTGGCACCGCGGTGTATTTCTGGTTTGTATCGTCTTTTTTCAGTTTAATGAACGTACACCGTGGCAACTACACGATGACTGAATGGAATGTACACCGCGGCCCAACTGCAGTTAGCCGGATGAGCTGAGGTGTAGTAGCATTTCGGCCGCGGTGGCAACGCTAACCACACATCGGTTAAGTGAACACTTGTTTTGTCCAGCAGGTATGTGGCTGTTCTGGTCCATTATGATAAACCAATACCAACTGGATACAGGATGGATGCGAAGATGGTAGCCAGGGAGTTACTCTATAATCACATTTGAGGTGAATAGGTATGCATGGAGTTAGTGTATGTCATGAATGATGTGAATATTTATACACTGAGTGACTATATGGTTATGAGTGTGTTGTCCATAGTGAGATGTATAGGTATACAGGGAGAGGTCATGGTCCGGTGTGGGGTGAATCGGTATAAATGGAGTGACTGTATGGTGTATGGTTGTGTGTATCTTGTACGGTTGCACCCGGTGTGCCTGTATGTACATTGATGTGGTGTATGGTTATAGCTACATGTCCATCTATGTATTGTGTATATATATATGGAGTGACTGTAAGGTCATGGGTGGGATGTACATGTGTTTTCTATATGATCATGGATGGGGTGTGTGGATAAATCGTGGGTGAGTTTATGGTTACGGGCAATGTGTGTGGTATACGTGGAATGACTGTACTGTATATGTATGTAAGTGTATATGCATACCTGGAGTAAGCTGGTGGACATTGTCGTGTGGGTATATAGGGAGTGTCCTTGTGGTAACGGATGTGATGTATATGTTTATATCTCGTGGATGTATTATCATTGGTATGTGTGTGTGGATTAGCGTGTATGATTATACAGTACGTTGCTGAACTGTCTTGTGTTATGTATATATGAAAGTATGGATGGTATGAGTGGTCGTGTGTGCGGGTGTTTTGTATATATGGAAGGACTGAATGGGCAGTGGTGAGGTGCATATGTATACCTGGAGTGACTCTATGGTCTAGGGTGGGCTTCATATGTATATATCGAGTGGTTACATGTATATGACTATGTGGAATATGTATACAGGTAGTGACTGTATGGTCAATGGTGAAATGAGTAGGTATACACGGAGTGACATCAATGTAATGAATATCTATGCCGGGAGTGACTAAATGGTCATGTGTCAGGTGTGTTAGTATACCTGGTGTTCCTGCTTGGCGACTCGTGGCGGTATGGTCATGTGTAGGTTATGCGGGTATACAATGGTGTTGCTATATGGTCATGTGCGATGTATATGTGTATATAGCGAGTGGCTATATGGCCATGTATGGTGTGCATATGCACACATGGAGTGACTATACTGACATGGCTGGGGTGTATTAGTATATCTTGAGTGGCTATTCGGCTATGGTGTGACAAATAGGGATACAGTGACTGACATGGCCAATGGTGAGGTGAATATGTATACCATACACATTACCCGTAGCCATAAAATCACTCACTATTTATCCACACACCCCATCCGTGCTCATACATAAACACATGTACATCCCACCCATGACCATGTAGCTATATCCATACACCAAATCAATGTCCATACAGGCACACCGGGTTCACCCGTACAGTACACACACAACCATACCCTGCTGGACAAAACAAGTATCCACTTAACCACGGTGCGGTTAGCGTTGCCACCGCGGCCGAAATGCAACAACACTGGGGCTCCACCGGCTAACTACAGTTGGGCCGCAGTGTACTTGCCATTCGGCCATGGTGTAGTTGCTGCGGTGTACGTTCATTAAACTGAAAAAAGATTATACAAACCAAAATCTAACCACGGTGCACATGCCATTCGGCCGCGTTGTAGTTGCCTTTCGGTCATGGTGTACTTGCCGTTCGGCCGCAGTGAACTTGCTTTCGGCCGCAGTGCTCAACCGCAGTTACAAACGCTGACACCGCAACCGAACGGCAAATACACCGCGGTGCCAATGGACACTTGTTTTGTCGAGCGGGGTACACCATACAGTCAACTCCATTCATACCGATTCACCACACACCAGACCATGACCTATCCCTGTATACCTATACATCTTACTATGGACAACACACTCATAACCATATAGTCACTCATTGTATACATATTCACATCATTCATGACATACACTAACTCCACGTATACCTATTCACCTCACCTATGATCATAGAGTAACTCCCTGGCTACCATCTTGGCATCCATCCTGTATCCAGTTGATATTTGTTTATCATAATGGACCAGAAGAGTCACATATTATCGTTCATCTCAGTTCCGTCTCAAAGTTATGCCCATTTCCTTCCAATAATATGGTCAGAATCACAAAAGAAGTTCTCCGCAAAATTCCATAATTTAAAATGAATTTGTCATGCCCTATACGGAACTGGTACAGCCATAATAGAACATTTAATTGTCAGCTAATTAACTAACACGTATAATAACCAAATGGGTCAGAATTTGCTACATTTTCGGATAACGCAGAGAATAATTATATATATAATGTTATAATGATATATGTAAAAAAAATAACTTATTACCAATTTGGTTGCCATTTTGGAAACCATCTTGAGCAATTTGGTCTATAAACACCATAGAGTGACACATTTAAGATAGACCAATACAATACACACCTTTCAATTCAAAGATAGTCACAATATTACTAGAAAAAATTGTCCAAATCCGAAAAGTTAATTTTTGCCGATATTTATGTCAAGTTTTTGTGACAAAAGTCCAATATTTTTGGTGATGTCAGTGATGACAACAGTAACAATTAACCATGGTGCAGCAGACGTGTTAGTATTCAATGTATAGAAGGCATAATAGCCAATTTTGTACATCAACCACAACTTGTAAGCGACTGAAGGACACCCTATGGCAATATTTACCATTTTCCATATGTTGGCGGCCATTTTGAGCCAAAGTAAGAATTTTGGTTTCACTTAGTTGGAATATTCATAGGTAATAGTATGCCTCACTTAATTGCAACCTTATGTTCATTTCTTTTTGAAATATGACTAGAATCCCAGTTGTGATTTTTTGTGACATTTTATAACGCGTTTTGTAAAATCGAATTTTTGAGGGATCACAAGCGGATAGGACCCCAATAATTGCACATTTAATGGCTCCAATGGTCAGTTAATATACAAAATACAAAATAAAGTCATATTACTCAACCAGTTCTAGACAGCATGAACTGATCTAGAAGATATTTGTGAAAAAATGTCATATTTTCAACTTCCGGCGGCCATTTTGGTGGCCATCTTGGTGGTGAGTTTCAATTTTGGCCCAAAATAGTGTCATTATGTCTTAGCTTCATGAAAATATATACATTTTACTAGATTATATTCATGTGAATTTGCAACAAATTCCAAGTAACTGGTTTTACGTCTGGGAAAAAATTGGGGGGGGGTATACTTTTTAGGGCGCCAAAAAAAAAATTGCTCAAGGCTGACAGATGGCCAGCCGATAAAATCTTGATGTCGAATACCTGAATTTACAAAATCCGCAGAGAAAAAAACTTTATACGCCAAAACACGCATCCGTGACCTGGCGGCCGGACTAGAAGGAGGATAACAAAAGTATTTTTCGACCTTTTTCGATACCGGTGAAATTTCAACAGCGAGTATTATGCCCATTAGATGTATTTTGAAGCGCAAACCACCATGTGGCTTTATAATAATGCGATAATACGTATACACTTGCTGTTTAAACGGACATGGCTCATTCGAACCTACACATTTTGTCATATATAGTAATTCGGAGGGAGGGATACGATAGGTCGATAAATACACGAAATATTGATATTCGGGGTTCGTGTGCTCTGGAAAAAAAAACACTTGCCAAAGCCACAGCCATTTTTTAACCGTTTCAATTTCTCGCCAGAAGTCAGACAAACGCTCTTTATCTCTACCATATCAGGAACAGACTAACACGGAACGCTCTTTTTGTATTCCATGTCGTGTAAATGGCTGTCTTTGTATTTTCATTACTTAAATGAGTCTTTTTGGGGTTACAGAATGCTCGTAGAAAAGTAGTTAAGATATTATCGACCTATTTCGATACCGGGAACAATTCAAAAGCGAATAGTATGTGTATTTTGAAGCGCAATCGGCCATTTAGCTTTAAAAAACTTTTATTTCTATATCATGTCGAAAAAGGGGGCAAAACTACCTTTACAATCATCGGATCGTGATACAATTCAAACTTGACATGCGACGGCATGCATGTACTCAAATATGAACTACGTACAAACGCCCTGGAAACTTTACAACCCGGACGAACACACCGATAGACATGCCGATTATAATTGTCCTCGGAAAACAATTTTGGGGAGTTAGGCCCCGGTGATTATAGACTCAACTTAATTATACCAAGTACAGCATGTAATAATCACTTCTGCCAGACTCGCACCCCGCGAAGGTTATAACGGCGTTAGTGTTTCAAAATTTAATTAATTATTAAGAAAATAAGACTAAAATGAACAAAATACACCAATAGTTGTATTTAGGTCCAATATGAACCTATTTGCACGAGGATATATTAATGTAGCATAAATATTATATATGTATATAAAAGGGTAGGAACTGTGTGTCGTGCGCACACAGAGCCACAGGACCAACAGCAAATGGGTCGCAGGCCCCGATGCGGAATAAAGGCACCCTTATATCTGAAAAAACACTTGCCGAAGTCACAGCCATTTTCCAGCTGTTTTATCCAGAAGTTAGACGCTCTTTATTTCTACCATATCACGAATAGAATAACACGAAATGTTCCTTTCTGTTCCATATCGTGCAAATGGCTGTTGTTGTTTTTTGGACCCAAAACAGCGTTTTCATGGTTGAATTTTCCATTACTTCAATGCTACTTTTTCGGTTACAGAATGCTCGTAGAAAGGTAATTCAGATAGTTATTGACCTATTTCGATACCGGGAAAATTAAAAAGCGATTAAGATAATAGTATTTAGGAGCGCAAACCGGCGTCCGGCAATCTGAAAAAAAGAACATGTTGTTTCGGCATGAAGTAATAAAGAGCGTCTATTTTATTCTATTACATGATATGTTAATAATAAAGAGCGTTTATCCCACTTATGTGTGGAAAACAATTGATACATTTGTGCGAGTGCGTATTTTGCCACGCCCTAGCGATGCACTTGTTTTACTCTGTCTCATTTCAATGTTGAAGAATATATGTCGCCTGAAGATTAATACAATACACGAGGAGGTAGAATGAACCAAAACTACATGCATAGATGTGTCCAGATTTGGTAAATATTAAATACTCATTTGTAACAGGTTTACTTGGGTTACAGCAAACCTGTTTCACCCACAGAAGCCATTGAGTTTACAGCCGTATTTTCCAACAAGAACAAAAAAGAAAATATTTTAACTATTCTCTAAAATGAGGATTACAAAGTTACATTTGGAAGTCGTTTAAAAACAATGCTCCGATGACTTTTTAAACGACTTAAAACATTCAAATGTAACTTTGTAATCCTCATTTTGGAGATTTTCGAATATAGTTTCATGTTTCTACACTGTAGTTATATTTCTCTAGAACGCACTCAAAACACAGTTAACCGGTTTACTGCGGTCGCAAGTAAATTGCTGAGTTGATCAACACGAGGAAATATGTGTAACCACAGTAACCGGATACAAATGCGCAGTATTTTATTTCTGCACCAAAAACACTGACTTAATATATGCAATTACATATCGTGGGTGACTGTTCTGCAGTGCGATTTTCAGTCGTACATTTTATGTGTATTGTCTGTTGCAATTTGTCATATGCACAATCAGATAATAAGCCACACCTAAACAATTCTTATACCTGTCTGGATATCTTACCTGAGTTCCGAAGTAAACAGGCTACTCCTCCTGAGATAAAGTGTTTCTTCACATCGTTAACTGTCGCAAATGTCGTGAGAATAAGTCGTCGGTTTCGGTGGGCGCCCACCCGATTCACATTTCCCTGTAAACAGACATATTCACATCGATATAGGTCGTCGCCGCGACTATTGATCGACATCCAGCGTTTATTCATAGATGAGAAACAAAAAATCGATTATGATCCACCGGTTTTATCCAATCAAACAAGCTGTATCGGATCAGCATCTTATAATAATAATATGTATATATAGACGGCGCGCTATAATATAGTCGCGTTTGACTGCTTCAATTGGGTAGCTATTGTACCGGTAAGCATTACATTTACACAACGACATGCTCGCCTTGGGATATATGCATAACATAATATCAATGAAAAAGCAGAGTTGAGTTGAGTAGCTCCCCCTTGTACACCCGGCCTTGCAACAGGGATGGTTATACTGTTATGTAGGTTGTCTTATGTGTCAAAACTTATAAATTTTCGTTTATAATGGTGTCAAACCTTAGAAAAAGGTACCGTACATTTTATTGTATACGGGACTCAGTGGCTTTGGTGAAGCGTAGAGACACATTAGACCAAAATTAAGCCGGCCAGCGAAAGCGAGAGCAACGCGATGTTACATGTAGCCTGTTTCCTGGTGTGTGTCAGTCACTTACTGGGGGACGGTGCATTCTGTGCGTAATTTCCAACTTTCATAGGAAAATCTACGTCCCGAGTGGTATTTATTTTAACAGTAGCCTAGTTTAGCTACACGTATGAGTAACTGGTAACGTGTATTACCATTGCCAACGAAATTCATCTGACTCACGTGACCATGTCGCATGTACAAGTACAGGGTCATTAAGTTTTGTGTCATACGTGTAACATGCGGGACTTGTAGCAAAGACGAATAGTCCAAGATAAAGGCAGAATGAGCAAACCACGCAGTAGGAGAGTGTGGTTTGCCTGAATGGAGTTATCTTATTTTGATTTAATTCCAATTCAGCGTAGATGTTTAAAACCACCTAGTTTAGTTTGTATACGTTTCCCTATAGACGTTGGTCCGATACCTACACACATGTATGATAGGCGCCGTAATATAACGTGACTTTTTCAAAGTTCATCTCCATATCAATACCATAATAACACACTTTACAAGTTACATGTATGTGTTGCTACCACAACATGTCAGCGCCGCATTGTCGATGAATTGACGCTAAACTAAAGACCAACCAAGCAAATTGAAGTTACTGGTATATTGTTTAGGTGCGTGCAACAACAGACCCATTTTTACAGAGATTCCATAACAGCCATGAACATATGACTGTACACGTGTTCTTGTGTGAGCTCGGACTGATTACGACAGCCTGGTGTATCGTAGATAAAAACTTGATTATACTAATAGTGTTTCACGTTAAAAGCGGAGTAGTTTCGCAAATGGCATTTACATCAAATAATGATGACAGATATGGTTATATATGTGCAATATATGGTTTTTAATGTCCAATATATATTGTGACTTCGTCTGACTAAACTTTAAAACCATTTGGCTCTGTCGTTGGCCCATTTTAAAATTGGAACGCAATCGTCGGCCGTTCATAAATACTTATAAATTCTAATTAACATTTATGGGCAGAATATTAGTCATCGATTGTTAGTTTGGGTTGCAATGTTGTGTGCGTGGTCATATATATTGAACAGGTTTTTGTGTGGATTGTTGTTTTTGTAGCAAGGATTTCTTCATCAGTTTGCCTGAATTATTAAATGGACATTGCTTATTTTTGGAACCTCCATATTAAGTCCACATAATCTGTTTACACATTGTGTTAGCAATTGCTAACTGGATTGAGGCACAAATATTTCTAGCTTATCTGCGCCCCTCTTAAATGAAGACTGTGTCTAAACCAGCCAGTTATGGGGCCATCTCCTAATATTCTCAACAGAAACTATCCAATAGCAGAATTAATATATGAGTCAAGAACAAAGAACCACGTATGTTGACGGATAACACAATACATCATCGCACCAATAATCGACGTATAATATTCACATAGGTTCATATTGGATTATTTTATTCTGAAGTAACCCCATAATAGTGCAGCATAGTGTACTTAGAAGTCGTGATCTGGTTTATTCGTGTTATTTCCCCACCCATAATGAACTTGTAATAAGTTATTATGAGTCGATAATGCATGGAACTAAAACACTCTCATTTTCATATAGTTATCAACTCAAAATGAGGCGATTTTACGCCGATTACAAACCTAAAAAAAATCATATTATAAGCCCGTAACGTGCTGATTTTCGGGAGAAACACAAAAACAACAAATCATGGGGTGAAGAAGATCACTCTCGATCATCCCGGGCGCCCAACTATACTCTCTCTACTCGACTAGTCGGGAGGACATGCTGTATGTGATTATGATACAAGCCCATAGTGGATATAATATCCGTTATTCCGTTTTATGGCACGGGCCCCAGTAAAACACATGTTAAAGAATGTACATCTGGTAAATCATAGGTTGGTTTATCCATGTTATTTTCCGTCCATAATGAACTGATAGTAAGTAATTATACGAGTGAATGGCACTAAACACTAATTTTCACCTCGCAATAGACTCAATATGACGCGTTTTAAGCCTGATATGAACCTAAATAAATTCTATTATAACGTGCTGATTTTCGGAGAACAACCTGATAATTATAACTAGAATAAGTAAAAGTCATAATCCATTTACTAATTTTCATTGTAACATGTTGTTTACATCGTTCGTAGAGTAAACTAGTGTATTTTGAACACATCACTGACTCAAATTCATTTATGTGTTGCATATTTTTGTTGAATTATAGAATAGGCTATGGATTATACAATGGCTGGGTTTAGTCTCCCAGGCTTTAATACAAAATTGAATAGATAAAAGGTAATATGCCAGATTAACACAAATAATACTGTCAAACATAGAACATCCACACCCATGTATATAAAAGAGTAGGATCTGTCAGTCCGTCTCCGCATTTTTCTCCCAGACTGCTGATCCGATTTCGACCAAATTTGGTGTCGTGAATCTGAGTACCATGGCGGAGGTTATACAATTTTAATCTAAACAATTTAACTAAAAAAAATTTAAGAAGTATGAACATTTGTTCTTGGTTAAATTGAAGAAGGAGCTGAATTTTTTTTTAATTCATTTTTGTGTGTGCGAAGCACACATGGGCCCTAGACCCCCCCCCCGACGCAGAATAAAGGCTCACACAGGGAGCCTGTTTCAGCTAGTTTAATATAATAATATAAGTTAATAATATGTCTATTTTTGGATAACACGTTATGTTATACGGAGGCTAGTAGTGTGTTCCAAATTATTTTTATTCGTTGTACATAATTATCTGACAAAACTTAAATAACACATAGATCGAGGATTTTTGAGTCGAACTACCATGTAGCGACGACTGCGAGTTTACGTTTTTAAGGCTGACAAAGTTGATGGGTTGGACATATATAACAAATAATTTTAATTTAAACTTCTTTGCTCGCATCGATGGCTGAAATGTTCGGAATATCAATGATTGTCCATTTGCTTTCAACCATGTCTGCTACATTTCAATATAAGAAATATTACAATTACCTTAAATTCATCCGTGTGAATTAAAATTTCCAAATAACAAGTCGAACACGCATACAACTAGTTATTTCGGCCAATTTGGCCGGTTACTTCATGTGACTTTTTCATCTGACGTGTGTGTCGGATAATTGATCTGGAGGATTTATGTAAATGTTAGCCCAAACTACAGTTCCAAGTAACGATGGTTTTGTTGTTTATTTTGAGGAATAATACCGCGTTAGATGAATTCAGCCCAAATATGTTAACAGTTGACGTGTCAAACATTCGGCAGTAGGTTAGCGTTATTTAGTATTTGTGGATGTCCTTTAACATGGGGAAAATAGACTACTGCGCTTGAACGAGCATGTGAATTTGTCGTTTTTAATGTACAGCAACTTGATAATCAATAACAGAGGCATTCTCTGTCAAATAAGGTCGCTCTATTTACGGTATTAATTGCGGAACTTTCTAAAGTAAACTACGCGTAAACGGATGCATACGGTAAATTATAGAATGTGCCGGAATCGGCCTAATCGCCCCATGGCCAACTCGCCCAGTCGACGTGTGTCAATTCGGTACCTACTATAACATGTACCCGAGTCCGATTCGGAATAAAAGATGTATACGGGTGTTATATAGCGTTTGGTCCGTTGTTTCTCAATGAATATTATTGAAATTTAGTGTATATGTCCGGGCTGGGACATGGAATACAACAACGTTTGAATTGTTTTTAAATTTACAAATTTGTTGATTTTATTCAATTTTTTTTCGTTCTGAAAACACACTATAAAGTGTATATAATATAATAACGAACACGAGACATACATAATTTATAAACTGTTAACAAAAGATATCAAATTCAATACATGACAAAGATGACTCAGTGGACTTTATAAAGTGAACATAAAAACATTGAGGTAAGAATCTTTTTAAGGAATGCAACTTTATTTAATGATAATAAACACATAAATTAAAATAACAAACATGAGACATACATGATTTATAAACTGTTAACAAAAGATATCAAACTCAATACATGACAAAGATGACTCAGTGAAGTTTATAAAGTGAACATAAAAATATTAAGGTAAGAATCTTTTTAAGCATTACTAAACCGTTTAGCACAGACCACAGTCCACTTCACTCATCCGATCATCACCAAACTTCATATTTATCTTGATATTGATCTATCAGATGAGAGCTATCAAATATTTTTTTAATTTATATAGGAAAAAATGGTCCCCAGCGGCCATATTGCATTTACGTTATATTTTATCGCGTCATGTCGATATCTAGTATTACTTAGAAATTTCACCTTTCCAGATTCATAATTGCTCCATTGACTGTAACAGATGAAATTATTCCCCTCTTCGGATAGAGTGTCACTGAAACTTTATTTTGTCAGACTGTCTGTATAATCACTGATTATATATGGCAATAATCTGTAATAAGATGTAGCACTATTTTATTTTATATTTACATGCAGTGCTGTTTTTATACATCAATTCTAATCCCCCTAGATCATCATGTGATCGATCATACATCGCGCGAGGACCTGGTTGAATTAAGGGGGGTTTTATGGATCACTTCTGTCCTCAAGCTAGATTATACTTATGACATTTAATGGCATGTTTCTAACGTGGAGGGTTAGATATGCTTGAGAAACCACCACTCTTTAATTCACACCAAGTTCTCAGCTGTCATGTTCGGATATTAGAACCCATAGCCATGATATATGGTTTATTTTGTGTATACTAGTAATATAGTTATTTTCAGTACCTTTATATACCAGTACTGTGTATAACAATGCATATAAATTAATCCATGTATACATGTATATTGATTCAACGGATTCAGTGGTTTTGTCCATCAGTCTATCAAATTTGCGGGGAAAACATGGCCACAAGCAGTACACCCTGCTAAATTTCGAATTTGAATCAATTGGCGCACCCTGCAGCCAGCTTTTATTGGGGAACTTTTTCTTATGTGGATATTTTGGGTCACCGCTAGATGTGAGCCATATTTTGTTCTCAAACTGTCCTTGTGAAGACATCACTGCCAGCGGTGATCTTCAATTTTACTATTTTTATGGCTAAATAATTTGGTTGATCCTACAGACGACACCCTTGTCCGATCGTCATCAGATTCCACAATTATCTTCTGGATAACCAGGGTGAGAGTAAACTAATTTTCCCGAATTTCGTTAAAAAACATTACCACAGGCAGCAATTTGGTATCTTACTCTTTGATCCTCTTTTGCATGACTGAATTGTTTAGCAACTGTACAGACATATCCCTCATCTGGTTTTTATATACATGTATATCTCTTCATGCGGATAGCCAGTATTACGTAGGTACTTCAACTTTCTGCATTCCTGTCATCATTTGAAATATAAAAATTTACCTGATACATGCACCCTTCAAAATTTGTTTCGTCGTATCTATTTTAATGACCCGTATGGTAATATTGATACAGATATATTTGTCAAACATTTCTTTGTACAATATACAGGTATTTAGTTTGTAACTAAATCTAGAAATATATAATAGTAGCTCGTGGACCCCACTTCGTCCGGGATGTTCCCCTCTGATTTTCGGAGAAATGCGCGATTTAACCTTGAATTGACTATTTTAAAGGTGAAGGTCATGTCGGGGTCACGATTTGACCCGTCCAAAACACTCCCCGGACAAAAGTCACGACAAAAGTACCCGTCGAAATCCGCCCGGCTTTATACCCGATTTGACCTTGAATTGACAATTTTGAATGTCAAGATCAGGTCAGGGTCATGATTTGACCCACCCGAAACACTCCTGGGACAAAAGTAACAGTAGGTATCAAATGAAATACTTCCGTTTTACCAGATTTGACCTTGAATTGATCTTTTTGAATGTCAAAGTCAGGTCGGGATCAAGATTTGACCCGTCCAAAATACTCCCTGGAAATAATTTCCCCTAGGTATCAAATTTCGTCAAATCTGTCCGGCAGTTTTCCCGGCCATAGCTAACAGACAAACAGACAGACAAATGTCCAAAATATATATTAAACTAGCTGATGTACTCGACTTCGTTCGGGCTAGTTAGGGATTTTTTTTGGTGATCGCCTCCATCTGGACAGTACCCAGTATATACAGCGTCTGGCCAAACTATTGTTCAATTGGTCCAGAAACATGCCTATATCAGCACGTTCGAGAACATGGTCCCACGTGAAATTGGACTCGTCCATATTGCTCCCGGGATCGAAGTAGTCCTACACACAAATTTTTAGTCGGATCGGTCAAGGTCCAGAAACATGCCTATGAGCGAGGTCAAGTTGACACGTTAAATACCAAATTCGAGCAGTGTTAGAGTCTATAACACATACACACATGCATTCACGCATACACACATGCATACATACATACAGACAGGTGTTTCAAAATGTATAATCGATAGCTACAACAATTCTATGGTAGATAGTTCACGGCCGACCTGATGCATGCATCTTAGTTTTCTTGTATGTATCTAATCCGATATATCCAAACTCTGCCTTAACTGTAGTCTGGCATATGCGTGCATTAATTTGCGTAAACCTTCAGAATAAATGGTATACATATCGGCGGCTGGTATATGCAGAATTAAGAATCTGCATATGAAGGTTTCTGCTAACATGTTTGGGTGTATAATAAATCGAAACGATATCTATATGGGTCGCCACACCATGCTGTCGCCTTTAGACTGCGTTTAAGCTACATTCAGCTTCCTACAGGGCGCTTTACTCGTCAACCTCAGTATTTGGTTATTTCCCGTATTTGCCATTCGAAAATACATAATACATCTTGTCAAAACCACACATAGTTTGCTGACATAACTGCAACTATGCGGTGTTTGTAGTGTAAGTAACTTTTAATTCAACGTAAATATTGACGGACGAGATCATTAAGTTTACCCGACGTGTCGGCTACTCTGCTCGAGTGATTTGCAATTCGGTTAATTTTCGAATTTACATAAGCGTTAGTCTTCCCATGACGAGGGTGTGGTGTCCAAGCACAATACAGTGTTGAGGTATCTATGCAATGTCGTTTTCAGTTTGTTAAAATATCTAATCATTAATAAGTCTTCCATAATTGTGGTTCAATCTCATGTATGTGGCATCGGAAACGTACATGTATAATAGTTACAGGGTGTTAAGTCGGAAGGGGCTTTTGAGACTAATATTATACTATTTATTGTTACCGTATCAAACATAACACAGTAGAACGCTATTGTTCGTGTGCCATGGTGGAAATAGGTCGCTACATGATATATGATATACGCGTGTGTATTTTTACTGGCTTCATATTAAAAAGTTATGAACACGGTAACATAATATTACCATAAATCTACCTTATGTCGTTCCACCCACCAACCGTAGAACGATATTAATAAATGTCCTTATATCAGCCCAAGGGCTAAGATTCTCTACGTTTTGTAAAAAAAAACAAAAACAAATAGACTCGACACCAAACGTCTCCCGACTAAGGTGGCTTTATTAGACAGGTGGGTTTTTAGAAACGACAAATTTGACTTCGTGAGCAATCATTTCTTCAAATCAAACTTTGCTTCCTATATCTATATTAACATATTTGATTAGATACTAGTCGAAAAAGGGACATAACTCCGCCAGAAATTGGCGGACCGGATTCAAGTTCGTACTTGTTGGGGAACTTCTCATATGAAGCCACATACCAAGTTCCATGAAATTCTGTAGAAAAAAAAATATTCATGTTATCGTCCTGACAATCGTTTCGAACGGACGGACACAAAGACGGACGGACGTCCCGTCGCCCAGATGGACGGACACTGCTCATTTCTATAGTCCCTAGAATGTTTTGTTCGGGGGGACAAAACACAAAATAGCCATGTTATCCAAAACAAGTAACATTATTTCATAGGATATTTCAGCCCCCCCCCCCTCCCCCTTTGATCCATCCGTTATGTGGCGATGTGAAGCCTGAAATCTATGCTTGTGCATGTGTGTATTGAAACTATTGAGCATGCATGGCATTTGCAATTTTTTTTCAGTAATTTCAGATGGGATGTATAACATATTCCTGCATGTACAGCTCCAATCTGGTTTTAGTTCATACACAAACCATATCCAACATACAACTCGATCTATGCTTATAATCCAGGCATACAACTGACGTCCACACTCGATGTGTGTTAAGGCTCTCTCTGCTTTGTACCCTCCTGGGTATTACTAAACAGACATAATAGATGGCCAATATTCGTGCACGATAACCATGATACAAAAACGTGTGGAAATGTGAGTTTCCACATCTCTTCCATATTCATATATAGCGTGATCGATAACAGACATATACGATTGCGGAGCTCTTGAATAAATTTCGATTATCTATCCCCTCATAACAGGCGGATCTCATTTGTTGCAACGCAACTCTCACAAATAGTATATCTGGAACAGATTATACATAAGGACGTGGAAATGTCTGCAAACATATCACATATATACACGTTCCCAGTAACGTACACAGGGCATGAGGTTGTCATGCGCGCGTGTATTCCGACCAACGGTGGTGAAGCAGGTTCGAATCCCCATGCAAAACCTGAATGGTGCTCCAATGGGTGGTTAATGGTTAAAGGCACGTGCGGCCTTAATTGTCGTAAATATTCATATTTGTTCCAAACACCGTAAACAGAAAAATATTCAAACGCATACAGTTTCGTTCATATATACCATGACCATCGCGTAAACAGCATGTTATCATAAAGACCTACTATAGTTTACCTAAGCTAGAGCCTGATTGTTTTACAGAAGACAGCACAATGCTGCTGGCTAATCACACACAAATGGCATAAACGCTCTTTATTAGTTCCATATCAGGTATTCACCAACAAAGAACGCTCTTTATGTTTACCATCATAATATAAACAAACACCAGAAAAGTTACTTTTTATGCGTTTGTTTACATAACAATGGTCAAACATATGACCATAACATACTGCTTAGGCGATATTTCTTATTTGTATACGGACAAAGTCTATCTACATTTTGATGTTCTTTCTGTTTGTGGCGGTTTTTGACGGGTGGAGATATTTTCACAGCATACCCACCGCCAAGGCCAACCGTGTCTTTAATATAAATGGGCAGGTTTGTCAGTTACGTTGGCAAGGGTCCATGGCGCGAATTTACAGAAAACTAATCCATCAGCGTAGTCAGCGAGGTGCCAATAAAACAGACAGCGTCGTGATCTGGCGACTACAACTATGCTAAACTCCGATCACCAAATCAGCTGGTTCACATTTTCCACGACGTACCTTAATGCATGGACGTCGTGGGTCTCCGTTGTGGGGGCGTTCGACTGTCAAACTGCACCCCTCTCCATTTATTGAACCAGACAAAATTCGCATGTTCCATTTGCACCGCCCCGTCCCCCCACTGCCCCCGTTGAAATTTTCTAACTGGTACCTGGAGTTATAGCTCTCTAACAACACGTCACACTACTATAAATGTATGAAAAATCAACCTACATTGCAGGGGGGGGTGTAAAAAATTGCTGGAAGCTATGCCGTTTTTTTTTTTGCATCTGGAATTTTCGGGTACCCACAACCCAAAACCTGCAAAACAAAATATTTTTAACTCGCAATATTTTGACATTCCACCCCCCCCCCCCCCCCCCATTTAACTAATTTTGTCTCAAACCACATAAAATCCTATTGATATCACTCATATGACTGGGAAATTATCTCCTTCATTTCAAATGACAGTTTAACCTGATTCAGAAGCTGTTTAATAGAAATAATGGTTAATAGAGGTAAATATGAAGATTTTTTTAAAAGACGTGTGAGTCTTGTGTGATCGGTCTTCCTGTGTGGTCAAATTCCATACTGCTAAATGGAAATTCTAATGCATCGATATGGTGGACAAATGCAGTAACCCATCATAAGCTGATTGGTGCACATAAAACACTATTATAAGGTATATGCATCCCATTTTACAAAAACAAATGATATATATCCCAGCATATCCCCTGTATATCCAGTGAGATATCATTCTCCCCTGCAAGCTATTGCCCGAACCGAACATATGATTTGGCTATTTGGTTGTGATACATCTCAAGACAGTGAACTAGATATTGACTTTCGAGTCACTGTGACATTTTGTAGACATATCCATGACATATCAGTTAAGCTTCAATTCAACTAGAGTTGACATCTTTTGAAATTAATTACATATCTAGAGAGGATATTTGCCAGGCTGAAATTGGAAATATTTTATAAACTGCTGATACCTGGTCATTGTGCAGTAGCACACAATTCCATAATTTCTAACTATTTCCTCATTAGTCTGTCAATATGCCCATTATCTAGAATTATTCCATACTACTTTTGTTAATATACTGGGGTAACTTTTGTACTAAGTGACAAGCAGTCTCGGTATGCCAGACTTGGATACTTTAGGTGTTGTCAGATCAACAGATCATCTGAGTTGATAAACATGCAAATAATTCATTGATTAGATTGATGCACTGATGAGTTATTTTCTAGCCATTGATAGTCACATCAATGTTTGAGTCAGCTGCTCGCTCTTATTCCATTCACATAATGCTCTAGGCTTAAAGGTCTTATAGTTACACGAGGACAAGTTTATTAATTTCAGTTTTACATTTCTCAAATCTGTTTTCGAAGGGTGTCGGGAAGGAAGTTGTTCACCTCACCGTCCAACACGCAACATGTCAGCTAAACGTCACCTCCACTGAGACCCACAGAAAATCGCAATAACACAAATAAGGTGTTTTTACAGTTAAAATATGTTTTAAACTATTACAAATATCAAATATGGACACAAAAGGTCTTTAGTAAAAAAAATTCATGAGGTTGTAAAAAATGTGGGGATTTTTTTTTGGCTCTCCATCCACCCACCCCCGGCATACCTTCATGCACATTTTGTAGTACCCCCTGTACACTGTGTTAGAAAAATATCCACCTATTTTCGGTTACATTTCCGAAATTTTCAACTGATGTTGTGTCAGGCATGAAATTTCGCTGTTGAAAATAGTTGGCACCATATCTCTTTTGAACTTTTGGAAGCCTTGATATTTTGCGCGTCATATAACCAAACCACATAGAACATGTTGAATAATTTAGCACAACTTGCGCTACGCTGGATATTATAACCACTCGCCATCGTAAACACACCGTTGTCGGTATGAATATGTCAGCAGTGCGGTGAATAATAACAAGACTTTATAACCTATGACATAAAAATGCAAAACACGGGATATACAAATGGGAACAGACAACATCAATTTCACGGGTTGGTATTACCACGATATCCAACCAATTACTGGATCGAACCGACGGGAATACCACAGAGGCGTGTAGACGACATGGGAATAATGGTGGCTCTTGTATCACATTGTTAATAATGCATGGCAGCCAATCATGTTAACGCGAATTTACGCGAGTGACCCCACAATCGCTCGAAGAAAGTAAGTCCACTGTTCGTGAATCGCTCAACGTGCGGGTTCACGAACTCCCCGTGTGCATTGTGGTTTTTCGACTTCACCTCGGGAATTCTGCATTATGGTAATACTTGGAATGCGATGTTCCAGTCAACACGTAAATATACCTATAGGAATCACTGAACTAAATAGTCTCCCATAGACAGTGTTAGTCTTCCCATTGTTAACGTTTCAGCCGAATTTAAGCCAGCTGGCCACTCCAGTTATGTTTACCCAGCTAGATTGACACCAGTTTATCACGAAGTTGCAATAAATATCATAGGTCATGTGTTTACTTTCTAAAATAAAGTGTACGACAGGCTATCCCACAGCCAAATTTTATCTGGAAAAACCCATAACTACAGCAGCTAGTTAAATAAATTTCCCATTCACAAAAATCCATCCCCCCATTAATTCAGCAGATTAAAGTATTTAGATATGATTTACAAATCAAATAAACAAGATTTCATCCTTTAAAAACGTGCCACGTGTATCAGGTGAAAGTCATTCTTCGGTTACCTTCACCTCTACGGTGCACTCGCTCCCCGACACAGGAACACATTTAGCTCTCTGCTTCCTATAGAGGCATGCCACCATGCAATACTACAGCTTCTAATGTGGTCGCTACAGGCTAGATGTACAGGCATCGTTTCAAATCATCTTTGTTTGGATAGACATCTGTTCGGTGATAAGTTAATCACAAAACCAAGCGATTCATCAGCAGCACTGACCCGAACAAATCCATTTGAATAAACAGCAGTTTTGTAAGGAATTCCCATTTCAGGTAGTTTAAAGGTACGGTTGGCCTTGGCGGTGGGTATCCTGTGAAAATATTTCCAACCGTCAAAAACCGCCACAAACAGAAAGAACATCAAAATGTAGACATACTTTGTCCGTATACAAATAAGAAATATCGCATAAACAGTATGTTATTGTCATATGATTGACCATTGTTATGTAAACA
Organism: Siphonodentalium dalli; assembly: GCA_032622095.1. NCBI lineage: Eukaryota > Metazoa > Mollusca > Scaphopoda > Gadilida > Siphonodentaliidae > Siphonodentalium > Siphonodentalium dalli. Next base: position 99,405,836 of record CP136064.1, read on the forward strand.
AAAGCATAAAAAGTTACTTTTCTGGTGTTTGTTTATATTATGATGGTAAACATAAAGAGCGTTCTTTGTGGGTGAATTCCTGATATGGAACTAATAAAGAGCGTTTATGCCATTTGTGTGTGATTAGCCAGTAGCATTGTGCTGTCTTCTGTAACACAATCAGGCTCTTGCTTAGGCAAAATATAGTAGGTCTTTATGATAACATGCTGTTTATGCGATGGTCATGGTATATATGAACGAAACTGTATGCGTTTTACTGTTTTTTCTGTTTACGGCGATTGGAACAAATATGAATATTTTAGACAACTAAGGCCTCACGTGCCTTTAATTAATTAATCGGGTCTCAATGTGAAGGTACCTGTTAATCAACCGAATGATTTAGAGTTTCAGACGCAAATCCTGGTACTCAACAATTCATATATTTCACGTTTGTTTCCGCTGTTGAAAGAACTTTATCAAGATATTCAGTTGGACATAGCTTGTACATCCATTGAGACAATGGCGTTGTGCATCCATTGAAACGTACGCGGAAGTATATAGAACATAGATAACTGTTCTGACTAGCGTACGCCTTTTCTCCTCGAGGGATGCGGAGGATTATTTTTAAGAGGCGCTCGCCGAGTGACAATGATCCTCGCATCTCACGCTATTCAGAATAGTTGACAGTTGTGTTTATTATATATTCTATACCAGTTTCTTACGACCCAGACCACAATGGAACACACACTTATACCTCATACGTTCTTAAAGCTACAACATCGCCAGTCATTAATGTTAAAATAACGCGCAATGGTACCGAAATACGCAACAATTAACGGCATGACGCAGTGCCGAGAGTAAGCTAACATCTTGAGAGTAGGATAACACGTTTGGTCTTCTGGGAGTAAGGATATGATTTATATTTTGACGTAAACAGTTGATGAAATTATAACAAATCTCCTTTGCGTTTAGATAGAGAGGGCTTTTGAGACAATGCAACATTAGGGCATACAAAAATTGTCCATGAACATGCAGAACATTATACTAATCTATTCTTCGCTGAATCACTAGAATTAACATTCAGTGGACATACAAGTTTAGAGACGGACTAGAAATAAACGAAGACCTAACTCAAAATTAAGGCAACTGACCGACAACGCCACCAAGATAGAACTCGTGCTGACATCGGTTAAAACATAATACACAGATTTATGCAAGCCGTTCTCCCGGACATCGCCTTTATTCGTTTATTATATAGCTTTGAAGAATCAGCACTACACTTGAATCCCCATCAAAGGAATCTGCACTATACGATTCTCGGTCAATCACAGGGAACTCTTTGTGGAGTGAGGGAATCCCATTAACTGCACATTAACCTATTCACTGCCAATTGACATGCATACATTTGTGAATATAGCTTAATTGCATAGAATAGACTATTAGTCTTTTACTAAGATATTTGGATAATATAGGCAGACGACAGTACATGGAAAGACTATGAATTCCCATCTGTTTATATCCAAATATGTTCTTAATATTCATTTAGTATACACCTTTCGAATAATGAACGCAAACAGATAATTATTACGAATAGTCACTAGAATTTGTGTTATTTCTATTCGTTGTCGTTTTTCCTATCCGTTGTTACGATTATGGATTTGTAGTTTCAACAAAACTCACAGATACACCATATAGTACTAAGTTCGCGATCTTCACTCAGCTCCTCAATTTGGGAGATGGCTATGAAATTATGTCCTTAAATTTTGACCGTCATGTGGCCTTACTTTTTTATTTATTAGTGGCAATAAAATAATTCCCCGTCGTGAAACACGAGAATCTTGCGAAACACAAAGCACTAAGCTCTGACCCGATAACAACATAATTAAATACAAACAATCACGGCACGAAGACCGGTAATCCCCTTACTTCGAGTGACTTCGATTATCTCACAAACGGACATTTCGTCATTTCTGCGAAAAGGCTTTTGGACCGTCCGAAAAAAAATACGACAAACAACTATTTTTAATAAGTGTCTGTCATTCATTATTCGAAAGGTGTCTACTGTAAGGAATGACCGTACTCTCAGCTAGTATTTGTATTGACGGGCGGTTCTATCGGTACACCTTTAAAACGATGTATATTACATCGGAACGAACGGCTCTTCATGCATAAGTGTTTGAATGTACTCAGAAAAGACTGAGTGTACTCGAGAAAGATAGCGATTAACAGAATTATATTACGCGTTATACATGCATAAGTGTTCACGCTTTGAAGATATGTGGCGGTTTGACGCATCAAGCCTCAAGAGGCTCGATATCGTTACATGTTAGTCCTATCCGTTTAATGGGGTACTGTTTTGTGATTGCGTCCCTTTATCGACATCGGCCACCATGTGGCTATATCCGCCATGTCCATTTCCGGTTAGAAGTAAACAAGCTTATTTTCGCTAGCCATCTGTCAGTCTCATTCTGTCTATGGACTTGTTTGGATCGTTATTCTTTTAATTCTTCATCACCCAACTAATAACAAAGCCGTCACAATGTTGTGCAATGTATTGTAGCAATCGGGGTGGACACGTATTCCCGAAAGGTGACGACGAAGCGGCAAAAGAGTTACGAAAAAAGTGGACAGTAGCCATTCAACGAAGCGATGGCCGAAATGGAGAATGGAAACCAGCAGTTTTAGTGTCGTTTGTGCAGCACACTTCACCGAGGATAACTACATGAGCAAACATTATCCTTGTAAGTAATATATATACCGTAATATATACACTGTTATTATGGGTTCATTATTTTCCATTATTTTAAATAACAATCAAGGATTGACGATCAATTAGGGAATAAAAAAATTCCTCCAACATTTCACAAAGTTCATTTCATATATCATCTCATTGAGCTTGTTTGCCAAAAGTTATCTACAAGTAAACTTTTATAAGATGACTTACCCAAAAGAGCAAATAAATATAAAAGTTGTCATATTGTCGTAATGTTCAACACATAAAAGTTACATGCAGTTAATTTCCAGAAAATAAGTTTATATTTCAGTAAAATTACAGTACTGTTTTCACTTTGTTGAAGGGGTGCTAATTTATTTGTTTAAATTGAAATACTCTTTTGGTGTTGCCTGAACTAACAACTTCAAGTGTCTATTTGCAGCTAATGACAATTATATGTCAAAATAAAATTTAAGAATAACAAACAAGTGAGTTAAAATGAAACATGTATATATGCCAAATAATTCCTTAGTACTAGTATACCGTTTCTCACCAAACTACGTGAGAACAAAACATTATATGAGCTGGGACTCCCATTTGACATATGTGAGTCCACGGCATATAACATGTTTGTGACGTGGATTACTTCTGTTATCATGTATGGTATTTCACCACCATTATCACTTGTGAGATTTTATGCACCTGTTGATTTCAGGAGAAACAACAAATAAAACAATAATCGACGGAACGGAAATTCCTATAAAACGACCTTCTAATCCCATATCACAACGGGCAACTTGGTCCACCTATAAGAATAGCAACACCCTTAAAGTGATTGTTGGGTGCACACCAGGAGGTTTTGTGAATATTGTATCAGACAGTTATCGGGGTTCTACCAGTGACCGACATTTAGTAGAAAGGTCAACATCGGGCACTCTCTGTGAACCTGGGGATTCCATAATAGCTGACAAAAGATTCGACAACCAGGACATGTTCCAGGACAAAGATGTTTATGTTAACATTCCTACCTTCTTTCGGAAGAAGAACAGGATGAGTGGCGCACGCGTTCTGAGTGACAGGAAAGTTGCTAGCAAAATAGTCCATGTTGAGAGAGTGATCGGACTGTCAAAACATACAAGATTATATGTTCGATACCACTCAATGGCACCGAAGCTCATCTTGGCTCAGAAATAATATTTGTTTGTTTCATGCAGTGTAATTTCCGCCAGTGTATTGTGCCTCACAGTGCTTGAATCATGCACCAAAATTAAACCTAAAGCTATATGTATGTAACATGTTACACTATCATTCTTTCATACCACTCGCATTTTTGATATACACAATGATGCCAAAACAGTGTGAGGTGTACATCAGACATGCATGCAGGGATGAGAATGTTCTAGTAAAATATGTTACAAACAAATTTATTGGAAAACCCGTGAAGAAAAAACAAAAATAAAGTTCTCATAACAGTATGATAATAACATGTGTATACATATCATAAATTAATGATACAGAATCAGAAGTGTTTTTTACATTTGCATTCAATCTGCTCATAATTCTTATAAAAATATTTCCTAAGGAATTCCTTTCTGAAAAAATCATCATAAAACGAACACAGGTTACATAGCATGGCATTAATGAAAAGTTCATCTCTTTTGATGTTAATACTTTTAAAGTCAACAAATGTGTGAATAACAAAATCACACTCATGCATCTCTGTACATAATAGTTGCCCCTGGACTTGATAGTAATAATTTTCATTGATCTTGAGGCTAAGATTGTTATTTACATATTCAAGATATTTAATATGTTCTGGAGAATTTTGAGGAAGTTGGTGATGTTGGTATGTTTACAGAAGCCATTTTTTGTGTTTGTTTCCTTCTCGGGTTTTGCCATGTTGTTTATACCCTGTGGGGTGACAATACTATTAGTTCGTGACAATAAGCTTGCCCTCGAATTTGTTGTGTAAGTTTGTTTTAATGGTTCTAACACATAATCAAAATGCGATTACGTAGAATACTCAGCAGTCCTTTCTTGCGTCGCGAACGAGTGCGACATGCTAATCCTAATCGCGCTTTTTGTTTATACTTGTAATTAAAATAACGCCTCGATTGCACGTGCTTCATAACTCTAAATTAATTAATTACGGAATATAAAATCCCCGATCAATTAAAAAAGCTAACGCCACAAAAACTAGTGTAGTTTTCGCACCTTCTTCGGTGACAGATCACACACTTTAACGTGGCTTCTAAGCCGAAACATAAACAACCGGAAGTACCTTGGACGGTTATGCACGAATTATCTCCCCGGAATGCAACACCTCATTGAACATACAACGGGATTTGCAAAGGGAGTAGATAATTTGAACCTCCAAAATTATGCGTAGCTACGACATAAAAGTAGTACATGTATATATATTTATCGGTCGATCACCAAACACCAAACACCATTATGTAAATATTTCTCATCATGTCTTGATCATGTTCTCTTTATTCTATGAATTGACCACTTTTGATGATTCATTTACTTACTTCATGTTTCCAATCCATATTGAAAATATCCATAACTTAAGAACAACCGCCAAGTCCATTTGTGAGGTGCCACTATATCTATTATCTGTTGAGTCTGAGTCCAGTTGCTTCCCTATCTTGGTTTCTAACCACCGTCTGAAATATGACGTGTGACTTGAGCCAATATAGGGCAGCAATAGGTATCTTCGACTCAGCAAAACTACCACTAGCCCCCAAAACTGTGAAAAACAGCACCCTTCACTTCGGAAAATGCTTCAGTCCACCAAACGCAAGGTCGTTATTCCTGATTGCGCTCTTTTTATTACTATTATCCGGCGATATACATACAAACCCGGGTCCGTTGTCTCAGACCATAAACGTTGAGAATTCTATCTCAATTTTCCATTATAACGTAAGGAGTATCCGTATTAAACTTGAAAAGATTGCAGACCTTATAAACGAATATGACATTTTATGTTTCACCGAAACGCATCTTGACCCATCTTATCCTTCAAATCAATTAGAAATCGATGGATTTTGTACCCCAATTCGCGAAGACCGAGATTCAGACGGCGGCGGAATATGTGTAATGTTCGCCGATCACTTAATATTTAATCGTAAAACCGAATTAGAATTCGACTCTTCCTGTCTCTGTTTTGAAATCCACTCAAAGAAAACTCGTATTGTTCTTGGAGTATCGTACAGATCTGCACAATTCTGCTCTCAAAATTATTGGGAACACCTGGAATCCTCAATATCAGACGCTCTCGACATTTCCGAATACATTGTCATTACAGGAGATTTTAACTCCAATTTCATGGATAGTTCATCGAAGTTGAAAAATATAACGGATGGTTTCAGCATGAAAAATTCAATAATGGTCCCCACGAGAGTGACCTGCACCTCAAGCACGTTACTTGACCCAATTATTACTTCAAACTCTCCGTGTAATAGATGCCGATGTCCTAGATCTCGGAGTTTCAGACCACTTAGGTGTATATGCTACAATAACATTTGAAAACACGACCGCAGCGTCATTTCTAAGACAAGTGTGGAACTACAGAAAAGCTAACTTTTCCCATGCAAATAACCTACTTGCTAATGTCGACTGGGATGACCTCATAACACATGCATCGGATGTGAACACAGCTGCCAATAACTTTCAATTAGAATTTCTGTCCATAATGGCGAAAACAATTCCACAGTCGTACATTACAGTAAGAACTTCTGATAAAATCTGGTTCAACTCGGACATCCGTTTTGAGATACGAAAACGTGACAGAGTTAGGAAAAAAGCCATGAAAACCCTGAAATCTGGAGAAAATACAAAAATATAAGAAACAAAGTCAATAACATGAAGAAGCACGCGAAAATTAAATTTGAAGAAACCCTAGAAGAACGAATAAGAGAAGCGTCCAACCCGCGAGACTTTTGGCGAATAATGCATTACCTACTAAACAAGAAACGAACAAAAAATATCCCCCCACTATACAGCTCCTCCGGTACTATCTCTGCTAACAATAAGACATATGCAATAGATGATAATGAAAAAGCCAAAATCTTAAACGACAGCTTCATTGCAAATTCTACAATTAATGGTGCTAATAATAACCTGCCTAATTTTCCGAAACGCACTGCAAACACCATGCCTGACTTGGTCTTCACAGACACCGAGGTTGAAACAGCCATCAAATCTTTTAAACTTAACAAAGCCCACGGGCACGATGGGATTAGCGTTAGAATGCTCCGCGAAACAGCAAAATCGATAGCTCACCCACTGGTCCTTCTATTCAGGAAATATATCAATACAGAGAAATTCCCAAACTCCTGGAAATCCACAAACGTGATCCCGATTTTCAAAAAAGACGATCCAGCTGACGCTAAAAATTATCGACCAATATCCCTTTTACCATGTGTATCTAATTTTTTTTAGAAAGTTGTTCTGAAACAGATTAGTAAGTTATTCATCGAAAATGAGCTCTTGTATTTCCATCAATCCGGTTTTCTCCCAGGTCACAGTACAACATACCAACTATTAGACCTATACCACAACTTGTGCCAAACCCTCGATAAAGGACTATTTACATGTTCCATATTCTGTGATATATCCAAAGCTTTTGAAAGGGTTTGGCACAGGGGACTGATACATAAATTGAAAGCTTATGGATTAAAAGGAACGACTTTAAATTGGATAGAAGACTACCTAGATAACCGGGCGCAAAGAGTCCTAGCCAATGACATATTTTCAAAATATGAGGTCATCCCAGCAGGAGTGCCCCAGGGATATATCCTGGGACCTTTCTTGTTCCTTGTCTATATACATGATCTAGCCGACGGTATTGAATCGGTAACGAGAATGTACGCTGATGACACTTGCCTCACGAACAGCCACTTTGATATTAATATACTTGAAGGTACTATGAACAGCGACTTAGACAAAATTACAGCGTGGTCCAAAAACTGGCTGGTCAGCTTTAATCCAATTAAAACAGTTGGAATGTCCTTCTCATTAGTTGCTCCATCTACAGAGAATCCGAACCTCAAATTCGTGGGAAATTCAATCGACTTTGTGGACAAGCATAAACATTTAGGTCTGGAACTCCAATCAAATCTCAAATGGAACGCCCACATCGAAGGCTCTGTCAAAAAGATTGCCGCGCGCCTATCTCAACTTCGTCGCATCAAATATCAACTAAACAGGAAAACCATCGAAATTATTTACAAAACATACATTTTACCACTATTTGATTATTCAGATGCCGTTTGGGACAATGCCTCTAACTATATGTTAGAAAAGCTTGACCGGCTTCATATCGATGCTGGTCGGATAGTCAGCGGTATCACCCGTTCTGCCTCGGGTGATGCGGTATTACAGGAAGTTGGGTGGCCTTCACTCAATAAAAGACGCCAAACACAAACACAGGCACTCTATAAAATCGTCAACAATGTAGCACCAACATATCTATCCACTACACTTCCCCCCAGATCTCATGAAGTTGCAGCCTATAATTGGAGACGCCCCAGTAAATGTTATTCATATTACTGCAATACTGAACACTTCAAACAGTCATTTTTCCCAAAGATGGCCATGGAATGGAATAAACTTCCCAAATTAATCACCGACGTTGACCAATTTTCTACCTTTAAAACCAACTTGCAACATATAGATCCAACGCCCAGTCCCCCTCGACATTTCTACGTTGGACTCAGAAAATACAATATTTTTCACTGTCGCCTACGTAACTTGTGTAGTGAACTCCGATCTGATATGTTCAACAACTATATCGCTGACAGCCCCGCATGTTCGTGTGGAAACCGGTATGAAGACGCATATCATTATTTCTTCATGTGCCCATTGTACCAAAGAGAGCGCTCAGAATTTTCTGAGAAACTAACCCGTGAAAATCTCATAATAAGCAACATTGCAGAACTCATGTGTGGAATACCTAATATCTCGTCCCAAAAAAATATGAGACTATTTGACATCACACAGCAATATATTGCCGCGACTAAACGTTTCGACCCCCAAAAGATTTTATAGTATATGCATGTATGTGTGTCCATACGGATCCATATATGTGTATATGTAGGTGTATGTACATACATAAGTATATCACTTCTGAATATACTTAAAGGTGCTTCCGAAATTTCAATTTTTATGTGGCAGTTATCTCACAAATGGACCAACCTCCCCCATAAACATGCACGTTCTTATCAATTGTCGGTACTGTCTTCCAGAGCGCTACACAAATTAAAAACCTAGTTCATGACTCTACTATTATTATTTTTTCCTAACCTCCGAACATACGTACACCAATAGATTATATTAGCACTTGTTTATCGTGCCACATATTCACAATGTAGCCTCATTGTTTTAAACACAAATCTACACAACCTCTGGAAGGCAATACAAATTATATATCTCTAAACTGATCATCATGTAAATACGTTTATATACCGTCATCTTGATCACATGTATGTAATATTATTGTATCGGGAGAGGGGCTTCGTAAGTTGTAAAAACTTGTGCCTCAATCCCTTTTGTATATTATACAAATAAAATATGTTTCAAGTCAAGGTCGATCATTGGTATGCATCATTCCGTGTTATTATATTCCTGATAAAACAGCCGAACAGTGCTGACTTTGCCAGGTATTTTCCAGATTGTATAGAATCGGTATACCCTGAATCTATCGACGCATCTTTTCCCTCATTCCTATAAATACGTAGACCTAAGTGGGATATTCAAATTAGCTATATTCGTTTAATAACGTTTTCGGAGATCTAATGAAGACACGTCGAAAGGAGCACATAGGAATCGGTATAACGTGCTCCTGCTACATGTATTTTGGAACTGGAGGCGGGACTAAAGATGGCATGTGCATTGCCATATAGCGCTACGTTAAGGGTAGCCACTTACTATATATGCAAATATGCAGTATAATCTGTATAAATAGTACAGTAACTTGTTCCAATAATTGAGATAATTCCGACTAACCACGCGGTTGCACGCCCATAGGTTCCCATAAATATGTGTCCGGAGTCATAATGATTAAGCAAGAAATTGATAAATATATTAGCCAAACATAGTTGCACATCGGCCGCTGGCATATCACCAATGTACCACATTTAAGCAATAGAAGTTCTGTTATAGAACTCCCCGCCCCCATATTTTTCTTCGAAAAGTGGGGTTACATTTATGTTAAAGGATATAAATGTACTAAATTAAGTCAGACTGGCGTCATAATTGCAATTGGATAGGTTCCCTGGGTGGTACATATCTGCCTACCTTGGGCTCTATTTTCCAAACAAAGGCTCGCCGAGCAGACACGCTGGGACCTCTTATGGGGAACTGATAAAATAGAACCACCACTCCCATGCGCCCCACCCCGATGCTTTGTGCTGTGACCTGTGTGGTCAGTGGATGCCCCTCCGACGACCATGGTTTTGTTACCGCTGTATTGAGTCGTTATTTCAATTTAATCACAAGGAGTAAACAGTAAACTCAGGAAAGGCAGTTTCGACTGACATTATTTGCTATGAAGCAAGAACATCAAATGGATGACGATGACCAGAACATAGACACAGAAAACCCTGAAAACTCCTCTAATTATACCATCATTGAGGAATTTAATGATAAATTGAAATTAATAAATGATACATAGAGATTAGAATACGTATGGGTTTTGATTGATTACCTGGATTATCTCATGAGGAGGCTAGAAGGAAATTCTGTATTTCCTTGTATCCACGAATCAGATAATCCAGCTATTCAACCAACACCAATAGCTGTTCGTTTTATTATATGCGCTACGTTATACAATCCCACAAAACTGCTAGTTGTTCACTTTAAATTGTTAGAAAGATTCGACATTTGCATTTTATGTACTCTGATGTCAAACGTTTATCTGTTGTCAGATTTGCATTGGCAAGCATGTTCTTCGTGATGCCATGCATGAATTTATGCACAGCGCATTTCGTTTGTACCAATGTTTCCCCTTATTACACCCTTGGTGATTCAAAGCCAAGACAAACGTGACTGTCAGGATATTTGGTTTCCTCGCTTATCAGCAAACACTTTATAAAGCATGACAGCGATAGAGTATATCATGGGCTTTGTTTTTCTGATGTCACGTGGATTCTCCTTGAAAATAAACAATATATTCACCACCATTGCCATTATCGCGAAGTTCTCCATCGCACCATCTGAGAGTGCGTTTCCATGACAGTCCTCATTCCAAAATGCAAAAAAACACCATCTACATTGAATTCATTGGCGATGTGGGTGTAAATGGACCGAGAACTTGAGCTTCATATACAGCTTATCCAGATCTTCTGTAGAAATGTGGTCAACGGCATTCACTTTGTTGCATTTGCCCATCGCATTCAGCTGTTTTATTTACTTTTGATTATTTCTCCGAATTTAGCAAACTGGCGGTGATCGATTAATGAAATCGGATGTAAATGCAAGCGTAAGTTCCTCTCCAGTGATGAGTTAAACGCTCGCAGCGATGCTGGTTCATATTCCGACCATCTTTCTTTCTCATAGACAGCAGAAAATTGGAGATGTATCCGTCGTGGGGTATGAACTCTGACTGATGCTGTTCGTTCATGGTGAGGAGAAACTCGCAGAAAAGTATCATGTCAGTCAGTCTTCCTCTTGGTATTTTTATTACACTGATCAGTATTAAATTGAATAATACCAGAGAGGTGCTTAGATCAATCACAGTGGTCACCACAGTTCCTACAAACAGAGTGTCCGGTAGTAGTTTAGGTTCTGACTGTAGCACTGGCCATTGGCAGTAGCAGAAGTGCTTGGAGTTGGAATGTCACTGCCAAATGTCAATGTAGGGTGAACATCTAAATTTTCAGTAGCATATTGGACTTTACATTCACTGTTCCATTCTTGTAAATTAGCTGAAACTTAATCACAGGTTGCTTATTGTTCTAATTCCAAACTACCAAGTGTAGAGTCCAGATTTTCGTAAACTGGTGAACATTTTTCAATTTGTTAATAATATGAAGCAGACGGAGATTGTTTTTCTGAATACCTAAAGTACATTCAACGTTAAATTTACCATTACTTACTAAAATGCTATTGAAACGTAATGTGATTCGACGCTATAAACGGAAGTAATCTCTGAGAAGGTAATACTATTGTGTTGTCCATCTTCTTGGTCACTGTTATCCATCGCCTCGGTCCCACCATTTAATGGGGAAGCATATGATGAACTTTATCATACGTTCACTATTAAACAGTATGGATAACTTATCCACTTTGTTGTATAACTGTAGACACAGATGTGATATAATAGGCCTTACTGAAACTTGGCTTACAGATGAATCTCCTGTGGATCGAACAAAAATGGGAAGCTAAAGCTTATATGAAAATCACAGGAGTGGTACAGGTGGGAGTGTTGTTTTATGTCCATGAAAACCTTGAAGCACAGGTACGATCAGAATGTCTTTGTTCGCGGACTCCTCTGAATGTTTTGAGCACCAATCTTGGAACATCGAATACATGTTTGAGACCGCTAATCCAGCTTCATGAAAAGCGGGTTATGTTGTTGCATGACAGTAGTTTGAAGGAATGAGAGGGAAACGTTTCATTTGCTCTTTGATGTGTGCAATTACTGAATCTGAAGTCACAATTTTGTCATATTTGTCTCTGATCGTCTGAGTCTTTGTCGTGGAAGTAACTAATTCGTCGCATAAACTTAGAGTAGACAAGTACAACTCTTTGCAAACCCGAACCCTTGTGTCATTCATAAGAGCATTTTTCCCCCTGAATTTTTATAATCTCGCCTTCATTTGTCGTTCTGTTGTCCTTCCGTAGAAAAAGTTTTTTTTTTTCAATTGTCTGTTAGTGACCAAAGGTATTTAGCGATAACTGCCCTATCCGACGTGTTTATCCACTTACCCTTATTTATTTATTTCACTTTCCCTCGCAGTTCTGGTTCTAAGTGTTCAGGATGAGACTTTGGAATCAGTATACGATAGGCCAGACTGTCGTTTCCGTTTCCGAACCTACTGAATTCAGTTTCCGCTTATATGCGACCTGGTAGAAGGCGTATGGCTTGTGAGGTGTGCCAAGGGAAATTGATGACGGACGGGGTACGGACACCAACCCATGACAATAGCTCAAACTTGTCTATGCAGTTTGGAAGTAGGTATAAGATACATGTAGGGCGACAAATACACAAACTAATGATATTCCAGCTTCATATGCTTTGAAAAATACTTCCTATAGTTAACGCTCTTTATTTCTGCCATATCGGTAATAGATTAACAATAAACGCTCTTTTCTATTCCATGCCATGTAAATGGCTATTTCTGTTTCACATACTGCGTTCCATACCATCCGGTTCTCCTCCGGACGTTCGTTAGTCCGTTTTGTGACCAGAACATTTGAAGTAGCGAGTCGACTTTCTGTTGATTACGTTAAGTGTTGGTGTATATATACTAAATACATGTATTTACATAGCTTATCAGTTAGTTGTATTAATAATCGTGCATATCATGAGAAATTACCATTGTTAAAAAATGAGGCGACGAAAACTAATAAAGCTCTACAAAATGCCTTCTCAATGTTAACAAATAATTGAAAACGATGCATTTTCTAGCCTTTAAGCTGTATACTACGGACAAAGTGAACATAATATATGTAATGTGATATTCTTACAATGCCACCATACAACATCCTGTTCATTCAAAGTTGTTCAAGGGCTTCAATTGTATATTTATAGTTATACTTGTATCTTGTAAATTGTGATTCGCGTGTACAAAAATACAACGCCCCGGACTCGCTAACAGGATGATAGTTCAGTCATGAACGTAGTGCGTATCTGCGAAAGTGGTCATGTTGACCCAACAGGATGACAGCCGATAGATGCATTTCTTCAGCTGTATAAAGTAAACATTATGAAAAGTAAGTACTCAAAGTACATGCCATGGCTTGAAATAAAGTTTGCTGCACCAAATTGTTTTCGTTCAAATACTTCGAATACAGTGCTGCAGTAGAATTTCCCAAATGCAGGATCAAAGTACATGATGCATTGACCTTATTAGGTGATGAATGCAATCAATGGAATTTCAGAAATTTTAAACAGTCAAGCTAAAAGTACACAATGTTGAATCTATGATGGCGGGGTTCAGCTGCGAAAGATATATATCTGAATTCGAGAGAATATTTGGAAACACTCAATTTAAGGATTGCCAGACTTTGTTATTTATGTTGCATGTAGGATGATTGCATAAGGACCAGACTTGTTTTTAAATATAGCACAGTTTGATGAACATGGAAAAATAACTGTGAAGCATGGCAACCATTACTCAATGGCAGTATACTCATGTATATAGTAATAACACTGTGATTTATGCAGCTTTGTATGACCCACATTATGTGAGTAAAGGGGGGTGCCCAAATGGCACTTGAGTCTATTGGAATCCACCATCTAAGAAAACGTTTTACGAGCTACTGACAAAATCTGGTCGCGTTGACTTGAGAAAATTAACCCTTTATCTGAAATTAGCGTTCAAATACAGAAATAGAAATTTATAGCAGAATACATTTTATTAATGTTATGGAAATATCAAGCCAAATTGCTGCTGTTGTTAGTATTATTATTAGTATTGCTATAAGACATCCTCGAAAAGTATACTGATAGGACGTATTAGATAAATGTAAACATGACGATAATGAGGACTGACGATGGATAACAGACTACCACCATATATTTCTACCAACCTTCTATCTCCTTCTATCTTATTCTTCTTATCTTCTTTTTCTGCTTCTTTTTCTCCATTTTCTGTCTTTTATGTATATGTATATATTTCACACTAAGCACTTTGTAAATATTGCACATCTCGCCAGTAACATGTGAATTCATGTCTTAGAGATTAAAGCATAGCATAGAGTCCACGACAAGAGGTACAATGTCTTGCCCACCGGAAGCTGACATATGCTAATGATAGAGCACCCTGCTGTATAGGCAGTTTCAGAATCGGTCAAAATGTTGAAATAAAATAAGCAAGAAAGCCCCACGTCCTCCGGTATATTAGGTACCGATTTCCCCATATATATCTAAATTAAAGGTACACACATTTAAGATAATTTATACATTTCCCAAATAGTATTGGTCTTGTCCCATCCATTACAGTAACAATTAAGTTAATTTCGTGCAAATAAGATATCCATACATGTACTGATGCATGATTTATCATGCACTAACACCTATTGGGTTCCAATCGAGTTGAATATAAACGCTCTTTATATTGGGATCATTAGTTGTGTGTTCTGTTATTTTAATTTAGAGATTTATTATGTCAGGCTTCCACACACTATCACAACGGGGTGTTGTTGTCTGTGCGATTTCAGAGGTGTCGTTAATGCGACACTGAATCGTGGGACAATACAGACATGCCACATATACTAGTATATATTTTAGTACCATGCTTATTAATCGGCCAAATTCGGTCATTTTGTTAATGCATACCTAAGAAACGTGTATTTGACTTACTGGTGATATTGAAAACAGCAACAAATATCCATGTACATTTGTACTATCAAGAAATAATTCCGCTTAAGCTCATGGTACCAAGCGTATATTGCCCGCGATACTATCGGGAGTGCCAGGGCCATCTCGTAAATGAGAGAGATCTTCCAATGAAAGGGGAAGACTTGCTAATTTCATATTTTTAATAATATGAAAGTTTTTTAAATGGAAATTTTAATTAACAAGAACCTTCAAGTTTAATTTTTTGTTATTTCTTTTGAAAAAAAAGGTCTCTTCGTCGTGGCAGATCAACAACGCCAACCAATCACATTGGTGGTATCACACCTGCATGATCTCATCGGGTCACAATGATGCCAGCATTTCTTCTTTGAAATGATACACCAACTGGAATAAGAGAAAGCCATCAGTGTATTTTTATTTCTCAATTTATAATCAATTATATTAATTAACTCTTCTAACTCACAGATGCATTTGAAATTGTAAAAACTGTATACTTCAAAATTTAAATTTCACGGGGGACCTCTGAGGATGACTGACCCGTTATGTTGCAAGCAACTATGATTGCAACATAAAAAAAAACAGTCGAAACAATTGCAGAGTGCAACATCAGATTTTGGTCCCACTGATGTTTCAAAGCGATTGTGAGGAGTCTAGTCTCACAGCTGATAAAAAATTTCACTGGTGTAATCACAAGCAATGTACACTACAGTTTTCCAACTTTTCACCAATGGTGTAATTGCACTGTCATACATTGGAATTTTCTCTAACAAAATGTGCACCTGCGAATATGAGTTCTGTCCGGCATTTCTTGTGGGGTTATCACGGTTTTTCGACTCAGAACATTTTCACAACATGCATAATTTTGTCCGAGCTTTTATTCGAACATTTATTAAAATAAAATGTTGAATACAAGGGGTATATCTTAGTCATATCTTGGACAGGTCCAACTCTAGTTATTCACTTACGTGATTGGCATTGCTTGAATTCAACAGCTACCAAGCAGTATGTGCCCTGTTTGTACTCTTGAATAGAGATATGATTAGAATATAGCTACGTGTCGGGATTATTTTGGAGGAAAAAAATGACGTGTTATGTTATTGGTATGTCCGTCCGTCTGTTCCCTTTTCTCGTTTCCGGATAACTGTAGTAAGTCTGAACTGCATGGACTGAAATTTGGTATGTGGGTTTACTAGCAAAAATACACGTCAAGTTAGAATTTGGGTTCAGCCCGCCAATTTTTACCAAAGTTACAGCCCTACTTCAGTAAGTCTGAATTGAATGTAATGAAATTTGGTATGTCAGTTTACTAGCTAAAAATCAAATAATGTTTGCCACGCCCAAGCAATGTTCGTGTTTTTATACCCCCATCCCAAAAGATGGGGGGGGGGTATACTGGATTACATCCGTCCGATCTAGCCAATCGCGCATCCATCCATCTGTCCTCCCATATATCTCAACCATGGGTGCTCGGATCTCAATGAAATGTGGTAAGCAGGTCTGACATCAGGAGGGCTATCAAAAGATGGTTAATTGACGTTATTCGCATTTCCGTTCAAGAGTTATCCATCTTTGTTTATCTGAACATGTTGAATTTCCGTCTCTCCGCTCTTATATCTCAACCATGGGTTATTGGATCTCAATGAAATTTGGTATGTAGATTTGGCATCATGCGGGCTATGAAAAGAGGGTTAATTGACGTTTGCATTTTCCGTTCGAGAGTAATCCTCTTTGTTTATCTGAAAATGTTGGATTTTGTCCTGCGCTCATATATCTCAACCATGGATTATTGGATCTCGATGAAATTTAGTATTCAGATTTGGCATCATGAGGGATTTCAAAAGAGGATTCATAGACATTGTTCACATTTTCCGTTCAAGAGTTATCCCTCTTTCTTTATCCGAAAATGTTGGATTTCCGTCCATCTTTTGTTAGAATTGTCAAGTAATTCGTTCATCACATTTTTTTCTTCACAATTTGGTTTCCGACCTGCCCATAATTCAATTTTCACCATGGGGGTATCCCAACACCCATGGTGCAATCTCTTGTTAAATATGGTACGCATTCAAAGCTGAAAAATAGTACTGTGAAAATTTAAATACGAGTAAGGTATCTGGGCTAATAACAGTCCAGTTAAAATTTAATTTCTACCTAGTGCATGTAATCATGAGTACCAGAAAGGAGGTTCCAAGGTGACACTGTAATAATTCATGTAAGTATGCTCCCCTGTCTTCCTGAACGCACTCAGAAGAATGTTGGTTCTACACATTTTCTTCAAACCCTACAAAACAATCTAGTTTTAGGATATATGATTATATCGAGACAGGGGGATTTTACATGTATATATATATAACCAGCAGTTGATATAAGTTCCTACACATTTAGATTTATGTAATGTTCGGGTTTGGAACTCTTAATATTACATAAAGGTAAAAGAATTCTCAATTTAATTAACTTTTCACAAAATCCTATTGAAAATCATTGACTTCTCTCATTATTGAGGGTATTCATGTTTATAAAAACTTTTGTATTTATATCGCATGAAGACTATTCCTTAATTCTTGGTTGCACAAAAATTTGCAAAATTCCGTTTTAAACACCCCCCCCCCCACCTGTATTGGTAACTTTGTTTTATCTTTTAAGTGGATAACAAACGGTCTTTATTGAAGTAAGTCAACTGAGTTCGCCATATCACCTCAAGCTCCCAAATTTGTTAAATTCCATTTCCAACCCCCCCCCCCCTTTCCAAAGAATTCATCAATTGTAAATGTTAATACACAAATTAATATTTAACTTTTCACAAAATCCTTTTGATCACCATTGACTCCTCTCATAATGGATCCTATGCAACGTTTCATTGTTGCATGCACTAGCGAGCCCTCCATCTCCGCCCATCGGATATAGGGCCCAAAATTATGTCTGCAATCTGAATTGTCAACAAAAAGACGGTATACAGTATGTATACAATTGCATTTATAGTTTTATCACCATATCAGAACAGAACAAGCAAAACAATTTGGGAAATTCCATTTTCAACACCCCTCCCCCACCTGTATTGTAAATTTTTGTTATCTTTTAAGTTGATACATGCCTGAGCATGTAACCACTGTTTACCAATGACCAGGGTTCAACCATTTTGGCTATATGATTAATTATTTAATACAAATTATTTATTAGTGCTACTGAGGTAAATGGCACCTATCCCATGACACTCCCCAGGTAAAATCATATGTAAAGATTAGTGTAGATATATACGCAGATAGTGAAGTTATTACCCCTGAAGCCAAAGAAATGGTAATTTAGGAGTGTCTGATTAGATTGAGTACCTTTGATATTGATTTTATTTCAAATTTTCTGGTATAATATACAGCAATCAATTTGGGAAAATTTTACGATCCTTTATATGGAAAGTATATATGATATATTTAAATTTGATAACCTTCAGTTATTTTAGTATTCTTCGAACTGTTATGTCTCCCACTAATGCAATCCCTTGCATCTCTTAAAGCAAATTAACAAATGTAATAAATATATAGAGCTACGCTCATGTTGGATTTGGTTAGATACATATAAAGTATGTATTGTTACATTAGATGACAGTTAGAAAGTGAATTCTGACTTGAAATGTTTTCAATGACTCATCATGTTAATTTGCTTGCGATGTTAATTCTGAAGCCATTAACTCAACTGACGAATCAAATCAACTGAATTATTGGCTTCAGAGTTTCCATCATCTCAGATGTGAAGATGAAGTTTCCTTCGTCTGACAAGTGAACCCCATCTTCATATAAGAACTGATGTTTGTAAGAGATGCAAGAGTGTGGAATGAACAATGTCCAAGGTGTGTCTGAAGTGAAGGTCTCAATAGCAGAGTGTATGTGCTATTGAGAGAGCGCCACACCACGCACACTTCGGATTGTTTTTGCATTCCACTGCAACCTAGGAAATAAAGGCGAGTATCCAATTCTACACCCTGGTAACACTGCCAATAACTTTTCCAAATCATCTTCAATGGCCAGTTTCAAATGTGAATGGTTTCTACCCCCCCCCCATATCATTGGAACCACAATGAATAATTAGTATGTCAGGTTGTTCTGAGATGAGATCCCTCTCTATGATAGGAATTATCTCTCCATTTCCTTCCGCCCTCTCCCTTCCAGACTACTGTCGTATTTTTGTCCCCCGAAGTTTCCGTCGGAGGACTATAGAAATGACCCTCGTCCGTCCGTCCGTCCGTGTGTCCGTGCGTCCGAGATTGGGTACCTTCATGGTGTAATCAACTCCTCCTACAGTTTTAAACGTAGAGATTTGAAACTCTGGGATAGTGTTCCTAACATGTTGGTGATTTGCAACATCTATATAGCTAATCAAAAATATCATTTTTTCCATATTTTTGGGGGGGGTATTCGACTTAGAAAATTTTGAAAATGTTTGCCTTTTGGATGAGATTGGGTACCTTCATGGTGTAATCAACTCCTCCTACAGTTTAAATGTAGAGATTTGAAACTCTGGGATATTGTTCCTAACATGTTGGTAATTTGCAACATCTATATAGCTAATAAAAAATATAATTTTATCCATATTTGGGGGGGGGGGGTATTCGACTTAGAAAATTTGGAACATTTTTGCCTTTTGGATGAGATTGGGTACCTTCATGGTGTAATCAACTCCTCCTACAGTTTTAAATGTAGAGATTTGAAACTCTGGGATATTGTTCCTAACATGTTGGTGATTTGCAACATCTATATAGCTAATATTATTTTTATGATCTATATAGCTAATATTATTTTTATGGAGTTATTAACCCTTTTCGACTTCGAAAATTTCAACATTTTTTTTAAATTTCTTTAACAAAGCGGCATCGACTTGCCATGTTGTCGGGGGACACTGTGCTCTGCTGACCTTTTATCTAAATTAAGATTTGGTATTTGGTGTTGAAGCGCAAACTCCACCGCCCTGCAGACATGGCTGGACCCAAATATCCAGAGGATTTTATTTCCTGAAAAGCAAAATGCATGTGGCAAAAATACTATAATTTTAGATAGAGTTCTTCCCCACTGATTGATATGATATAACTATATAACACTTGTTACAGGAAGTAATAATCCATCTTTAAATATTGTCTATCTCTTCCCATCAAGTCAAGAACCAGCCTAGATAATTCAAATTAGGAGAAGTCATTTCTCCCTGTTTGGTTATTAGGGAGAAGTGATGATGCTCAAGTTCAATTTACACCCCAACATCACCTTTCTATGATCCAATACTATTATGCAACACAAGAGCCGATTTATAAAACCATTGTAGTGAGTAAGAACACCATTATAATCAGTAAATATATTGTGAACATGCTGCTAGGACATATGCATACTGATATATGAGAGAGGTCACTTCTCCCTGAGACAAAAATAGGGAGAAGTGGGACATTTTAGGGAGAAGATGTCTCCAAAGTCGCCCTCCTGGCTGGTTCCTGCATCAAGTCATATATTAATAGACAGCACAATGCACATCTTAATCGATAATATATTATTGAATGAGTTGTGGACTGACAGATGATGATAATATTCAAGGTGTTACATCCATATTCCAATTTCAAAATGCACCTCACCTTGATCCAGTTCAAAGTTTCTTGGTTTATTGGTGTAAGATAGTTCAGTCTAAGTGTTCAATTATGTTTTAGACGGCTCGCGGTTTATTACTAGTCGCTTTGCAAAATATAGCAATAGAAAGTAATCATACCCACCATGCATATTATCAGGCCTTTTTACTTCTTTCACTTCTTGCTGCTGCATGCATTCTGAAAAAAAATTACAATAACAATTATTGAATTTTCAAAATTGGAAAGAATCCGGAATTTGTCTTTAAAACAGACATTGGATCCAGGATCCAGTTTAAGGAATATGGGACTATTTTGGAGGAGAATTTTATCCAAGATATTCATGCAATCTCGTGTTGGGAACACAATTTACACATAACTTCTGGCATCTGTTTACATATTTTGAAATTGGCCACTATCTATTATATATTTTGAAAGATCTGTGTGTGTGTGTGTGTGTATCTGTCTGTGTGTGTGTAATCGATGGACTCGAAAATGGCCCAGCCGATTTCGATGAAACTTGGTACGTGGTGGTATTTTCGGCCGGGGGTTAACATAGGCCTATTGATTTTCAGATCCGAGGTCAACCTTTCACGTGCCGAGGTCAAATCTGTTTTTACGCCGTTTTGCGCTAATATATTTCAGTTCGGTGCTCACAAATCGATTCGATATAGCGCGAATAATAAATTGCCAGTCATATAATTTGCACGGTTAGAATCTGTGGCGCTTCATCTTTCCAATGATGTATCACACGCCTGTGTACGTTTAAAGTTTCTACCTTAATTATCGGGAAGAACGCAGGACCATGCTTCGCTCATCGAAAATCATTGCGTAAATATATTACGCCATCAACAGATCGTGACGTGATCGCGTTAACTCTTAACCGGCCGATGTCGCGTTAACTCATCACCGGCCGAGGTATCCGCAAATGACATTGGGCTATATATCTCGGAAACGGGAGGAGCTATCGACTTGAAATTTGGTATGTGAATGTATCTTGCCCCGGATACGAATTTTATCGGGTCGCCGAGCCCGTGCGACGCCAGCTTCGCGCATGCGCAGACCAGATCTCGGAAACGGGTGGAGCAATCGACTTGAAATTTGGTTTTTGAATAGCCCGGACGAAGTCGGGTCACCTTCTAGTCTATTATATATTTTGAAAGATCTGTGTGTGTGTGTGTGTGTATCTGTCTGTGTGTGTGTAATCGATGAACTCGAAAACGACCGACCCGATTTCGATGAAACTTGGTACGTGGGGATATTTTCGGCCGGGGGTTAACAGGCCTATTAATTTTCAGATCCGAGCTCAACTTTTCACGTGCCGAGGTCAAATCTGTTTTTACGCCGTTTTGCGCTAATATATTTCAGTTCGGTGCTCACAAATCGATTCGATATAGCGCGAATAATAAATTGCCAGTCATATAATTTGCACGGTTAGAATCTGTGGCGCTTCATCTTTCCAATGATGTATCACACGCCTGTGTACGTTTAAAGTTTCTACCTTAATTATCGGGAAGAACGCAGGACCATGCTTCGCTCATCGAAAAACACTGCGTAAATATATTACGCCATCAACAGATCGTGACGTGATCGCGTTAACTCTTAACCGGCCGATGTCGCGTTAACTCATCACCGGCCGAGGTATCCGCAAATGACATTGGGCTATATATCTCGGAAACGGGTGGAGCTATCGACTTGAAATTTGGTATGTGAATGTATCTTGCCCCGGATACGAATTTTATCGGGTCGCCGAGCCCGTGCGACGCCAGCTTCGCGCATGCGCAGACCAGATCTCGGAAACGGGTGGCGCTATCGACTTGAAATTTGGTTTTTGAATAGCCCGGACGAAGTCGGGTCACCTAGTCTATTATATATTTTTTGGAAGATCTGTGTGTGTGTGTTCGCGATGGACTCGAACACGGCTGGACCGATTTCGACCAAACTTGGTACGGACACGTAATTCGACCCGGGAACGAACGTGGGCCTATTGATTTTCAGATCCGAGGTCAACTTTTCACGTGCCGAGGTCAAATCTGTTTTTACGCTGTGTTACGGGACTTTCATTTGAGTTCGGTGCTTACAAATCGATTCGAAACAGCGCGAATAATAAAATGCCAGTCATAATAATGACACTGTGAGAATCTTTCGTGTTTCCTCTTTCCACCGATATATAATGCGTATGTATCCGTTTTAGTTATCGGCCTCAATTATCAAGAAGAAGTGGTACTATCTTCCATCAGGATAAAAACAATGCGTAACTTCTATGACGTCGTTAGAGGTCATAACGTTAGATCACGTTAACGCTTAACCGGCCGATGCATTTTACTGTTTCAGACGTCTTGGCGATATCTCGGGCATCGATGGTAATTTATCTTTACGTTGAAATTTGGAACTTGATAATTAATGAGCGTGTGTATATGAGGCGCGTTTATATACTTGAGTGGAAATCAAATCGGGTTAAACTGGCGGATTTTTACGGACGAAATTTGATGCATAGGGTATCTCGGTATCCGTTGGGCCGATTTCCCGGTATCCGCTGGGCCGATTTCCACCATTTTTGGGGTGTTGGTGTTTGACCCCACCTGGCCTTGACCTTCAAAATGGTCAATTCAATGTCAAAGCCCGGACGAAGTCGGGTCACCTTCTAGTTTAGATATAAACATAACATTTGATCAGCGTCGCACATATTTACATTTTATTTTTAATTTGGACAGCCTCCGGACACTTTACATATTTTAAAATTTGGCCAGAGCCTCCGGCCAATATTTACAAAACTTCTCATATCAGGCCTTTTATATTATAACCCTCTCATGACGGGAGCTGCACTAGGGCAGCATTAAAGGCACGGACGGCCTTCGTGATGGTCATGCTGTTACAGACACGGTTGGCCTTGGCGGTTGGTATCCTGTGAAAATATCTCCACCCGTCAAAAACCGCCACAAACAGAAAGAACATCGAAATGTAGATAGACTTTGTCCGTAACCAAATAAGAAATATCGCATAAACAGTATGTTATTTTTTATTTTTTTTCCTTAAGTGAGAACATATCCCGCTACAGTTTTTCACTTAAAGAGAAAAGAAAATATCCATTGATTCCAAACGTTATAATCGCAATATACATGATAAATAGAGACATAAATAATAACAAACAAAGATAAAAAACACATATGGAAATCATAAAAGCAATATGATTCTCATCTCACATTGGTTCAACTTTTGTGAACCGAAACGCATTTGTTTCTTCTGAGAAACGTCCTTACCGTCGGTCTGGGGTGCCTCAATCGCTAGTTTGCCTTCATCCATCTTGGCGATGTAACACTGCCTCACAGCCTTCGCAGCCAGCATTGCCACATTCATCGTAAGGGGGCAATTCTGCGCTTCTCTTCTGAGAGATGGTGCATCAAGAAGCGTGCAGGTCGATTCAATGCTCGAATATATGCCTACAGTGACGGCCGCCAACTTGTTCATGACAGATAGATCAAGTCGCCGGGTTTCAGCGCCATACTCAAACTTGCCTTGATGCCATGTGCCCATCTGTTATTCTGAAGGAACACGTGAAGTCATGCAATGCTTGTTCTTCCGCCACGCAGTCTTCGACCAGTCGCCCATATATGGTCTTTGCATCCCGCCACCCTGCAGCCATGTCAAAGACTGCAGCTGTGCCGGCACAGGGAACATGAACTCTCAGAACCATCGCTGGGTCAACCATGGAATTATTATGTGCAAGAGACTGCCAGAATGAATCAATCACAACTAAACTGGGTATATCGCATGTAGGCCGGCCGTCACGAGGCTTGCCCATGACGCTTGGAAACGTCCTGCCTTTTTACAGACCTTTGCCCATACTCGCACATAGCCTTCCTGGTAGTCATCCAGGTAATGGTGGCCTTTCGCACGGAACACATATGCCATGAGGCATACGAGGTTTCCAAACACATCCTTGATCTCTTTACATTTCTTAGTATTGGCGTCAAGCCAAGCTGCCAGAATAACCGCAATTGGGTTGTACATGCTGATCCTTGTTGAGCGGGATCTGAAACCACAACTTCCTGGTACTTCACGTGCAACGGCCCTAGGTCCTGGTGAGCCACGACTAAACGACGTGAATACGCCAAATAGCGTACATAACATGTTTCGCATAAGGCGGCATCTGTTATTTTCGTCACATCGATAGCACATGTAACCCGGAGGAAGAATGCCTGGTCCGCTATGAACCTAAACATTTCTACTCCCTGGAACTGTATGGGCGCCGCAATGACGACTTGTGCGCCATGATTTGCCGGTCGGGTAAATGGAACCTCTCAGAAGAATATGCCCGGAGCGTTTTGGGTACCTACACCAGGTGTGTCTGTGCCCAATTGGTAGTTGTGTGCCGCAACATCTAGTTGTCCCCCCCCCCCTGAATTCTGCTGGACGATGGACCCATTGAGCTCAAGCATCAATGGAGCCCAATTCATGTTATGGTCATATATTTTACCATTGTTATGTAAACAAAAGCATAAAAAGTTTTCTGGTGTTTGTTTATATTATGATGGTAAACATAAAGAGCGTTCTTTGTTGGTGACTACCTGATATGGAACTAATAAAGAGCGATTATGCCATTTGTGTGTGATTATCCAGTAGCATTGTGCTGTCTTCTGTAACACAATCAGACTCTTGCTTAGGTAAAATATAGTAGGTCTTTATGATAACATGCTGTTTACGCGATGGTCATGGTATATATGAACGGAACTGTATGGTCCGAATCGGCATCTCCAGGTTAGACCTAGTTTAAACTACCAGTTTAAACTGGGTTTAGTAGTAAAACCAAGTTTATCTCCATCGCTGGGACGACATAGATTTGGTCGATTGCGTTCCATGTGGGCCACAATAGTTCAATTGCAAGCGTAGTAGGCGTGGTCTGTCTGTCTATTATGGACACTTGTCAATGCATTTTTGTGTGACGCGCCCGGTTGTCGCCATCTCATCTCCTAATCGGGCGAATCACCCGTGCGTGGTGTGTAATCACGACGAATTCACGGACTTCTGTATAGCGGTTATTCATAATCTAACATCATGGCTCAGAGCAAGGCTCGTGAAAATTTTACCTTGGACGGCAAAAAGCGCATGATAGATATAATGAAGCCATATATCGAAGTTATTGAAAACAAGCAACTTGGCACTAATATGAACTATTCAAAAACTGCAACCTGGAAGCTAATTTTGGCGGATTTCAACAGAGGGACGACAGTGAAAAGAACCCTCCAACAGCTGAAAGGTGTTTGGAAGCGTATGAAGATCACAGCCAAGAAAGACTTTGACAGCGCTAAAAGGAAACAACGACATAATACAGATACAGAACAGGAGCCGGATGCCATTTCCCAGGCTGTCAGGGACATCTTTCCGGGAGAATTCGCCGAGATCCTGACGAACGACTTCGACTGCGACACCGAAAACACTAATGCAGATCACGAAGACGCTGGCTCTCCGGCAAACGACGTGAATGCTGCATCCCCTGACGGCTCACCAGATCTATTTGATGAACCTGACCCTAGTGCCGCAGACTTCGATATCGATTCGACTGCAGGAATCGAAACATTGGAAAGGTAACTACAATAATTAGTAATTCCTGAAAATAGCAATTTTCCAACAATTAAGGGTCAGACGCACGTTTTGCGAAAAATGTTCTGGTATTTCCAAATGTAATTTCTCAAAATTTGTTAGGAATTTATTTGCCAAATATGATACAAGAAATATATGTACCCCACTATTTAAGAACAATCTACCCATTTTGGGTACTATATGTACCATTTACTTTACATTTAGTATATAAAAACGTATAAATTTCACTGTTTTCAGTTCACAAAAACCTCTGTAAAATATTTTTTTCTTCAAAAGTGAAGTTCATATGTCAATGATATCATATCTGAAGAAAATGAGAGGAGACTTAATTATTCCATATTTGTGAAATGTAGTGATGATTATTTTCATTTAGAAAGGCAACCACCCATATATATTTTTCTATATTAGAGAATTTCCATCTCATGCCTTTTGATCAATGAAAAATTGGGATGAGCTGAGTTATGTGTCGTGGGTTCATAACCATAATATAGCTAACGACCATATCTCATAACACTGCATTTGTTTTCATTGGGATATTTGTGACTGATTTAATCTCCATTATAGTATTTGGGGTATGATGCTATATTATGCAATATGAAAATCTAGCTCAACATTATGGCACAAATGGAGCTTCCTCACATAGGGCCAGGGCAATAAGCTATTTGATGATTGGAGTGTTGCGATAAATTATTAATTATTATAGCCGTTCTTGATACTGAAAGAGAATAACAAGAAAATACCATTTTCAACTTCTTAATTGTATAAAATTCAAATGTTTTGTTGTTCGTAATCGTTGGTAAGATTATATGATGAAGAACTTCACAATTTTTCGCCTGATAGATCCAGATAAATTCTTTGTTTAAATATCTTACCATTTGGCAGGATGTTTGCAAATCGTGCGAAGGATAACGTCACGTAACTAATTTTGATTGGGCATTTCCATGCAAATATCCGCAGCAAATTTACAGAATTGCAAATATTTCTGAGTGTGACTTTGTGCGGTATTGAAAACAACACACATTTACCTGTCAGGTCGGCTAAAATTTGTTCCATTAGAATGTTGGTGTATTTATTTTGGAATTTTGTATCGGTTTTTCAAAACTAGGTCAAGTGTTGTAATTCCATAACATAATTCTCAAAAATAAATTTATAGCAAAACATTGCCTACTTACCAAGCCCAGCCGCCAATTTAATGTTATGTCTGTTTAGTGATATGGCTGTTTTAGTTTCCAGCCAACTGATTCATAGATACTTTTGCTGGGAAGATTTGCATGGAAATCCCCATTTAATATTGGTCACTTGACCTCCCCCTTAAGGGCTTTGTTGACCCAATTTTCCCAAAATTTCCCAAAATTGTATAGAGTCCAAATAAAGGATTCTGTTCATGTATATTAGTAATAATAGAAACCATGCCCATTGATGCAACATTTTGAGAGTATACTTCATGGTGGATTATGTTAGAAATACAAAATGTGAACTTTATTGAGATTTAAATTTTTTTTTTTTACAGGCAATGGCCTAAGAAAAGTCCATATCTAAGAATCAAATATGGGAATATGTACTGAACACTGTGATAAATGATATACTACAAAAAAATATTATATTTCTTGAGTGTTCTTTGATAAAATTACTTTGAACCGGTTGTTGACAAATGATATACTATCTTCATAATATAGTTGACTGAGAGGCAGCAGTTCATGGGTCAACCTTTCATGGCTGATTTCCAGTCTAGTGTGAATAGCTTTTAACAGTGTCAACTTCCACATGAGTGATTACCCTGAGTGGGTGGTGACCTACTTACTAGAATTAGTGTGGTGATCTGGTAGGGGCATGATTGAGGATTAGCATTCTATTGTCAACAGAGTCCAGAGCAGTTACAATGGCCAGCTTTTAACCCGTGCCTGCTACCACCCACATAGCCAATGTGTAAGCAAGTATATATCATTTGTCAACAACCGGTTCAAGGTAATTTTATCAAAGAACACTCAAGAAATATAAAATTTATTTTGTAGTACATTTGTAGTACATCATTCATCACAGTGTTCTGTACATATTCCCATATTTGATTCTTAGATATGGACTCTGTTTTTCTTGGGCCATTGCCTGTAAATTTTATTTTTATAAATCTCAATAAAGTTCACATTTTGTATTTCTAATATAATCCACCATGTAGTATACTCTCAAAAATGTTGCATCAATGGGCATGGTTTCTATTATTACTAATATACATGAACAGAATCCTTTATTTGGACTCTATAAAATGTAGGGAAATTTTGAAAAAATTGGGTCCTCAAAGCCCTTAATGCAATTATTCAATTTCCATTGTATATTATGTATTTTGATCTTGCTATATATTATGCCCGGACCCTCCGAAGGAGGATTATGGGGTATATAGTCGAGACCTCTGTCTAGCCGTCCGTCTGTCGGGGGGGGGGGGGGCGGGCGTCGGCACGTCGCAATAATTTTACAACACGGCTCAAGTATCGATAGTCCAATTTGATTTCCGTTGATTTGCCGGTATTGTGGGACGGATTTCCACATAGTGCAGATTTTGTCCTCTCACGCTTGGCGGAAGTGATATCCATATACGAAGGGTTCGTCCCATTATGTTGTTTTTACCAGAGCACGGCCCTTTTTTTACTTGGAAATTAGTGTCCGAGGGAACAGTTCAGCTTGTAACTCGGATGTTAATTATCGGATTTGATTGTCCTGTGAGATGGCTATAGCACCTGTTGGTGGAAAGGATACCGACATACTACTGTTTTCGTCCATTAATTTTTACCAGAATTACGACCCTTGTTTGACTTCGAAATTTGTGAATTGAAGATTCATGGGTATGCAGTGGATACCCCCTGGGTTAAAGTGAGAGAAATGCCCCACTAGTATTTTATTTATTACACACTTGTCCCTAGAAGTACAGCGTTATTGCTTTTCCAAATTTACAAACGTTCCATACGCATCTCGTTGACATGACGTTCGCTCAACCATGGAACTGGAACTATTTAAATAAAAGAATCATCACACATGACAAACACGCCCTGTGTGAGCCTAAATAAATGTAATCCTGTAATTTTAATGCACGGATTCTAGGACGCGAAGCGTGTAATAAACACAGAACGACACGATGTGTACATGCAGTGGATATACCCCCGTCGTACAGGTTTTGTCTGCACCTTTTCCAGAGTTATGGCCCTTTGCCAGAGATATGACCCGGGGTTTGTTTTGTCCGCACGTTTTTCAGGGTTATGGGCCATATGGCATTATGGCCGTTTGCCAGAGTTATGACCCTGGGTTAAACTGAGAGAAATGCCCCACTAGTATTTTATGTTCTCTGTAAATATAGCCAATATTGAGCATACAGTTGCGCCTCGAGTTCTATCCTTCCGCGACAGCACGAGTGCCGTATCGGCAAACCCATTTACATATCGTGTCGTTCTGTGTTTATTACACGCTTCGCATCCTAGAATCCGTGCATTAAACATGCAGGATTAGGTTTATTTAGGCTCATGCAGGGCGTGCTTGTCATGTGTGGTGATTCTTTTATTGAAATAGTTCCAGTTTCATGGTTGAGGCCAACGTCATTTACGTCATTTTACGTCAACGAGATGCGTATGGGACCTACGTTCCATACGGATTTGTAAATATGGAACAGCAATAACAATGTACTTCTAAGAGCAAGCGTGTAATAAATAGAATTCAATAGTTTAATTTTTATCTTGCTATTTGATTCTTAGTTTACAAATTGTAGTTCTTAATTTTTAAAGAACATGCAGGATATAATATAAACAATATAGCATATGTACTGCAATACAAACAAAAACCAACAAAACAAATTAGATGTATTGGTCAGATGGTCGCTTATGTCGGTATGTGCTTACACATTTTATCCCGCTATCGATCAGCATATGTTATGTCCAGGGACGTACAACAGGGGTGGCTGGCGTGGCTCGTCCCTCCAATCTGGGCTATTTGGAAAGTTTATGCCTGAGACAACTTTAGTTAGAAAGGTCACACCAAACATAGAACTTGTTCTGATGGTTTTTTTTAACCAGTATCTTAAAAGCCAGTATCTTATCAATTGTCTTAACCCTTTCAACACTGGCACCCTGTATCGTTTGGCACCCCGACCCTGGGTCCCTGGGATATATTCTGCCATATTGCGTGCACATTTTAACACCTGGGGTTTGTAATGGTCAACATCGGTTATGTACCCGAAAACTTTACATAGTGGTTATTGATATATAAGTGATTATTTTAAGATAGGTATGCATTGTCAATCATATACTCCGTAGCAACCGTTGCTAGGCAACTACCCAAATTGTAATATATAATGCATATACATCTGATGGGATTAATACTGCATGCCAATTGATGCGTTATCTTGCTAATTCGAAGTGGCAATTATCGTGCTGGTGGGGCTGGACATATATTTGGCCAAAAATGGTACATTTCTTCGAAAATAGGTAGCAACGGTTGCTAAGCATATACCAGAAAGTGACTGAATTGTGGGAAAACGTTTTGGTCTCCCAAGACAATCTACCGTTTGGACACAATTTGGACACATGGTGTTGGTAATGTTTAAAATTGGTTATGCACCTGAAACTTCGCATGAAGGATTCCTGGTAAATCAGATATTATTTTAAGATAGGGATGTACTGTCAATTAATTACGTCATGGCAACGGTTGCTAAGCAGTTACCCCAAATTGCAATATGCCATGCAAATATAGCTGATAGCGTTATTATTTCACTCGAATTAATTTATTACCTTACTGATTCAAGTGACAATCATTTCGATGTTGGGGAAGAGCATATCATTTATTAAAAGTGGTACATTTCTTACGAAAAGTGGTAGCAACGGTTGCTCGGCATATACCCGACAGTGCATGACTGAATTGTGACAACACGTTTTGGTCTCCCACGACAATCTACCGTTTTTGGACACAATTTGGACACATGTTGTTGGTAATGCTTAAAATTGGTTATGCACCTGAAACTTCGCATGGAGGATTCCTGGTAAATCAGAGATTATTTTAAGACACGGATATACTGTCATTTAATTACTCCCTAGCAACGGTTGCTAAGCAATTACCTGGAATTGCAATATACCGTGCAAATATAGCTGATAGCGTTATTATATCACTCCAATGAATGCATTACCTTACTAATTCAAGTGGCAATAATTTTGATGTTGGGGAAGAACATATCATTATTAAAAGTGTCCTGATATATCAGGGGACTAGTACCCTGATATACCTGGGGACATAACTAGTACCTTGATATATCAGGGGACAAGTACCCTGATATATCAGGGGACTGTTGTGAAGTTATAAATAGTGTAGAGGATTCTGTGGAGATTCTACTTCCGGAAGTTACCGAAGTCACCCGGAGTTACACGAGGCACATGTTCTGTGAATTCGTGAGTTCAGAAATCAACGACCGACTGTCAAGAATCATTCTTCACTTGTTGTGTTTACTCTCATCGTTATTATTTGTGTTTCTACTGTATTCATCAAACTTATCTTCTGCTGTTTTCATCATCTAATATTGGTAAATATTATATAACATACTAGCCGATGAGCCCGACGTTGTCCGGGCTATTCAAAAACCAAATTTCAAAGTCGATAGCTCCACCCGTTTCCGAGATCCGGTCTGCGCATGCGCGAAGCTGGTGTCGCACGGGCTCGGCGACCCGATAAAATTCGTACCCGGGGCAAGATACATTCACATACCAAATTTCAAGTCGATAGCTCCACCAGTTTCCGAGATCTCATCAGAGTAACACGGGCTCGCCAGTACGACAACGACGACCGCCTGGTCAAACTACACACACCTACCAAGTTTCGTCCCGATCGGTCGAGAATCGTAGATTTGTATAAATGACATACATACATACATACATACATACATACAGACAGACAGACAGACAGACAGACAGAGGTCTTCAAAATATATATGAGATTTCATGTTTATAATGTCAACTTAAATACTCTACTTTTCACATTAGGACCTGTACCATGATATATCAGGGGACCTGTACCCTGATACACATTGGTACATGTACCCAGGGATACCAGGGTAGATTATAAGTTACACGGCTTGTTGAGGGGGGATACGGTGTGGTATGCCCCGGTAGAGGCTCGTATCCCACGAGGCGATAGCCGATGGGGGTACGAGAGTCGACCGGGGCATACCACACCGTATCCCCCCTCAAATAGCCGTGTAATGTATTTATCCCCGTCTCTACTAACAAGATAGTCCCACCGACATAAAGCGCGGAAACGAGCCACGAACAGTAACTCTATTTTGTTAGACTGCTTATACAATGAATATGATTATATAGCTATTCCCACAATTTGTATATAAATACTTGCTGGCCTCGCTAAGTTTTGGAATGTATCTGTTAGTGGATATAAAATGGAGCAACATATTTCACAAAAGTAATGACAAATAAGTCGGACATCCTAAGTAAATGACGCAAGAGTAACACGATAACCAGTACACCAGGAATCAACGTGGCTTTGAAAGATGTACATCAGACTTTCAAACTTTTGCCGGGTCATATAAATTCTACTAGGGGCATACGAGATTGTTATGACCTTGTAAAATCTGTCTTCTCTATATAG
Source organism: Siphonodentalium dalli (assembly GCA_032622095.1). Taxonomy (NCBI): domain Eukaryota; kingdom Metazoa; phylum Mollusca; class Scaphopoda; order Gadilida; family Siphonodentaliidae; genus Siphonodentalium; species Siphonodentalium dalli. The sequence continues at coordinate 99,438,872 of CP136064.1, forward strand.
CGACGACAATTTTTGCGGGATAATATAAGTTTTACACGGGGTAGACGAGATTGTTATGACCCTTGTAAAACATATCTTCTCTATATAGCGACGACAATTTTTGCGGGATAATATAAGTTTTACACGGGGCATACGAGATTGTTATGACCCTTGTAAAACATATCTTCTCTATATTGCGACGACAATTTTTGCGGAATAATATAAGTTTTACACGGGGCATACGAGATTGTTATGACCTTTGTAAAATCTGTCTTCTTTATAAAGCGACGACAATTTTTGCGGGATAATATAAGTTTTACACGGGGCATACGAGATTGTTATGGCCCTTGTAAAACATATCTTCTCTATATAGCGACGACAATTTTTGGGGGATAATATAAGTTTTACACGGGGCATTCGAGATTCTTATGGCCCTTGTAAAACATATCTTCTCTATATAGCGACGACAATTTTTGCGGGATAATATAAGTTTTACACGGGCATACGAGATTGTTATGACCTTTGTAAAACATATCTTCTCTATATAGCGACGACAATTTTTGCGGGATAATATAAGTTTTACAAGGGGCATACGAGATTGTTATGACCTTTGTAAAACATATCTTCTCTATAATACGGGATAATACGAAATAATTATTTCCTGTTTAGTTAACATATATCGAACAAGAACAGCGGGATACGGCGTGATATGGCCCTAGTGGAATAATGATGCCTAAGAAGGCTTAAATTTCTACATGACGTTCGCCTCAACCACGAAACTGGAACTATTTAAATAAAAGAATCATCACACATGACAAACACGCCCTGTATGAACCTAAATAAACATTCTAATCCTGTATTTTTAATGCACGGATTCTAGGACGCGAAGCCTGTAATAAACACAGAACGACACGATGTGTAAATGGGTTTGTCGATACGGCACTCGTGCTGTCGCGGAAGGATAGAACTCGAGGCGCAAGCGCCTCTTGTTCTATCCTTGCGCGACAGCACGAGTGCCGTGTCGACAAACCCATTTACACATCGTGTCGTTCTGTGTATATATCGTGCAGCCCTGTAGGGATAATAATTTAATTTAATATATCGGCACAAAACTCAGTCACAAATGGTCACAACCATATAAATTGGCATGTCATTTTACATGATAAGGCTATCAGAAGTCATGATTTTGAAGAAAAAAAAAGTAAATTTTATTTAGAATTTAAATCCCAGGGGCCTGCAATCATTGTCCGATGCCTCAAATTACATTGCCCTGAAGGGCCGTCACTTCATATGCACCTATTTTACATCAGAGTTGTATATTAATATAATACTACCCATCTGTGGTCCCCGGGTGAGCATGATGGCACATGTTTATAGTTTTGGACTTGGGACACGTTCCAGCATGGAGTAAAGAATAGGACCATGGTAATCACTGTCTGAAGTAGAAGTCTTCTAAAAGTGGGAGGAGTAATAAATGAAAGCCTTAGCCTGAGTTTATCTCTCCTCGTCATGATATGACCTTAGCTGTTGAAAGTGACATTTCACCCCAATTAAACAAACAAAAATAATATAAAACTACGAGGTAAAACAGGTGCATATGTATACATATGGCCAACTCATAAGGGCAGTGCAGTGGGCTAATATAATGCAGCACATAAATTATTTGAATCAAAAATTTAAAATTTAATACGTTTTATGAATGCCACATATAAATTCTCAATCTGGTACATGCATCAATAATTTAAAAATTTCAAACACGCCAATACTCCTTCAAATTATGCCATGCATGCCAGCAATCGGATGCTTCCCGGATGCATAAAAACACTTTGCACCCCTTACACCAGAATACAGTCCTGGTCTGCTTCACAGGCAATTCACTTCGCTTTACATTAGGGTGATTCCTAACATATCTGTTGTATCGTTCAGCACAAACTCTACAAACACGATAACCAGAAGTATCTTGTGGTCTTTCCGGTTCATGAACACTGACGTTTTGGAGACGAGGTTCAGATACGAGACCTCCAGATTGACGCGATCGAACAACCGATTCTCTGCGATATTCACCAATTAATGCTAGAGCGACATCATTCACAAATGAACCAAATGTTACGGCTCTTTTACTTTGTGGTCGGTGTTCCTTGAATGTCCCTTCAATGATATATGCATTGTAAATTGCCCAGAAAACAAATTTCATAGTCAGGCGACGGGGCCATTTGTAATGTTTTCTTGTCCGATTCAATCTTGTTAGCTGGTCATTTTTATCTGTGCCGCCCATATGCTTGTTATAGATAGACACTATGGTGGGACACTTCACTTGTAATAAGTTGCCATCTTTTTGTCGGCGATTGACAGTTACCTCAACACGTGGGTCTCCAAATGTACTAATAAAATTAATTGGCTCTTTGTCTTTCCAAACAACAGCAACAATGTTATCAGAACAGAAATAGTCATATGAACCACGAACCATGCCTTTCTTCTGACATTTACCTACTTTCAGTTCAACCGGATAATTTTTACGGTTTGTCATGGTTGTCCCAACAGCATGTAACCCTTTGGAAAATAGGTATTGGAATAGAGCTATAGATGTATAATATCTATCCATAACTAAAACATGATTTTTGTTTTCCAATCCGAGACCAGATGTAACTCGCACAACAGTACTTCCAACTTTTCCTAATTCTTTCGAAACAAAACCGTTCGTTGCACCTGTATATATCTCTGCATTGAGAAGATAACCAGAAGCACTCTCACACAACAGGAATCCCTTTATTCCCCATTTGATGGGCTTTATTCGAATGTATTGTTTGATGGACAAACGATTCTTTGCCGGAATCATTCCCTCATCCATACTAAGAAATTGACTTGGGGTCCAGTTATCTTTGAATTTTGCAAGAAGGGAATTCAACATGGGCCTTACTTTGTAAAGTTTGTCATTTTTGTTCAGTGTAGAATCCCGTTCATCGACAAGGTGCAAAAACTTCCATATGGCAAAGTAGCGGTCACGAGTGAAGACCGATTTGAATCCTGGAGTATATGTAACAAAATTTCGCATTTCATTCTGAAAATATTCCTCGTAACTGGGTTTGATTAATTTATACTCCATGAGGATTCGCATACCAAAGAATGCACACATTTCCTGGACATCTACGGGTTTCCATAATGATGCGTAGTAGTCATTTGGCTTGTCTTCCTTCACCTGCTCCGCTCTTTTATTTGTGAATTCACAAAGTTGTCCAAATAAATCATCATCCAGGAAAAGCTTTACAAACTCGATGGAATCTGTTTCACTGGAGAATCCTTGTGACAAGTTTTTTGGGCCGCATTGCCTCGAATTAAATGTTACACTTGGTGGTTTCACTACCTTCGACCACGAAATTTGGAAATTTGCATCACCGGCATTGTTGATTTCGTCATCAGATCCATCACTGCTATCTGTTTCCGACGATAAGTCCGAAGTCGGATATTCTGAACCGGAGTCATTGTCGTCATCGCTTGAGTCCTGAATCCGCCGAATAGCTTCATCTAACTTGAGACGTTTTGACATTTAAAATTGTATTTTTTGACAGATAACTAGTTTGTTGTCATAAATTGACAGTGACAGCAGACAACAACATAAATACGGAAGTAAACCGGAAACGTTCAATGTGTGTCAATTTTCTTGAATTCGAAGAAGCATTGGATGCATTTCTAATTCAATTACAGCACCCCCTCTGGAATCTAATCATCCATTGGATGTTACCAGTGTTAGTGGGCGGGTTTCTAGACGCCGGAGTATTTTTAGCGATAACGTCAACAAAACGCACATGGCTTTACGCAAGTATTTTTGCACTACGGGTTACAGGAAGTTTACGCTTACGCAACTATTTTTGCGTTACGTGTTGAAAGGGTTAATTTAGACCAAACGTCGAATATTGTTTATTATATTATTAGTGTCCCTTGAAGTCATTTAAATTAATTCTTATTTACCTGAGGTAATCACCACCTATTGCATGACACTCTCCGGAGAAATTTAGCTATATCTTTTAAGTTGATAATAAATGCTCTTTACTGTTAATTATATGGGCATCGCTAAGTCATTTAATGTCAACGGCAGTTATCCCATGATACCACAGGTGTCAAATTACTTGTGTGAGCATTTGTTCCGCATGCACGCTCTTCAATGATTGATCATCTATATATGTTAATATAATTCATTAGTTCTCTTTTAAAGACACAGACGCATATTTCACGATATTCCCCTGGACAGGTGACACATTTGTACAATTGTCATACACATCGTCTTAAGCTGATAAGAAACGCTCGTTGTTGCTCATATATGATAATAAAACTTAAGTTCCCCTTTAAGGTCAACGGCACCTAACAAATAGTACACATCGTGCCAATTTAACCCTGAATACCACTTCCCAGCGACCAGGGTCCAACGATTCCGGGTATAATTATGCTTAATTGTATAATTGAAATTATTTATTAGTGCCTGGTGATGTCGTCTGGGTAACAGGGTCAACGGCCCCTATCCCGTGACGCCCCTCGGGCCAATTTACACCTCCGCCCCGTTGTGTGGTCAAAGTTGTAATGTTCCCGGCTAGAATAACAACACGTTCCCATGTGTTGAACGGGTGGAATTTTAGATCATGCCATGAATCTCTACTAAGCCTAACGTCCGTAGAGATCATATTCTACTAATACAACACCTCGGATCGGTTTGAGGTTTTGACAGGGAACCTTATAAAGTTGAAAAAATAATGCAGGGAATATATTTATTTGTTATTATCTTTTCCTTAATAATGTACTTCACTGTCGGTGAATGTTCCAACTCCATAATTATTATGGCATGCTTGTATGTGACTTTTGCGAGCCGATATCACAAACAAACATTGAATTAATTACCCAGGAAATTTTCTATAATTGTAAGCGACGCAAAGGAAAATCGCTCACTAATTCATTTAAATCGTGAACTTTAAGTTGGAACATTCACAAACCGTGAAGTATATTATTGAGGAAAAGACAATAACTAAAAAATATATCCACCGCCTTTTTTCAACTGTATAAAAGTTCCAAGGTTTTTACTGGTGCAATATGACATATGTGTGCGAAGCCAAGAGTAGAGATTCATGGCATGATCTAGTGGAACGTGATCCACGGGCATAACCATAGTAGAAATTAATGGTATAATCTAACGCACGAACGTGGTAAACAAATTCCACAATTGCAAAAACCACATCCATGGTATTTTGAGACGCATTGAGCCGTCAACACGCATGGCCCCTTTTATAACATTCCACCCATTGCATTAAGTAAAGATCTCCAGCATGGATTCACACACCATTTACATAAAATTGACTCAGACGGACCGACAAAATAATCATGCAACAGTAAACAGCACGATTGTTTCGTGCTGAATAGCTGAGTTGCTGAAATGGGAATTATTGTGAAAGCCACTCAACGATATTGTGTCGCGACATTTGGGGATGTTTGACAATTGCTGGGTAATCATTATTTCATGTCATAGATATGTACTCTGGCTACGCACGTAGAGATCATATTACATCTCTGCAAAACCGTTTGATGCTCTGACGTGTTCAGTGAACAGTGAACAAACAATGCTGATATTCCCCTTCAAATGTATAGTTTGCAATTTATATATATTTTTTTAATTCAAGAATTTTGTCTGGATTATTGCCTGTGAGCTCAGTTTCGTTGTTGATATTTTTGAGCTGTTGTTATATATAGGTATACAGGGAATCCATATAACTGCTAATTAGGAGGGGTGGTCCCTGTCTCATAATTTGAAAACAGTCCTTCCAAAACGGGGGGGGGGGTGGCCGCTGGTAGATACCCAAATTGTGGTAAAAAAACAAACAAAGAGAACAATTTCAATCTATATAAGCGAAGTCAAATTGCCAACTAATCTGGTGTCAGCATATTTACATTTTACAACGTCTGAACAGTTGACCAAAGTCGGAGGAGTGGTTAAACACTGTCCCCATAATTAAACTGAATCTATATACTATGTCGAAGTCCCACGCAGCTCGATATTGTATGATCTGTGTGACTTTTGTGAGTCGTTATCGCAAGAAAAATTGAGTTATTTCCCGGTAGAAATTCCACGATTGTAAGATATCAAAATGAACATCGTCTGAACAAAGTCATATCCAATCATGATATTTCGATCTTTGACCTTCACATACAGTTACTGTGTACTGCATTATTAAGGAACATATATTATCTTAGAAATGGATTACCTGAACTTTCTCCAATGATATCAACTGATATGTCAGAACAGAACCAGTGTGTGACCATATTAGAGATTCGTGATATCTAATTACACTTAAAAGTAACATCTCAAGAAATTTCAGCAACATTTTGGGGGATTTTAGATTGAGCAAATAAGCTGAGATCAGCTAATATTTTCTGTAGTCAGGGTCGAATATTTTACTAATTTCAGTCCAACAGACGGGTACAAATACAATTTACCACATTCATTGTTTGGGATTTGTTAGTAAACATAACATATTGACAGGGGCGTCCGAGTTCACCACTCATTTAATCAGACACATCTTTTTAACAATAGCTAACTTCTATCATCTAAGCTCTAGCCCGCTCTCCAAATGTATTCGGCTTAACCTAATATCCATACCCTGTATAGTTTTATATCGCAACTAGCTCAAATAGGCCCCCTTTAGATTGAGCTTACAGCTCAATTTAGTTTCATTCCCATCTATGATATGTACCTTGCATTATTTTGGCATGTATGTGATGCACGGTGCAAAAATCGATCGGTTCAAACTGAACACGCCTACTCATCTTGCTTACATTGATGGTATAGGCAATAACTAGAACATTCAACGTAGCCCAGTGGCGAGGCAACAGGAACTAGGTCTGACCCCAAACTTTGTTCAGGATGTTGAACGGTTATCAAAACTATGATTGACATAAAGCAGTTGAGAATATCAGACCGAATATCGGTTAAAATCGTCCTGATGTATTCATTCTCCATAAGTCAGTATTGTGTGTGAATTGTATTTTGTGTTATCAATAGTATAATAGTTTCGTACTTATGTTTGGACTGAAATGTCCATCATTTGTAAAAAAAAAAAAAAATGCCAACCATATATATGCTGGCGAAAGTTTGAAAATTTGCAACGATTGAAACCCTTGAAAAATAGAGGTGCAAGTTGGATCTAAACCAAGGAGTAAAGTGGTTTAGACCGGGAATTCGGTTCGTTTCAAGGGGCTGCAGTTGGAAATTTTAATTTGGGCACGCTGACGGAGACCTTCTATACATGTATATAGATATGTATATACTGCTACAGTCTACTTGATTAATAGAGGTACCGTACCCGTTTGTCGATTACTTAGCACAGTATTTATTATTACTGGTGTAATTGAGTCGGTTAAGTTTATACACCAAATCAATAAAAGTAGCCAATCGAGATAATTTGTTAACTATCCCAGTTTATAAGTTGAATAAACATGTGCATACTTCCAATAGCTTTCCGGGCAAGATAATAAGTTGACTAATAGCGGTAAAATAACCGAAGTAGTGTTGTCGACTCCTCGCTGTACCACGTCAACATTTAAAGATGCCATCCGATTTGATGCCAAATAATTCAGAACTTTCTACGCCAATTTTTCGCTTTGGGGACAAAACATATATTAAAATAACTTGAAACCACCACATTCGCATGATACAGAGGCATCGGGAAAATCCACAAAAATATCCATAAGTAATATTTGAAAACTACCATAAATATCATAATTGAGAACGCTCGTTATCATATACCGCTTTCGGCGGCATGAGCTCTTTGTTAGTTGAGATCGTTGGAATTTTTGCTAGGCTAATAAAAATAAAAAACAATTCCTTTTTTGAAAGTCAATATTAAACCATCAAAACCTCCTATTTATGAACTCATGTGTTCAATCTGATTATTAAATGGTATATTAATACCAACAGCTGGTGGTTCTATTGTGTCAAATCGGACATGGTCTCTTTAAATATGGCCTGTCCGATTTAAAACCATAAAATCACTTGTAACGCTTTCTATATCATATACTATATATCTAACTAGCCGATGAGCCCGACGTTGTCCGGGCTATTCAAAAACCAAATTTCAAGTCGATAGCTCCACCCGTTTCCGAGATCTCGTCTGCGCATGCGCGAAGCGGGCGCCGCACGGGCTCGCCAATACGACAACGTCCCCCGCCTGGTCAAACTACACACACGTACCAAGTTTCGTCCCGATCGGTCGAGAATCGTAGATTTGTATCAATGACAGACAAACATACAGACAAACATACAGACAAACAAACAGACAGAGGTCTTCAAAATATATATGAGATTAGAGCAAAATGCTACGCCCACTAATATGATGGACAAGTTTCGACTTTCAAAAGAGTATGATCTACCATTTTTTGAATTTGTGCCATTTCTACTCGTTTTCCGTAACACAAATTACGTCAATTTCAAGTATTGTTCTTGTTACATTTGGCTGTTAAGCTCAAATTGACCTTATGAAAGTTTGAACAATGTGATATAAAATCGGACCGTGTATTTTTAATCTTTCCGTGATTAGAGCTTTCTAAAAAAAAATTCGAAAACCCTGCGCGAATGCATTCTCTTATATATGCGAGTTTTCCATGCACAGGGAACATCGCATATATAAGAGAACGCATTAGCCTAACACTATTAACATTGATCATGTAAGCCAGCACATTATGTTATATATGCGAGGTTCCATTTGGGAGACTCGCATATGTAAGAGAATCACTGGCACAGTATATGTAACGCTGCACAAGCACAGCTCCCGAAGTGGAATGGTTAAAGGGACACAAAATCTTCAAAGTCGTCTTATGCGAATTAACATACAAGTCTATACATCAACTAACATCTACAACTTACAGGTACTTGCACGAAGAACTTTATAGAATTTATTCTTACTTCTATTATTAATAGCACTCCAGTAATGAGATAACATATGTCAAAATCATTGTTCTGTAAACATTACTGTTACAGTAAAAAAAAAGTCCAATATGAGACCAGAGTTTAATCAATCCTTGACGGTAAACATTAGAAAATGCCAAACCATTGCAAAGTATTTGAAAGTCACATTCAGACTACAATTTTTGAATTTATTACTGTAACAGTTTTGTGTACACTGGATATATTTCTCCATGTTGATGGTTTGACTCTTTTCAGTGGTGTTGTTTTTACATACTTTTATATGTTTGCGCATTTACCGACATTTACCGACATTGTGTCCATTTGTCGTTATGTCGTCGATTATATAAACGCTTTATTTCATGTCATATTCTTGACTTTTTTCAGCGATGTTGAAGATCTGGTTGAAATGGGGGAAGGATCAGATGGTGCGGAGATATCCGACACACACCGCCAACGTGCCAATCGTAAGAAGAGGGCAATGGAAAAAAGACTATCGCCAATGGAAAAATGTCTGTTGGAGCTGGCAAAGGAGAAGCACGCATTGGAATGCAAGAAGCTAAAACTGGAAATAGCCAACGAAAAGCTGCGTGAAAGGTTCTTGACAGAACAGATTCGCACATTGAGGTCATAATGATTACAATCATATTTTATTAAATAAATGATCATATGGTACATGTATTTGTGTGTTAATTCAATTAGAGAAATAATTCTCTACAACTGCCTCCCTAACACCAGCCCCATCAGCGTTGTCCGGTAGATCCAATCGAACGAATGAGGCGTCGTCAGTATCTTCGTCAACATCTTCGTGTTCATCGTCTTCGTCGGGAAGTGTATCTGATAACTGTATCGCCAGGTTGTGCAAGACAGCAACAGCAACTATAATCGGCAGCGTATTTTCAACCTTTGTTTGCATGAACTTGAGACACGGAAACCTGCGTTTCATTGACCCAAATGTCCGTTCAATAACTGTCCTCGTCCTGGATAAAGAAATATTGAAAGCACGCTCAGCTCGAGTCGTTGGGTCACGGTGAGGTGTCATTAGAAATGGCATGCAGGCGTACCCATGATCCCCAATCAAAAATGCCTGACAAGTTAAATCCTCCATTTCTCGACATACCACGCTGTTGTCAAATATTCTTGCATCGTGCGTGCTGCCTGGCCACCGAGCGACAATGTTCCATATTTTAAGTTGAGAATCACATATGCACTGCACGTTGATAGATGTATAGCCCTTTCTGTTGATAAACCGTGCTGCTTCATCGCCCCCGGGACCGCAAATTCGCACGTGAGTGCAGTCAACAGCTCCGATGACATGTGGAAATCCGAACATATCGTAAAATCCTTTCACAATTTCCGGGAATTCTTCTGGTAAAGGCGTTTTTATGTACTCTTCCCGTCTACTGGCTAGAGCCCTCGAAACTTTGTGAACTGATTCACAAGTTGTTGACTGGCTGACGTTGCATAAATCTCCAACAACCATTTGGAAGCTCCCCGTCGCAAAAAAACGCAGCGCAAGTAGCACCTGTAGAAATGGCGGCATATCAGTCGGTCTTCCATAGCTACTCTGCAGGTCATTTTCTACCAAGCGAATAATTTCTCGAGTTGACTCCTTGGTGAATCGATAACGTCGTTTAAAATCAACGTCGTCGAATGTGTCAAATGGATCAGTCCGATCCCTCCATGCTCTTTGGCGCCAAAGCGAACTCCGAACGAGCGAATCGTAAAACCTATATTGCAAGAAAGCATCCATCACACTGGCCTATTTGTCAGAAGTGTTCTCATAAGTACAGAAAACTGCACAGGAATATTGAGTGGCAAAACTACCCGAGCATAAACGCCTCCCCCAATTCAACAGAAACACTCCCATATTCACGAAGTACAACATCAATATTGGGCGAAAAATATCGGCCGAATAAATAAACCCAAAAAACTAGGTTTTAGTCAAACCTGGGGTAGGGTGGTTTAACTTTGAATTTTTTTCAAAGTATATTTAAAGGTGTATGTTCGAGGCGAGACGTATGGTACGTATAAATCATATATACCTAAGCTTATACTGATGATTATATAGCCAATTCACCGCAAACAATTAGTAATATTACCATAACTTTATCACGTTAATAAAACCTAGTTTCAACTTAAACTGAGTTTATCACAAAACTTGGTTTAAGTACACTAAAACCCAGTTTTACTCCCATAAACCTGGTTTAACTACTGTAAAACCAAGTTTAAACCCTACTTAAACCTAGTTTAAACTGGAGTTAAACCTGGTTTAGAATAAAACCTAGTCTAAACCAGAGATGCCGATTCGGACCTATGCGTTTTAATGTTTTTCTGTTTACGGTGTTTGGAATGAATATTTTCGACAATTAAGGCAGCACGTGCCTTTAAAATAGTCACACCCATTAAAACTGCCATAAACAGAAAGAATATTAAAATATATACATATTTAGTTCTTATACAAATAATAAATTTCGCGTAAATAGTATGTTATTGTCAATTATGTTGTGCTATGTAAACAAAAGCCAGGTTCTGCAACATTTTTGGCTTATTTAGATAACAAAGCGTACAAACTTGACAATAACAAACATCTGTCTATATCTTAATATTCTTTCTGTTTATGGCGGTTTTAACGGATTTGAATATTTTAATAGCAATACACAACACGAAGGCCATCCATGCTGTTAAATATCCTGTGTCAGTGCATTCTCTTATATATGCAAGTCTCACATAGGGAGCCTCGCATATATAAGAGAATGCACTGACTTGCATGTAAATTTTGTTAGGCACAGGGTTTTCGCAAAATTTCAGGAAGCTCCAGTCATCGAAGGGTTAACCGTTGTTTATCTCTTCCCATCAAGTTATATATAAATAGACATAGTACAACGCGAATCTTAATCGATAATCTATTATCAATTTAGTTGCGGATGGCACAATGTTATATTTCGCGAGAACCATGCACTGTCCACAACATTGTGTTCTGTACTTATTCCACACCGTTGTGTCAGATAAGTTCAATCCATAACTGCCACCTGTGTGATACTATAGCTACCTGTATTGTGATTTATGTCTGATAAATTTTATGGGTATGAAATAAGAGCTAGATGTCGTATTCAACTCACCATTGTGACTCAAGTCACTCAATACTGGTGTGGTGGGAATAAGTCGCCCACTTATGTGGGGATTTGCTCCATCATTCGGTTTCTAAAAATCAAGAATACACAGCATAAGTCACTACTTTTGAGAAAAAAGATGAATAACTCAAGAGCAGAAAACCCGAACAAGATGATTGAACACTAATCGGAATGTCCTCTTAGTAGTGGGCATCTGTACCAAATTTCATTGAGATAAGACCACTGTTGTTTAAAGATGCAAAATGCGAATTAACGCTCCCAAATTACTATTTCTTTGGCTTCGGGGGTAAAAAATATCTGATTCGAGTCGAGTGATCAGATATCGATTTTTGAAGTTTGTTATTTCTGGAGATGTGCACTTAATAGTGGCCCAGAAAAAAATTGTCAAACCAACGGTATCGGACAAAATTGCGGCTGAAGATGGATAACTCTAAAATCAAGTGGTAATACAGCAACATTTTGTGATAATCAAGTGATAATACGGATAATATTTCGTTGAACAAAATGTTGATAAATAACACATTTTGGGAAATTTGATACCATAGCTGACAGTGGTTAGCATTATTAGATATAGATATTGATGATTGCAATTAAAAAGTCATAAAAACGTATTTTCATTTTAGACCAGTATAACTTTGAAGTGCCTACCTTTGACAATATCCCAATTTCGTAGACCTCCCAATCTCCATAGCGGCAAACGAAGTTCCCGTATGGTGGGGGCCCGAGGCAGCTGGAATGAACGAATAACTATATAATTTTCAATAAGCAGGAATTAAGTTTCAATAGGCATGTATTCCAAATATTTAGCCCATATCTTCTATAGAATTGAGATATGGGAAATGCCAGTACACAAATCCAAGTGGTTCTACAGAAAAAAAAGTTATTCGCGCAATTAACAGAAAATGCTACAATAGAAATACTGAACCTCTATTTTAAATTAAATACATCTTGAAATTAAAAGATGTGTACAATCAAATAATGTACCCTTTTATGCACGATTGGGACATCTAGATTATGATATAGAACAGGAAATTTCATATAAAGTTATAACATATCTACAAGGAAGTCATTCATTTATATTTTCATCCTCTTCAAAGGTTGAGGTAAATGTCACCTCTTCGTAAGAGTCGTGTGCGTGATGTTCTGTCTCCATCGTGTGCTCTTCATCAGTACTTTGAGTCGCCGGCTGTATGTCTTGGATCCCTTGGTCGTTTGTGTTTTTTTCTGGAGTCCAAGTTTTGAGTCTGTTTATTGGCGGCGGCGTTTCTGTCTGTTGCTGTCTGTTTTCTAAAGTGTCCAGGTTCACGATCCTCCATCTGTCAGCAGACATCGTTGTTTGATCCGAAGGAGCGTTAAACGTTCGCAAATACTAACACGACCGGTGGTTTAAATGGCTTGTTCGCATCTGGCTCATATTTTGAACTGAAGATCCTGCCGTTTTTTATCTTTTCGATCATCCCGTAATTAATTCTATCCTCGACGCGTAGTCACTCTGCGTTCGTTTCCTGTCTTCTTTTTCTTCGGTGCTGGCGGTTGTTCGTCATCGGAAGAGGTAGTTGTATCGTAAGATAACAGGTCGCATTTGGCTGTGTGCGTCCGTCGGTGAAATACTTACAACAGAATGTCTTGATATTCCATATGTGGATCATATTTTAGATGACACATGTCCGATTATTTGGTGTAATTATTGTTTTGAGTTGTCCAGATGACAACGTGCACAATGTTGTACATAACTTCTTTACATTTAGAAAAGGGTTTACGGTTCAGAAATCACAGGTAAAGTTAAAATGTGGTCTTGATCCGATGTTTTGGGGGCGTGGTGACAGCAACCTTATATTTCAACTTGAAACCTCGTAATTACTGACTCACAGTACAATCACATGAAGCGTATGGGCATAATATACTACATATTATGGCTATAGCGTAAATCGCGAAATGTGATTATTAATAGGAGAGAATTCGATGACGTCACACTAACACGTGGGTCTGGCACTGGTAGGCAAAACATTGGCCGCAGACTACCAGACGTGCTTTGTTTACATTCGCGTGCGGTCAAAATTATTTTAGTTTAAGTTCGAAATGCCGACATCATGTTGTGTTGCGGATTGTGCAAATAGACATGATCCTACATCTAATGTGTCATATCATCGGATTCCGACGGAAGAACCTCGACGAAGTTGCTGGATAAACGCTATTCGCAGACTAAAATCGGATGATGTTTCGAAGACGTGGATTCCTGGAAGTGGTGACCGTGTTTGCGGAAAACATTTCATAACAGGTAACTACCGTATATAAACAAAAAATAAGCTTCAAATAACTTATAACATCACCATTAAGTTACAATATACAAAACTTAAAATTATATGCAATATCGAGAATTAATTAAACGGTCATTCCGAATTTGCCGTAAATTAATGTCGCCTAATTTCGAATTAATAACATTGGATGTTGACATTCGTTTTAATGGAATGTGAACGATAATCGGAAGCCACTAATGCCATTTTCATATAGAATGATGTCTACGTGAATGGTATATGCCATGTGCATACAATTACCAATGCATAATAATTAAAGGGGACGACAAGTGACCAATTTTGAATGGGGATTTCCATGCAAATTTGCGGAGCAAAAGTTACAGAGTTGCACATTCTTCCGAGTGTGACTTGATGTGTGGTATTGGAAATAACAGGTATAATGTTGGTTTATTTATGTTTGAATTTTATTTAGATTTTTCAAATGTTGTTCAAGTGAGCAGATTATATCTGATTGCATCTTCAAAAATTAACTTTTGATTTGTGTACATGTAGGGCTACATGTGTGTGCTATTTCTCACATTGCAGATTGTTATCAGTGGGTATAATAGCATGGGTGAAACCTAACACCTATCATGTCTGATGGGTACATAGTGTCCCTCATAAAAGGTAGCAGTTATATAACAAATGTGCAATAAACATTGCCCAAGTGGTCATAAATAGTTCATCAATGCATGTTCTGCAACAAGAGCCCCACAGGGTTGGGTTGATTGTGTATCTGGTTACACATATTACTGGTACCTTATTCTTGGAAATCTCTTTCATATATATGTAAATTTAAAATGTCTATAATTTCAGGCAGCCGCAATGATGATCCATTACATCCTGATTATGTACCATCACTCAGCATGGGATATCACAAATTGAGCATCACAACCCCCGAGACAAAATTGGGCCGGACTGAGAGGAGACGGAGGAGAGTTGAAGCACGAGAACAGAAGGAGGGGGAAGATCTAGCTGCAACCGCACTTCTCGATTTATCTTGCACTGATACCAGTACACCTACTGATGCTGTCGCAGAAGACAACACCGATAATAACATTGAAGGTGAGCATAAACTGGGAATAATTGCCATAATAATTGCTTGAATTTTAATGTTAACAGCATATTTAATTGATTTTGATGAACATCAACTGAAATAATTGTGGAGTAATTGAAGAAATAAGTGTTAAACATAAACTAGATTTTATGATTTATATAAATATACATGTGTGATCATATTCAGTCAATGATCATAATTAGAAAATCATTTTCTGATGAATTACAAATAAATATACATGATTGTGATAATGCAGATGATACCAGTATCATACTGAGTATGTCAAATCAAACATTTGAATTGATAATGCATATTATACATACAGTAATGCCCAAAGTAATTGACCACTTAACCACAGCAGAATTATGGGTAATTTTTCAGGATTTAGTCGGAAATATGGCTTTCCGATGAATGGCAACAAGCCATATTTCCGACTGAATCCTGACAAATTACCCATAATTCTGCTGTGGTTAAATGGGCATTACTGTACCTGGTACATATTATATAATGACATAAATAATTACTAACATATTCCTCAATTTTATTGCAGATAATATTCAACGTATTCATGAGAATTACGTAAGGAAGATAATGGACCTAAAGGCGGAAAATAAACAGCTAAAGAGAGAGATCCTGATTCTGCAAGAGGAAAAACGCCAGCTTGAGGAAACAAACAAGAAGTTGAAATTTGGTGCCAGGACCATAGAGGAAGATGATGGGAAAACAACGTTTTTCACGGTGCTACCATCTTATGCTGCATTTCTGTGGGTGGTGGAGTTGTGCGCAAGCCTCCTGCCGAAATCACAAGTTTTGTCCGATAAGGAAGTTGTTTTGTTAATTTTAATGAAACTGAAGTTGAATCTTCTGAACCAGGACATTGCAATTCGCTTTAGTGTTTCAGTGAGCCACATTTCGACACTCATGAATTCGGGTATTCCGGCTATAGCCAAATAATTGTTGTTCTTAATTTCATGGCCTGATAAAGAATCTACATTACGCACACTACCGAGTGTATTCAATACCGCACACAAGCATTTGCGTTTGTATTTGTGAATAATATTTGTGGCTGGTTTTCAATTGGAGGTTGGTGTCCAAACAGAAAGTTGAGTCTTCAGCCGCTGCATCTGCTATCAAACGGTCTTTGTGTTTATACGAACACTTTACTTCAACAACTGCCTGACCACAACATGAACATTTGGCTATTCCATCAGGAGAACAACCAAGAAAGGGTTTATCATGTGAAATTACAAGTCCCGAAGCCCGAATATTAAAATCACGATGCATTTCCTTCATATGTTTGGAATAAAGTTTACGAGCAACAGCTTCGTTGTCTACACCATATTGAACTGCAGCAATATTTTTTAAACTGGTCAAACTGTATCCCATTATTTTTTTCACAAGATTATTGGGGTCGGTGGTGTCTCTGCGAGTAATAACATTATGCGCACTAGATGCTGTTATCCTCCCTGATCTGTGTGAATACCATCTTTCACAAATCGCCTGTGTCCTTGTTGTCTCTTCCAAGGAAGAAATTTTCGACGGCGTCAATGAGTTTGTGTAAGACTGCCAGGTGCTTAGGCAAATCTCTTGCAAACTATTTTTACTGATATCCTCTATTGTATCATCATAAAATGATAACAATGTTGTCGGTAAGTTATCACTGTCCTCTGTTTCTGAGGCTGTGTCAGTGTCCTCATCATTAAGCTTGGGAATTGTCGAAAAATAAGCTGCATTTGGACATATCAGCTTCAATTTTTGGATCATTTCACTTGAAGGCATATCTGGATTATCCTGATCAACACGTTGCACTTCCTTTGTCCTTTTGCCTTGGAATATGTCAGGGATTTCACATAAGGGCACATAGTCCACAACCCTGTCTGATGTCTGGTTCCAGGCACACTCTTGGCTTGTAGCTGGTGTCACTGCTAAGCACAATCTGACAACTGTCTCAACTTGAAACAGGGTTGCAGCTACATGACTGCATACCTCTCCCAACCTAAAACAAATAAAAATGTGTGAAATCAGTGAATGAATTTGAGCCAGTGCACGAGTGCAAAATACACTCATGTGCTCTTATGAGTTTATGGACTGAGCATATTTTCTGCTGGGCATAAAATGAGATGGTCCCATAAATGACTGAATTTGGAGTACAGTTCCGCTTTAACATTGATATATGGTTTGGGAATATCTAATACAAAATATATGTTTAATGGTAAAAACAAAAAATGAAACCGAAAAAAAGCCTGAATAAATGGAGATGGAACTTATAATATCACATACCTTAAATTGGGGTGACTTACAGTTTGTTTTATTTATGTGTACTTTGATGTGATTTGTTATATCGTGATATTGCGTTTCTCATAATTGTTCCTATCTTATATTATTGTTGATAATAAACATTATGAGCTGCCAATGTGGTGTCGATTCCATTTCCCACAAGATGTTATGAAACTGAAGAGCGTTTAATTTTAATATTTCATACAATATTTCGACTGACTTTGCAATTTGCATGGCTTACAGGAATACATGTACCGTAGGCTAAACCGGATACTCATAAGTATGAACCATCTTTATAAATATGTTGTTTTGTTCGTATATCAACATACATGTTCCCAGTATCAATACCACGAGGTGTAAACAATGACACTAAGACTCACCCTGCCATGCATGTGCAGTGGGCACACAATATATAGCCTTCAGCTTTGGATACACAAATCCATGGTATATGGGGATCATCGCCAACTCTCTGTGAGGGGATGACTTCGGCTTTCAGGAAACAGTATGGGCTTTCCTGGGAAACATCATGTTGAAGAATTTTCTTCACATGTCCGCTCTTCACAAATCTGGAAAATAAATGTGACAAATACATGTAATAACATCAGGAAAGGAGGTAATACATGGACATGTAATTAGATATTACACCGCGAGATACGGTATGCAAATACCCATATTCAATGTGGATTATTCAGTGTCAGACATAAGATGACAGATCAGTGGTCTGTGGTGTCATACATGTAACTACATTTTGTCAACACTATGAATAAGTGTGATGATCCATCACATTGGATTTGAAAGATAATTTGACACAAAATCCATTTATTTTAGTTTTGTAATGATGTTTGAAAACAAGAATAGGATTTGTCCAAGTATTAGTGTATTTCAATCGATTTGTATGCAAAATAGGACATAGAAAATTCCGACATGAAGTAAACGAAAATTATCCTAAATTTGTAAACACACGAAATTATGCAAGTGCAATTTCTCCGGTAAAAAAAAAAATATATCGCATTTGTCGTATTTATATTACGAAGTTATGAGTTACCTACCTCCAGGCATCCAAAGACTTATGAGCTCTGAGTGCTTCTTTCGTATAAACTCCGGGAGTATCGATAAGGTAGTGGTAAATATCCGGATACGTGATCGGTGGAAGTTTTTCTTTGTTTGGTGTCCAATCATCACTTAATTCATACGGGTCCGGTAAACATTTCGTTCCTTTGTCGTAGGAAAGCTTGTCTTTGTATCTCCTCTGTGCTTCAATACCATGATCGTCGATAAAATACTTTTGAACAGTGTTGAAACGCTTGATTTTCCGTGTACCCGAGTTGTTCGCCATCGCAATGTTGTGATTTTGTATCGATTTTCTGCCTACCAGGCTAACGCGCATGCGCGAAAATGACGTATTTTGTTTGTATACAAATTCTCCCCTATTAGCTACAGGTTATCGGCCGCAATAAGTAGAACGCTGCCCGCGTCATAAGTAACAAAATGTCGGCCAATAAGTAGAAAACGCGGCCAATAAGTAAAAAAAAGTCGGCCAATAAGTAGAAAACGCGGCCAATAAAATAAGTCAAGGTAACGTAAATGACGTCATACGTAATCTGCTTGATCGGCAAAGAATATTGGGTCGACGGAAGATAGATTGCATTTGAATTTCGGACAGTCACTATTTTTGGGAGTAAATATACATGCACGTGGATGAACTACATGTATCCTTATCAATATCATTCCCAGTGGAAACTGGCAGTACTGTGAAATCGCTGCAAGTTCTTCACAAAGTTCACAAGAATAAAAATTGCTGGAATAATTGTTAATGTAATAAAGCACATACTGACAATGGTATATCTATGTTAATATATTCATCCTGTGAAACAATTATTGCCAATGTTGCTAATTAATAAAATACTTATTAATTGGTTGTTTCCACATTGACCGAGTTGTGAGGCCTCGGTCTGTCGTATTAGCCCGCGACCTCGGCCAATATGGAAACAACCAATTAACAACATATATTATAGTACGTCCCAATATATGGTTTGCAGAGTTGGACAGTCGTATTATGAAGTGACAAAAAAATGTTCCAATTTTGTTGTTTTACGATCCATAACTACAGTACTGTGTGCACGTATTCAGCATTCTCGTCTTAAATCATCACCAGAATGATACTAGCAACAACGGTAAGGTTGTAATCGGCTAATAAAAATGAAGTAGGAGCATGGAAAAGATGCTAATTTGAAACCCAAACAATGTCTTTAAACTATAACCGAAAGAATCTGACCCATACACCTTAGCACGTGATTTTATACAGTGTGACTTCGTTAATGGAACAATCAACCTACATAATAACGACGTGAGTCAAGATTAATATCCATTCCTGTATTACCCAGGATCTAATACGTCCATATCTTCATGGTCAACATCGAAGTCAGTGTTCTCTCCATCCTTCTCGTGTAATAACACTAAACATCCTTTCTGAAACAGTCATTCAACCAGCTGTTATATGCCAGTTTGATGTAGCTTTCACATATGCTTGTAGTTATCTCCCCCTCTGAAAAACTTAAATATCTAAACAATCACATGTACTTTTCCAAAAACCTTTGCTACTTGTAGTTGGAAGCTCTAAAGGAAGGTATGTGAAAGTAAGTCTTTCAACTGGCTGTTGTATCCTTGTTTTATGTAGCAATTGGATGAACATCTCGCGCCTTGTAGTTGGAGGCTCTAAAGGAAGTTATGATGTTATGCAGCAAATGTCATCTCTCAGTGTTGTTATAAAGTTTCCTGTATCTGTTCCAACTATAGTTCTATCTCTGCCTCAGTTCTTATTATACATACGACTTTTACGACCTCTCGTCTTTTCCCAAATGGCATGAGGCTGGCCTGGATCAATCAAGTTCATATTTTCTACGAAGTGGTAATGCTATAGATGTGAAACTTCGGCGAAGACTCGTGATTTAATATAAAGATACATAGGATTTTAACTCATGGTCTGGATTTGTGTGAAGCACCACAGGATAATGCTCATTCTTCTTGTAAGTGGTGTATACTATTAATATAATAAGTTCCCCATATTTGAAGATTAATATTTAACTTAAGGCCCTTAAAGTATTCACATGGTGAATAAGATAATTATTGATATTTAGCCAATCAAATAATTAATATTAATGTTTTCAATTTGCGGAATCTCGTCACATGTGAAGTGGTTGCAGTGTAAGTAGGAACAAAACTAATTAAATAATGCGGTTATACTATTATTGATCGTAAAGAATATCTATAAACTCCATTTAGGTAGTTGCATATGCATGTACTGACATGATTCTCTTTTCAGAGTATATGGAGATTCACTTTAAGCAAGCGGAGCTTCACACGGTCTGCTTTAAAACTCCCAAGTTAAACGGACATGGATCATTCGAACCTCCAATTTTTTTCTACGTAATTATGAGCGACGGATACGATAGGTCGATAAATAAACGAACTATTGATATACCGGTTCCATGTGCTCTGATTTACACTTGCCAATGTCACAGCCATTTTTCAGCTGTTTTCAACTTCGTCAGAAGTTAGGCAAACGCTCTTTATTGCTACCATATCAGGAATAGACTACCACGGAACGCTCTTGTCTGTTCCATGTCTTGCAAATGGCTGTTTTCGTATTCACAGTCGTATTTTTCATTACTTCGATGTTTCTTTTTGGATTACACAATGCACATAGAAGAGATAACATAATGCAGGTAGAAAGGTAGCTAGGATATTTATCTACTTATTTCGATACTGAGAACAATTCAAAAGCGAATAATATGTGCCGCCATGTGGATTTAACTAAGTCTGTCTGGTAATAGTTATGAACATGCGCGGATTCAGTAATCTAGTTGTACTGTATGGAAGAGGGGGGTGCAAATCCCATGCTGGCTGGATGTTTTTGTTTTACCTTTCTGGACACGTCTTGGTAATCTCCCATTGTATTTTCATTTTCTAACACTATAAACACCATATAATGAATTTGTCAATGACATCGCTCACAATTCAAACTGCCTTGACTTGGCAACTGTAATGGTAGTGAGTATATTTCATGATATAAGGATCCCTATGCTACTATATACATATTATCCCCCGCCAAATGAAATTTGCGGGGGATATAGGAATGGGGTCAGTCCGTCCGTCCCGAATTTGTAAGAGTCATAACTATACAAATGTCAACGGATTTCAAAGATTTTTGGTATATGAGTTCAACTGACCATTACCTAGAATGAGTTCGCAAGCCAGGTCCGGCCGGATATTTTTACCGGAGTTATTGGACTTATTATTTTTGTCGAATTTACGAAATAGCAAATAGACGACATCACAGGGCTCGTTTCCACGAATTTCAAAGATATTTGGTATATGAGTTCACTTGACCAGTATCTAGAACGAGTTCGCAAACCAGGTCCGGCCGGATATTTTCAGAAGAGTTATTGGACTTTGTTTATTATTTTTGGTGCAAATGGACGACGTCACATGGCTAATTTCCACAGATTTTACAGATTTTTGGTATATGAGTTCACATGACCAGTATCTAGAATGATCCGGCCGGATATTTTCAGACTTTGTTTAAATGGACGACGTCACATGGCTAATTTCCACAAATGTCAACAGATTTCAAAGATTTTTGGTATATGAGTTCACATGACCAGTATCTAGAACAATTTGCAAACCAGGTCCGGCCGGATATTTTCATATACGAAGAAGGTGCATTACAAGAATATCTATGGTTATGAAGATATTGAGGTATATTTTATCAAATATAATTTTTTTTATTTCCCACAAAATTAATGTCAACGGTTTAAAAGATTTTTGGTTTATTCGTTCTAATGACCAGTACCTAAAATCAGTTCGCAAGCCAGGCTTTTTGACAAAATCCCACCTCTTGTTTAGCACATACTGAGAACGCAAACATTGAGAATGCACTTCCCCAACTGCACAATTCGGCGGGGGATACCGTCGTCTGCGACTGCTTGTTAAAGGCACGTGCGGCCTTGGCGGTGGGTATCCTGTGAAAATATATCCACCCGTCAAAAACCGCCACAAACAGAAAGAACATCAAAATGTAGATAGACTTTGTCCGTATACAAATAAGAAATATCGCATAAACAGCATGTAACTTTTCTGGTGTTTGTTTATATTATGATGGTAAACATAAAGAGCGTTCTTTGTGGGTGAATTCCTGATATGGAACGAATAAAGAGCGTTTATGCAATTTGTGTGTGATTAGCCAGCAGCAATGTGCTGTCTTCTGTAACACAATCAGGCTCTTGCTTAGGTAAAATATAGTAAATCTTTATGATAACATGCTGTTTACGCGATGGTCATGGTATATATGAACGGAACTGTATGCGTTTTAATGTTTTTCTGTTTACGGTGTTTGGAACATATATGAATATTTTCGACAATTAAGGCCGCACGTGCCTTTAAAGGTACGGTTGGCCTTGGCGGTGGGTATCCTGTGGAAATATTTCCACCCGTCAAAAACCGCCACAAACAGAAAGAACAACAAAATGTAGACAGACTTTGTCCGTATACAGATAAGAAATATCGCATAAACAGTATGTTATTGTCATATTTTTGACCATTGTTATGTAAACAAAAGCATAAAAAAGTTACTTTCTGGTGTTTGTTTATATTATGATGGTAAACATAAAGAGCGTTCTTTGTGGGTGAATTCCTGATATGGAACGAATAAAGAGCGTTTATGCCATTTGTGTGTGATTAGACAGCAGCATTGTGTTGTCTTCTGTAACACAATCAGGCTCTTGCTTATGTAAAATATAATAAATCTGTATGATAACATGCTGTTTACGCGATGGTCATGGTATATATGAACGAAACTGTATGCGTTTTAATGTTTTTCTGTTTACGGTGATTGGAACAAATATGAATATTTTCGACAACTAAGACCTCACGTGCCTTTAATAATCATGCTAGTTTCTACATCCACATCAGGATTCTGAGTAATGTTTTTGCAACCTAAGGTTCTGGAAGGCAATGAATGTCAGCTTTTATCAGACGTAATTGGTTAATCAATTTAGATGGTTTATTCAATAATACCTCGACGTTTGTTCCTCTAGACACGAATAACTTTGCTAGTTCAGATCAATGTATTCGTTGCATGTGACTCTTGTTATGGTTAATACATTGATCTTCTCAACATTGCTCTTGGTGTTCTCGCATACTTTGTTTATTGTTTTTGGAGATGCATTTGCACCACATTAACAGTTGGAATGGTATGAACGTGGGGCAGGCATAACAGTTATATATCAACAACGCATTCAAATATAGCTGCTCTGTCACGGAGAATGACTTCTGATTGAATTACAGTATTGATGTTTGCTGTCAGAAGAAGTGTACAAAGAGGGGCAATATTTCACATTTTCTGTTCTAAATGTATTTGTTTAACTGGAAATTGTGTTCAATATATCACAACCATGGGTTGTCAGATTCAAAGACATTTGGTATTTATGTTTCCCACCAATGTGGCATTCATGGGTGCTGATAGTTGCTTTTATTCACGTCTTCTTTCTAGAGTCATCCCTTGTTAATAAATTAAAAGAATCTCAAAGAAAATTGGTATGGATGTTCACCTTCACGAATGCTTTGACAGCGGCATAAAATTGTGTTCAAAAGTTATAATGCCAAAATTGTCCATACTAAATTAAGAAACAACAGCTGGATTTGATTCAAATTCGCCCGTGTTTCAAAATTTCGGAAGGAAAATTTACCTCGGTTACCATGTTGAACTATCGTATCCTTTAAATTAAACCCAAAACTCCTACTTTCCGCTCTTGACTCTTTAATATCTTCTCATATTTGTATCTCATGCATCTTCTATTTCTTCCTGAAATAAAAACAAAATTAAAAAGCATTACACTCTTTGAGGTTAAGCTCCATGTTTCTATTTCGAATATTGTGTTGCCTGCTGTGCCAGGAGTTGGCTTAGTTTTTTTAATCTGTTAAATGTTTAGGGGGAAAATACTATAAGTTATGCCAATGCTTTCTACTCAAATGGAAATTGACGTCCTTAACTGCCACAACATTAAATGCGTTACAGTATTAACAACCCCAATTAAATAACCTATTTCTGATTTTAATGGGCATATTTTAACTGACTTTCTGAGAGCCCTCCCCCATATCTGATCTTAATCATTATTGTCTATTATAGAGATAAATTGTCGCATAAAACATAAAAATGGCGCAGCCGTTACAGTTTGTTTACAATATTTTCAATTTGTGGAATATCGTCACGTGAGAATTATTGACAATGTAAGTAGGAACAAAAATAATTGAACAATGTGGCTATGCTATTATTTCTAGGAAAGAACTTCATTTAGGTAGTTGTATATACACGTACTAAATTACCCTTATTTTGTTATTTTCAGAGCACATGGAGATTCACTCTAAGCAAGCGAAGCTTCACAACTGGTCAACCAATATAACTGTTTGATGTTTTGGAAAAAATGATATATGCTTATACGGTGGCATTCTCAAATGTTTACAGTCATTATAGTTCAGTCTGATTGAACACTGCTAAGATACTATACTTTAACTTACTATTGCTTAGGCTCAGCACCAAAAGAGTTATGTTTAAAATCTTAATTTCATCCATTATCATAATTTTGTTGGGCTATCAAAAACTCAACCGAATTCAATCTAGTAATATATATGAACATGTGCGGATTCAGTAATCTCGTAATGTATGGAAGAGAAGTGCAAATCACATGCTGGTTGGATGTTTGTTGTTTTACCTTTATGAAAACGTCTTGATAGTTTTTCATTTGAATTTCCTTTTCTAGCACTTTAAACACCATACAATGAATGTGGATATGGCATCGCCCACCATTCGAACTGCCCTGATATATGGCAACTGTGATACTGTAATCGGTAGTGTGAGTATTATTGCTCACATGTCGACTAATTTTGGTCATGCGTGTAGCTTTTGGAGATCGTGTTATAATTTGATAATATGAGGCCCCATGTGCTAATATATACATATTAAGAATCGTGCTAGTTTGTATGTCCACATCATAATTCTGAGTAATGTTGGTAGCACCTAAGGTCCTGGAAGGCAATGGATGTTATATTTGATCAGAAGTGTAATAGGTTAATCAATTTAGATGTTAATTCAATAATACCTCGGACGTTTGTTCTCTAGACAGAAATAACTTTGCTAGTTCAGACCAATGTACTCGTTGTATGTGACTCTTTTGTTATGGTTAATTCGTTGATCTTCTCACATAGATATTGATGCTCTGGCAATATTTGTTGTTTTTGGAGATCCGTTTGGCTATGGACTGACCATCTGTAGTAACCCGTATGTAAGTAATAACGTTTTGCTAATGAGTTTCGCCATGAAATTAACAGTTGGAATGGTTTGAAATTGGGGCAGACAATTTTATATCATCGTTTCAAAATATCACTGCAATGTCATAGAGAATGACATCTGATTGTACAGCCCATATCTAGGTAAGTTTGTATATAAAATATATATTAGATTTGGCTCTCTATCTTCAACAACTTATGGTGCTGCATCTGTTCATACATATCAAATGCTAGCTTCAGTATATTTAAACGGTCATGGCTCATTCGAACCACCAATTGTTTTTCTACGTAATTTGGAGCAACGGATACGGTATGCCGATAAATAAACGAACTATTGATATACCGGCTTCATATGCTCTGAAAAACACTTGCCAAAGTCACAGCCATTTTTCAACTTTTCGCCAGAAGTCAGACAAACACTCTCTGTATTACTACCATATCAGAAATAGACTACCACGGGACGCTCTTTTCTGTTCTATGTCTTGCAACTGGCTGTTTTGTGTTTGGGACCCAAATACCGTATTCACAGTTGTATTTTCATTACTTCAATGAGTCTTTGTGTTACATAATGCTTGTAAAAGCGAATAATATGTTTATTTTGGAGCGAAATCGCCAGGGGGCTTTAAACCACTTAAGTGTACTAGTTCGTACGCATGTGATATTTTTGTAACTAGTAATACCCAAGTTTCCATATATGTTGTTTAATTGATTATGTCTCTACATTAGTGAAAAGGCTGCAAATTTAGTTATCTTACATTGCCTAATAAATTTCAAATGCTTCATTTTTGTTTCATTCTATGTCAATCCTGCGATGAGTAAGTGCAAATTCCACCGTTGATCCAGTTGTGGACTCCAACCTGTATCCGAAAGCAACTTGTAATGCGTGGCTGATTGGTAACGTTATAGTTGGATCTATTTCTTTGGTAAAGGTGTATGAGTCCCAATGTTTTAATTTCATCAATTTTCAAAATTGTGTTCGTCGAGCAAAAAACTCCACCGAATTCCGTCTGGTAATATATGAACATGCGCGGATTCAGTAATCTTGTAATGTATGGAAGAGAAGGGTGCAAATCCCGTGCTGGTTGGCTGTTTTTTTTAAGCAGTAGTAGTATTTATTTGTACAATATATATGGACATATAGTAATAATACAATATTCAAAAGGGAACATTGTACAGGAGCGGCATGGCTAAATGGGCCGTCTTCCTGCCGCCCCTATATATGTAAATCAAGTCATAAAACAACATGAAGTGGGAAAATATTTTGAAATGACAGAATGGTGTATCCAAACTAATTGCATTGTGTACATGCATGACGGTTTTACCATGCACTGGGCTCAATATTACTTTATCATATGTGCAGAGTCTGGCTGAAGTATGATGTGTTTAGACAGGACCAGAGAAAGAGTCTTTTACTGTTGCTTTTCATTTTGTTCTTACTCATTTGATTGTAAAGACTAATTTTGCGTATCTTTCAGCCAAATGTAAGGTGAACATACCAGTTTTTTTTAGTAGCAAGTATATATTTTAATGGCGGGGCTCATGGCGTGCATTTGACGTATCTGTACAATCTTGACAAAATTGATTGTTGCATTTGATATGTGACGAGTATCGCGATATATAACTTTTTGTCAATGACTTTTTAAATCCATTTCGAAAGGTTATTATCTTGTTATTTTTATCCAATGAGTTCCATATATCAGGGAATGTGTGCTTATGTAACACAGAACAAAAAGCAGTTCTAGGTGTTGATGATTTTAGATTGCCTGCCTGTCGGGTATTAGCAGTTGCATAATCAAATGATTCATTGAACGATTTGGGAAGATTTCATCTTTTCCAGTCAAATATAAACGTTGCAGCTTGTAGTTGATATAAGTCGTGGAATTTCAAAATATTTTCAGACAGAAAAATGGGTTCTGTATGACTTCTATATGATTTATTGGATATAATTCTGATTGCTCTTTTCTGTTGTTTAAAGATAGTGCCTCCTGTGTCGGCATGACCCCAAATTGACATACCATAGATGAGATGACTGGATTAAAGAGAAGTATGTTTTAGGCAGTTCTTGGGTAGCATTCGCTTTACCTTATTTATGGAATATAATGCATTGGATATGTTTTTTACTTAGCATAGTTATGTGATGTTTAAAGGTGAGATTCTCATAAATTATAATGCCAAGAAATTTTAGAGATTGTTCAGATCTCGCATTGCCTACTCGCGTTAAGGGCTTGTCATTCAATTTTGTTTTAAGATTATTCCATTTGAAATCATTACTGGTGGGATGTAATAACATGTATTTACTTTTGGGTGCATTAATTGCTAATTTGTTGCTACAACACCAATGATGGATTTTGATCAATTCTGAATTAACTTGCTTTTCAATTTGCCGATTATTGTGGCCAGATATATGAAGAGTCGTATCATCTGCAAAAGAGAGGAGATTTAAACATGTGCTATTGGGCATATCATTGTAATATATAAGAAATAGAATGGGTCCTAGTATAGATCCTCGAGACACACCACAGGTGATATCGAGCATGTTAGATTTTTTATTGTCGATTTCAACATATTGTTTCCTCCCCTCTAAATAGCTCTTGAACCAGGTTTTAGTAATTCCTCCAATGCCGTAGTGGTCAAGTTTTTGGAGCAGTATATCATGGCTAATCGTGTCAAATGCTTTGGACATGTCGATAAAAATGGCTAGAGTCGAGTCTCTGGTCTTTTTGTTGTTTTCAGCAACATGATTTAACAGATGCATTAAAGGATGTGTTGTCGAGTGATTTTCTCTTATGTAGTATATCAAATTGTGTTAAGAAAGAATTTAGACGCTTGTGCATTAGTTTTTCGAAAATTTTTTAGAAAGCTGGCAAGATGCTGATTGGTCTTTTGTTTTCGATATTATCGCGCTTATTATTTTTATATATTGGAACAACTCTAGAAATTTTCTTTTTCGTGGGCACTATTCCTTTGAATGATAAGTTTATGATGTGTGTAAGTGCGTAAGCCGTTTCGTTTATAGTAAATTTCACCAGTTTCATAGATATATTTGAAAATCGACGCAACTTTTATTGGAGAACTAAGCACATGTTGATACAATTTCAGCGGTTGGTGTTTCGGAGAGAAATTCTTTTTCTTTCTTTCATATAGTTAAGGGGATGTATGTTCTGAATTTGTTCAACCTTGGCAGCAGTATTCTGACCTATTGCGGCGAAGAATTTGTTGAACGATTGTGCAATTGAAGCCGAATCTGAATATGTTTTATTTTGATATTTTACATTTTTTGGAAGTTTGTGCGGAGAAGATGACACTTTAAGTGCGTCTTGTAAAATGGTTCATGTTCGCCTCATGTTTTTGCTTTCGTCGAGTCTTGATTTGTAGTAATAATTTTTGCATTTCATTTTCACTTGGTTAAATATTCTGCAAAAAGCTTCTTTTTTATCTTTCTGAACACGTCTTGATAGTTCCCATTAGATTTTCCTTTTCTAACACTTTACACAACCATATATTGAATTTGGCAATGGCATCGCGATGAGTAAGTGCAAATTCCACCGTTTATCCAGATATAGACTTCAACCTGTATCGGGAGGCAACTTGCAATGCGTGATTGAAACTGGTTGTACCCTTGGCAGCAATCAAAACCAGCATGTGAAAGGTAGTTTTTAACAAAGGTCATCAATGAAAAAGCCCGAAAATTTGTCAATTAATCAGTTCAAGGAATACCATTATCAAATCCAAGGTGTGAGTCCTTATACTCAATTTAAACACTTGCTGCTCAGAATGAAGAAACTCGCTGCACACAGTTATCTCCATGAATTTTGTTTAAATTGCCAACACAATGCTATTCTTTCATGTAATTTAAATAATGTGACTTTCAATGCCGAAATCATTCTCAATTGATTATATTCGCGGAGTACAATTGACTGTTTTCATAAAACGCACAGCCGGTGTTGTTGAATATATTCTCAGTAATAGTTTAATTATGAATTCTCCTAATGGGTGACGTGGCTGATTGGTAACATTTTAGTTTCATGCTTTAAGAATTGACATGTTGTATGTGTACAATATGAAGCCGGGCAAGGATGAGCATAATAACGACTGGAACAAACGATCCCTCGCTAAAATACGAAGGCTTCTCAATGCATTTAGTTTTATTTTCTTCTGCAGAGTTATGGTGACTTTTTATCCTTTGATGCTGCGTGACCATCTTGTTTACACATTTAGTTTGTTGCTCCACACTTTCCAACTGCGTTCGTAGCTGAAATAGAATGTTTATATAGTGAAGCCTACTTTATTATATGTAAGATTTTAACCAGATTTTTAACCAGTTTGGAAAGAGAAGAGTGACACCGAACAAAAATGATACTCAATTTCTATCCATTTGCTTCATATTGTTTCTATTCTTTAGAGGACAGAAGAAGTTATTTTCGTATCTATACCCATCCGCGATAACGAAGTGATGGAGTATAAATGAATCAGATTGTCTTGTCAGTCCGCCCGTATGTCCATTCGTTCATGGACGAAACTTTATTCGAGCTTGTTCTACATTTTAATCAATATTTTGAGTACGTAATCATAGTTAAATAGCAATTGATTGTTACGCGTGATGTTTACACAACAATTCGATTCTTCATCATGCTCCTCTGGTTGTGCTTCATTTGCAATTGGCTCTGCTGGTACATCGGGCTGAACTTCTTCTATTGGCACAGGTCTCATGCTCTCAACCAGGCACCTAGGTCTAACCGCATGTGATGTGCCAGTTATCTCTCCGACTTGGTCAAAATATTTCGGCTTTGTCATTGCTGCACGTCCACCACCGCCTTTGTCAGACATTTATTATGTATTTCTTGTTTTGTCCTACCAAATTCAACTTGAAAAATCCTCTTATTGATAATGGATATAAGAACGAAGAGTATTTACTTATTCACAATCTTCATAGTAACGATTGTAAAATACTTGTGTTAGTTTGTATTTTCCTTCTTGGAACGCATTGGATACCCTTAAGTTTTATTTTATGTTGTAACTAGAGGTAGGGAACTGAATATATCTTTAAAACTTATTAACTTGTAAGTTGATCATTCAGATATGTAGAGTCTGAAAAGAATAGATACAAAATGAAAATTATGAAATGACTATTTAATGACTACAGTATAGTATATTAGAGCCTTATTTAGAAATCAAGATAAAATATTGGGTTATTAATGAAAACCAGCAGCTATGAATCAATATATTCGAGGTAGAACATTTACAAAAGTTAAAATCATATAATGCACCGGGATAGGGCTCGATGGTGTCGAACTGAACAGTTTCAAATCGAACCTGACCCGAATTCCCAAGATCGAATGAATATAATTTGTTTAACCCTTGTGTTGGAATTTCCTAACTGGTAGCCACAGTTGTCCAACTAAAATCAACGCATTTTGCACAAAACACTGGCTGCAAAAATGTAAATGTCAGCAAATTTAAACTAATGTCGGGGTTAAATTTCCACCTAATTTTATTTTGAACGTTTTTGCCAAAGTTTTGGGAGGGGGTGGTCACACCACCCCCTGTCGGGACAGTCATTGTGGAGGCGGATAAATATCCATGAACATAATAAATATTTCCCTCAAAATTAGAGTGATCCACTATTAGTTGGTAGAGATTCTTTGAGGTTTAATTGACGCATATTTTATGGAATACCGTATAAGTACATGTAGAAATAGAATGTTTTAAATTGTAGAAATTGTTCCGCTCAATCAAACATGAGAAAACATGACATACTTGCTCGGAACGAATCACAGTCCACAATCGTGTTATCCTCTCCAGGTGACTGACCATTAAATGATGGATAACTCTATCATTTCAAATGTATCCTACGAAATGAACTGTCGCTTAAACATATCCAACTAGTGCTTCAAGTTTTCTAAATGTTCGAAATTTCCAAACTGACAGGTGTGACACACGCTCATGTTTGAACATTTCCAACTGGTGGCATATCGGATCAAAATTTTAACCATTACTGAAACATGCCAGTCTGTACTATATAAATAAGTGTCTAAAACAAGAAATTCGCCAACTACTGGTTCGACCAATTCCATTCCATGCATACACATAGATTCCCACCATAGAATATGACACAAAATACATATCGTCGAATACATTTAATAAAGATAGTGATTCAAGTTGATCGGTACGAACGAGATGAGTTGAATACATACATGCATGCTAATATGCGAAAACATGTTGATCATGCACGTGCATTTGGATTCGTCTAGTGTATACAAGGGCACGTACTAAATCGGATCAAAATTCAAATATGGAGAAATTCCCATTACTAATGAGTCCACGTGCTATAATGAAAGCCAAATACAAAATACACATATTCGCTTTTAAATTTTTCTCATTATCGAAATAGGTCGATAAATATCTGATCTAACTTTCTACGAGCATCATTATGTAACCCAAAAAGACGCATTGTATTAAAGAAAAACACAGCTGTTAATGCGGTATTTGGGTCCCAGACACAAAACAGCCATTTGCGCGACATGGAACAGAAAAAAAGCATTCCGTAGTAGTCTATTCCTGATGTGGTAGCAATAAAGAATGGTTGTCCGACTTCTGGGGGGGGGGAAATGAAAAATGGCTTACTTTGGCAAGTGTTTTTCAGAGCATACGAAGTCGGTATATCAATAGTTCATTTATTTGTCGACATATTGTATCCGTTGCTCCAAATTACGTAGAAGAGAATTTGGAGGTTTGAATGAGCCATGGCCGTTTAATGAGTCCATGTGCTATAATTAATGAAACTGCGAAACCACTTGAACTCATTTTGACTGATAGTTTGTTTCTAAAATGTATTTGGAAAATAAACACACTGTCCAGGTGAAATTACACTGGCGGGGTGGCGGTTAGTGAGGGGATGGGAGTTTGAGGCCCATACTGTACAAGCTCCTTCTGATAACTGAGCATTGTGTCCCATGTTTCCACCCCTTATCACCTGTGCAAATGCGCTATAAACACGGAGTGCATGGTGCACAGACCGCACTGACCCTTTAGCAAACTTAGTATATATTTGTATAACATGTCGCTTTCGAATGTTATTATTTCCATGAGTTAGATCATTCCCACATTTTGTATTGATATTGGTGCACATTAGTTTTCCGACAGTTGCTAAAAAACAATTTCCACGCGATACTATTGTAAATCGAAACAAAACAAATATGTTCTACTGGATACATCGATATGTGTACATTGTTCGTGTCAACATATCCCATGTATGTATACGTGCCCAAATTATAGTTTTGCAGCTGTTTGTTTTACGTTCAGTGATACAGAATTTCCTTCCATCCTGTTCACCCGAAAAAATAGCACGTAATGGGCTCTTAATAGGTTTTGTTATAAAGACATTATGGACTTTTTCGGGTGCGTGAAACTGATAAGTTAGTATACAGGCACTATGACAACTGGAGGAATGTAACATTCTACTGATATCGCCGAATAATTGAAGCAAATGGACCGTACCAATCCATAGAAAACATCGTCAGAACCTCGCTCAATTGTAAATATTTAGTACTAGATTCGGGACGCATTTATCGGCGATAAACTAACGAAAACGATTTCGTCATCGAGAGTCACTGCATTTAATTCATATGTAAGAATGGCGGTGTGTGTTGTCAATTTGGATATACTATTTGTAAAAAATACTCCAAAATTCTACATTTCTATTTGATCACCATACCGGAGTGTTCCACATCACTCAAAGTTCATAATAGGCGTAGCATCGACACCTTTTGAGTCCACACCGAACTGATAGTGAGCGTGTTTTATTCCCATTATCAACTCTTGGTGACATAAGTTCAGTGTGGGCGGTAAATAACACGGAACAAACCAACTCACGACTTACCAGATGTACGCTCTCGTTGTGGGCCGCGCCATAAAACGGAATAACGGATATAAGTCCATTGTGGGCTTAATTCAATATCAAATATGAACCTATGTGGATAATATAGGTCGACCATGAACCTATTTGCGCGAGGATATGTTCTTCCGAGGCTTCTGTCGACACAAACACGGGGTGGGAAATGTGACTAAGGGAATCCACTTTCAATTAAACCGGAACATTGAATATGATTATGCCCCCGTGGATACAAGCTGAAAACGTCAAATCCTGCACACATATGCACGCCTTTGTCTGACGTGATTCTGCATGTATAGATAACAGTGAAATATGAGGTATCGTGAAGCAGATGAGAACGACTAAATGTACCACAAGCACTGTATATCCAGTCTTCCCAAAAATAAGTTCAAGCTCACACTAAACTTATCTCAAAAACATAATTAAGCCCATAACGGCATTAATTGTGATTGTTTACGATCTATGTGAACCTAAATCGACTTACCAGATTACGCTCTTGATAATGTGCCTTCATTGTGGCCTGCGCCATACAATGGAATACATTGGTAAAGTCCACTGTGGGCTTATTTCAGAATCAAATATAAGTCCAATATGAACCTAATTCACGCGGATATTTTGGTATCTCGTGTGCTCCCATGTTTTCATATCGTATAGAGTAGCACCCCTTGGTTCGCTACCAGCTAACTGCATGCATAGCTTCACCCGATGTTTTTTGACAGCTACTTAAAATATTAAGGTCCGTCACAGTCTTGTTAAATTATATTATTTATTTTTGCTGATTAATTTTATGCATGTTTTATATCATGGCTGTTCCCAAAGGAGTATTGCTGTCTTTTTTATACTGTTTTATATGTGCTTGCACAGTGGTCAGTTTCTTAATTGTTCTGACCCCAATTGAGCTCTCTCGCTCTGATTTTGGGTGTTTTTATTTGTATATATTTAATTTCATCTTAGTCCAATTCACGGTTAGGTCTATACACAGTTGCTTCAGGCAATGAACCGTGATTGTGTGAAGGATTGGAGATAGTTACGGCGCGCGCTCGATCATGTTTAGACAGAAAGCTAAGAACCACGAGTGACCGCTCACGATATAAAGAGTGAATGCGTTTTCCCTGGCAATCCGATGGGGAAATTCCAGATGAAAGCTTTTTTAAATCGTTTCATTGCGGCCCGCGCCATAAAACGTAATAACGGATATATGTCCACGATGGGCTTATTTCAGAATCAAATAAGTCCAATATGAACTTATGTTATTATCCCCGTGTGGGCCCGGGGTAGAATAGACCTACCTCCCCACTGCGAGGGGTAAAAATTCCCTAATGTGGCACCCTGTTGTCGCGGGTGCATCCCGTGAGGTGTGGTGTAGGAGTCCTGGAGGTACCAGGGCGGTTGTATCACGTGAGGCATACGACTTAAGCTCTTGGTCCTACATCACTTCAAGACGGTGGTTGAGTTGGCCCGGCTCAATCAATCGGCTACTCACGCATATCCAGTTTTTTTCAGATTAAATTTTTGTTATATGTTGTATTGCTCGTCTGGTGTTTGAAGTATTGTCTTTTTTCATGTATGATGTTTCTGTCCTCTTGTCTCTGTTGAGTTCGTCCTGATGATTGTTGAGTGTTGATTCCTGTATGCCTGTCTCACTGTGGAGAGGTACCGAGAGGGTGCTATATGCAGTGGCTAAACGGGTCACCGCTTCAGCTATGTACCAGTCTTTGGTCCGACAAGAATTTGAAGGGTAGTCCACGGCGGCTGCTGGGCTAGTTGTCGATATTTTTGATTTTTGTATGGCAACTCAAACAGAAAAACGTCTTACTCGTCAGAATGATGACTCGCCAAGTTCCAATGATGCTGTGGTATTACCTCAGTACCTGGTTCTTGGCTTTGACCCAAATGTGAAAAGACCTTCTATTTTTGTCATTGACAAAACGCTACAAAGCATTTCTAGACGATTGAAATCTGTTAAACAAATCAAGAAAGTTCAATCTGATGCTCTGCTACAGTTGACAACTATTACACAAACACCAGTATTGGTTACTCCTCACAAAACATTAAATAGTAGCAGAGCTGTGATGTGGGCCCGCGATATAGCGGATTCTTCGGAATCAGAAATATTGGCGGAGTTGGCACCACAGGGAGTTGCAGAAGTCCGTCGATTTTCAAAAACTGTTGATGGTGTTCGAGTTCCTCTGAATAGTTATCTTCTGATCTTCAATCGGTGCAACAGCAACCGACATTGAAGGTTGGATATATGAAGTTAGATATAAGTACCTATGTTCCAAATCAACTACGATGTTTTAAATGCCAGGGCTATGACCAGGAACATTGTAGAAGTAAAGAATCCATTTGCGCATGATGTTCTGCTTCTGGTCATGACCATAAGGATTGTACAAATCCTAAAAAATGTTTGAATTGTCAAGGTCGACATGCTGCAATGGATCGTTGATGTCCCATATGGGACTATGCATTCAAGATACAAAGATGCAAGGCTGAAAAACATTTATCGTATATAGATGCTAAGAAAATAGTTGGTACCAGACCATCAATTGCTCAAGTCACATACTCAGCTGCCGTTTATCGAAAACAAGTTTGTTGATGCCGGCACTCGCACAGCGGGTAAAGCAAAACTTGTCACTATTTCACTACCAACCCAAGTTAAAGAGAATATTATTCCTGTTCCAGATCCTGTCTCACGGGCCATGGATACAGCTCCTGTAGTGTTACCATTTATTACAAAACCAACAAAGGCAGATGATTCCATTGTTCCAAAACAGAAATCTCCAAAATCCGTCAAAACTTTTGACTCTCAGACCAACAGGTATAACTTTGAGTATTCAAAGTTCGATACAATATATAACGATAAACTGTACACTTGGCAGGAGAGTGACGCCATGCATAGTGAGTGGATATGGGCTGGCGAGTGGGCGAATGCTCGCCTGACTAGTCTACCACTCGATAGTCAACTTGAAGAATTGATTCAGATTCAACAGATATTATAAATATCTTATCAATCATTCGGGATGTTTTTTGACAGCTACTTAAAATATTAAGGTCTGTCACAGTCTTGTATTATATTATTCGTTTTTGCTGAATAATTTTATGCATGTTTTATATCTGTGCTGTTCCCAAAGGAGTATTGCTGTCTTTTTTATATTGTTTTATATGTGTTTGCACAGTGGTCAGTTTCTTAATTGTTCTGACCCCAATTGATCTCAGATTTTGGGTGTTTTATTTTGTATATATTTAATTTCATTTTAGTTCAACTCACGGTTAGGTCTATACACAGTTGCTTCGCTTATTTCTGATAGTTTTCTCAGTCGTGATGTGGCCTAGCGGCTAAAACACTTGAAATCCTAACCAAACAAACTATTTTTTTGTATTACAGGTCGATTATGAATGTATTTGCGCGAGGCTATGTTGGAATATTTAGGACCAATATGAACTTATTTGCACGAGGGTGTGTTGTCGAGAAAGAACCTACGATTAAATTATTTACTAAGATCGTTTCAACATTTTGATTTCCAAAACAAACAAAAATAAACACAAAATTTAATAAAAATTATGAAATACTAACGCCATTATAACATCCGCCAGGGTACCCCGAGTTAAATGTAATTGAAATCGGTCAGACAGATCCTACTCTTTATATAATATATATATATATATATATATATATATATTTATTTTTTTTATGCTTATATGCGGACTTGATATACCACACAAAGACGTTCTATTAAGTGCTTAATATATTTCTGATATTGTCTAAATAAAGAGCGTTCAGCTTAAAACGTTTCGACAAATGTTATGATTTTTGTAAGTATACATAGTCTATATCAATATTGTTTCTGTATTTGTAGACATATTTTATCCCTCAGAATGTACGGAAGCATAATGTTCGAAGCAAGACCATATTGCGATGTTTTCGGTTCAATTGGTATCACTTTATGAAACTACTACAGTTATAGAAACTACCTACATTGGAATTGTGTCCGGCTTCCTTTGAGATGAATACTAATTTTCCACAGTTGCAGGGGGTTTGTCGGTTGCAATAAGGTATGCCGGGGTGGGTGGCACTGCCAAAACACAATTTTGACACCCTCTCGTAAATATCTACTGGAGACATATAATAGGCTATAAATAGCTATTTTAAGGAATATATAACAATTCTAAACATATCTTAAAGGTACGGTTGGCCTTGGGCCTTGGTATCCTGTGAAAATATTTCCACCTGTCAAAAACCGCCACAAACAGAAAGAACAACAAAATGTAGACAGACTTTGTCCGTATACAAATAAGAAATATCGCATAAACAGTATGTTATTGTCATATATTTGACCATTGTTATGTAAACAAAAGCATAAAAAGTTACTTTTCTGGTGTTTGTTTATATTATGATGGTAAACATAAAGAGCGTTCTTTGTTGGTGAATTCCTGATATGGAACGAATAAAGAGCGTTTATGCCATTTGTGTGTGATTAGCCAACAGCATTGTACTGTCTTCTGTAACACAATCAGGCTCTTGCTTAGGTAAAATATAGTAAATCTTTATGATATCATGCTGTTTACGCGATGGTCATGGTATATATGAACGAAACTGTATGCGTTTTTTCTGTTTACGGTGATTGGAACAAATATGAATATTTTCGACAACTAAGGCCTCACGTGCCTTTAAGTGCAAAACCACCAAACTTGTCCCTGATGCCAATCCTCAGGGCAGCAAGCCATTATATGTTAACACTGAGGCCTATGGGAAACAATTACTTCATTGTAACCTATTTTTGTGAGAGGGACATCTAGATCACCGCTCAATCAATGATTTATTCTCACGAGACATACCAGATGCGTATGGAGATTAACATAACTTATATACAAAAATAGGTATCAAGTATATACAATATGTACAAATGTATGGCGGCGTTGGAGATCACGTAGTTGTGATTAGAACATTAGAGTCCTTGTCTCCCCTACTATTGTTTCGATGTTCCTCCACCCGCCGAATTATATTTCTGAAGAAACCGAGAAGTCCTATTTGAACCCTTCACAGCCGACTAGAATGCTTTTTTTTTTGTATAAGCGATTCGAATTTCATTTGAGGACGACCGGCAAGCGTGTAACACACCCGATATAGACACCGTGTTTCAGTTACTTTTTATACGCCCTTATTTAAAGGTTGCATTATGTAATCAGTATGCCTGTCCGTCCGTTGACATGTTTGATTTCCGATCGATAACTCTAGTTTGGATTATTTGATCTGAACCAAAGTTGGTATGTGTATTTCCCAGCTAAATATACAGGCCAAGTTCAAATATGGGTTTCGTCCAATTATTTTTACATCAGTTACGGTCCTTTTTCGACTTAAAATCTGACCGCATTTTGGCTTGAAATTAGGGGGTATACCAGATATTCTTTGTCAGCTCAAATTATTATTTTATTTTTGCAGTAGTACAATTCGAAGTGGCTAAATTTTGGCACGCACTAGCGATGCTCTTGTTAAACATTGTTGGACTTGCGGGATGCTGTCCAACTTGCTCTCCATAGACACAATTTATCGAATGATTCACAGGGAATTGAATGTATGGGCCTCTTCGCTTCTATGACGTCAGTAATTATTACGGACGTAAAAGTGCACGACTCGTGCTATTACGACCTACTTCAGCACACTAGCAGTAGACCATTATACATAACTGGAACTCAGAGATTGGTACATCAGAATAACTATATCGAAGTTTCAAATGATGTATGATGTTCCACGATTGTGAACGATAATATCCTTTCAACTGAGTCAGTTTTATGGTTCTTGTGGTATTCCCGTTATATTTCCCCTACTGGACAATGGCAATAACGTTAACAGCCCAGCACACGACGTTAATTAGCAGCGAAGAAGTTAATTACTTACACATGCCCCTTAAAGCCGTCACAGTAAAAAACAATACCACATGTGGAAAGCGTGCAACAAGTCAAGAAATCTCCGAAATCACGTCGGTAGTACTGGCCGATGCAGCGATGACCCGTGCTGACATACTGCAACACATTCACCGTTCCAGCCGCTAACCTTCGCCATCATGCCAACTCCCGCACAGGAACATCCAGAATTGATTTATTGTTAGCAACACTCCTCTTATACTTCAGTTTGGAGCAGGTATCCAGATCATTGTCGGTGATGTTTGGTGGACATTTGGGTTGGTAACATGGACCGTTACCGTCTTTGATTATTTGATTTATTGCAAAGTCACATAAATGTATAACGGTGAAACAAGCAAAACGTATATACACTATGTAAAACAAAAATGAATATAACGTTCATTATTTTTCATTATGTCGTTGAATGACGCTGGCGACAGTGGAAACACATTACCACGGTGACGGTAAATAGACTTGAATAGAACCTGTATTGCTCAATAATGCCACGTTGGACTTATTTAGTTTTGCAACTATTCCGACCTACAATAGGTTCACATTGAGCGCATGCTACAGGAGAACAGGGTGTGATTCGAATGTGTTCATTTGCAGATTCCGAGCCCCCTCAACTGAGACCCTAAAAACACGTCCCTGTCGGAATTTCTATAAATCCATCTGGGAGTATCATCGCGTTAACGCCACCTTTATTCGTGTGGTGTAGTGTGTCTTCGGTTAACAGGGGCAGCTGCTTCAAGTGCCGACAATCATCTCAAGTGCTTGCAAATGTTACACGCATATCTTAGTCTATAATGACCCTCAACTTTAGTTCACAACACGGTGAAAATAGTAATAAGTTATTGTTGTCCCCGGGGCATGTGGCTACACCTTATGCCAAGGTCGGATAATTCCTCAAACAATATACTACTGCATAATACAATATTGAAAATAACCTAGGGCGCGTGGATCCGCGGGTGGCCGATACGACTTTCTAATGAATTTAGCCAAAATTGTTTTGACGGGAGAGTTGGGAAGCAGGACGACCCGGCCCAAGCGTATTATGGGGCGTGTTCCAATTTTTTATTAAAGTATGTTTGTCGTATTAACATATTTTCTTCCAAATATAAAATGTTATTTTAAAACACTAATAAATTACTTGATTTCTTTATGTTATCGCTATATTTTTCTGATTCAGATATGTGATTTTTCTGGTATTTATGCGATTTTGGATCAATAAGCCGCCGAACCACCATACATAAAAACAGCAGCCTTCTTGCAGAAAGGTTCGTTATTATGCTGCAATAAGATTCATACCAGAGGAGCTGCAGCTATCTGATACACTTTATATCAACATTGCATTCCTGCTATTACATTCCAGGTAAGTGTTAATATTAGATAGTTGCCTTGGTGTTGACTACAAACGGTCGGCATTGTTTGTCGACAATCGGCATGTTGTGGATCATGGATCCGTACCATTTGTGAAGAAATCTACATTACTTACAATTGGTGCCTATAGAAAGACACGTCAGATATTTCACAAATAGCATTTGACCAATCAGCATTTCACAAGAGAACAACGCAACATCGAATTATATATTAACCTGGATATTACATTTTCTGTTCATATTGTGTGTGTGCCTAAGTGTTATTCTAGTTCGCGTTATGATTTTAATATTTGAATTCCATAGTCATATAGGGGCGACAGGAAGACAGCTCATTGTTTCATCGCTGACAGGCTTGCTGTGGCCCGATGTGCTATGCAACTTATCAACTGAGCCACATGGAACCTGTGTGACGGGGTGAATGCTATATTCATATCGTCTATATTATTTGTAAACGTCTTCTAATTTAGTTACCGTGGAAAATGGCGCTCGATAATGTTGAGCCGTTGTTGGACATTGCTCCATCACCATAATATCCGCCAAATCAACAAAAGACCTTCACCACCAGAAGTTTCAGAATAGCTAATATTCAAGAAGATTACCAAAACCATTATATTCCATCGATGATCTTTCTTTCTGCGATCACAGACCGATCAAAGTTGCCCCACCACAGACATAATTAACCTATATATACAGCGGTGCATCTCCGAATTATGCACATCAATTTGGTATATACTGACAATAAAGTGTGTTATGACTTGGAACGCCTTTGCCGACAATCGAACATCGCCAAGTGTCTGATTAATGTCAATGTGTTATTAAATATTTCCATAATGTTTATGCACTATTAAGAACTGATCAAATGATTATGAATAGGTTCAGGCAAATTTAGTATGTTTTGTCCACTTAATTAACGAGACATTTTTTGCTTAATTGCTAGATTATTATGGGCACCTCCTATTTGTGACGTATCACCACTCAACGGACTCACAAGACGTCTACTCATGGGGTACTCTTCACATATTGATGCATCAGTACCCATCGGTGTGACTAATTACCGCCCGGGGACCGCCCGGGACCGCCCGGGGACCGCCCGGGGACCGCCCGGGACCGCCCGGGCGGCCCAACGAGCCCGTGGACACAATATCTCGACGGTATAACGTAGCGACATGCCACCTGAGGGC
This sequence comes from Siphonodentalium dalli, assembly GCA_032622095.1. Taxonomy (NCBI): domain Eukaryota; kingdom Metazoa; phylum Mollusca; class Scaphopoda; order Gadilida; family Siphonodentaliidae; genus Siphonodentalium; species Siphonodentalium dalli. The sequence goes on from CP136064.1 coordinate 99,481,246, forward strand.
AACATAGAAAAATTTACTCGCTCGCTCGTCTCCGGCCGGTCATATTAACCCCACAAATGCCGATATTGGCTAAAAGAGCCTGGGTGATTACTGGTGTCTTCGTGTGTGTTCAGACAGATTATTTTGGTGATTCTCGGTAGTGCAATAAGTGCAATACACCTGAGTGTTAATTCCATGTATTGACTCGTTGACGCGTCCACGGCCGATGTTATTAACCCCTCAAATTCCGGTAAAATAGTGTATAAACAAAAGAACCTTGGAACCGCCCGGGACCGCCCGGGCGGCCCCATGGGCCCGTGGACACTATATCTCGACGTTATAACATAGCGACCTACCCCACGAGGTCAACCTACAAAATGTTACTCCCTCGCTTGACCCCGGCCGGCGTTATTAACCCCTCAAAATCCGACAAAATGGTATATAGACAAAAATAACATTGGGACCGCCCGGGACCGCCCGGGTGGCCCCACGTGCCCGTGGACTCAATATCTCGACGTTATAACGTAGCGACATACCCCATGAGGTCAACCTAGAAAATGTTACTCGCTCGCTCGACCCCGGCCGGTGTTATTAACCCCTCAAAATCCAACAAAATGGTTTATAAACAAAAATAACATTGGGACCGCCCGGGACCGCCCGGGTGGCCCCACGTGCCCGTGGACACAATATCTCGACGTTATAACGTAGCGACATACCCCACGAGGTCAACCTACAAAATGTTACTCGCTCGCTCGACTCCGGCCGGTGTTATTAACCCCTCAAAATCCGATAAAATGGTATATAAACAAAAAAAACATTGGGACCGCCCGAAACCGCCAGGGAGGCACCATGGGCCCGTGGACACTATATCTCGACGTTATAACATAGCGACATACCCCACGAGGTCAACCTACAAAATGTTGCTTGCTCGCTCGACTCCGGCCGGTGTTATTAACCCCTCAAAATCCGACAAAATGGTATATAGACAAAAAGAACATTGGGACCGCCCGGGACCGCCCGGGTGGCCCCACGTGCCCGTGGACACAATATATCGACGTTATATCGTAGCGACATACCCCATGAGGTCAACCTAAAAAAAATTACTCGCTCGCTCGACCCCGGCCGGTGTTATTAACCCCTCAAAATCCAACAAAATGGTTTATAAACAAAAATAACATTGGGACCGCCCGGGACCGCCCGGGTAACACCACGTGCCCGTGGACACAATATCTCGACGTTATAACGTAGCGACATACCCCACGAGGTCAACCTACAAAATGTTACTCGCTCGCTCGACTCCGGCCGGTGTTATTAACCCCTCAAAATCCGATAAAATGGTATATAAACAAAAAGAACATTGGGACCGACCGAAACCGCCCGGGAGGCACCATGGGCCCGTGGACACTATATCTCGACGTTATAACGTAGCGACATACCCCACGAGATCAACCTACAAAATGTTGCTAGCTCGCTCGACTCCGGCCGGTGTTATTAACCCCTCAAAATCCGATAAAATGGTATATAAACAATAAGAACATTGGGACCCCCGGGACCGCCCGGGAGGCCCCATGGGCTCGTGGACACTATATCTCGACGTTATAACATAGCGACATACCCCACCTAGAAAATGATACTCGCTCGCTCGACCCCGGCCGGTGTTATTAACCCCTCAAAATCCGACAAAATGGTATATAAACAAAAAGAACATTGGGACCGCCCGGGACCGCCCGGGAGGCCCCATGGGCTCGTGTACACTATATCTCGACGTTATAACGTAGCGACATACCCCATGAGGTCAACCTAGAAAATGGTACTCGCTCGCTCGACCCCGGCCGGTGTTATTAACCCATAAAAACCGGCAAAATGGTATATAGACAAAAAGAACATTGGGACCGCCCGGGACCGCCCGGGTGGCCCCACGTGCCCGTGGACACAATATCTCGACGTTATAACGTAGCGACATACCCCACGAGGTCAACCTACAAAATGTTACTCGCTCGCTCGACTCCGGCCGGTGTTATTAACCCCTCAAAATCCGATAAAATGGTATATAAACAAAAAGAACATTGGGACCGCCCGAAACCGCCCGGGAGGCGCCATGGGCCCGTGGACACTATATCTCGACGTTATAACATAGCGACATACCCCACGAGGTCAACCTACAAAATGTTACTCCCTCGCTCGACCCCGGCCGGCGTTATTAACCCCTCAAAATCCGATAAAATGGTAAATAGACAAAAAGAACATTAGGATTGCCCGGGACCGCCCGGGTGGCCCCACGTGCCCGTGGACACAATATCTCGACGTTATAACGTAGCGACATACCCCATGAGGTCAACCTAGAAAATGTTACTCGCTCGCTCGACCCCGGCCGGTGTTATTAACCCCTCAAAATCCGACAAAATGGTATATAGACAAAAAGAACATTGGGACCGCCCGGGACCGCCCGGTGGCCCCACGTGCCCGTGGACACAATATCTCGACGTTATAACATAGCGACATACCCCACCTAGAAAATGATACTCGCTCGCTCGACCCCGGCCGGTGTTATTAACCCCTCAAAATCCGACAAAATGGTATATAGACAAAAAGAACATTGGGACCGCCCGGGTGGCCCCACGTGCCCGTGGACACAATATCTCGACGTTATAACGTAGCGACATACCCCATGAGGTCAACCTAGAAAATGTTACTCGCTCGCTCGACTCCGGCCGGTGATATTACCCCCTCAAAATCCGACAAAATGGTATATAAACAAAAAGAACATTGGGACCGCCCGGGACCGCCCGGGAGGCCCCATGGGCCCATGGACACTATATCGCGACGTTATAACGTAGCGACATACCCCACGAGGTCAACCTACAAAATTGTACTCGCTCGCTCGACTCCGGCCGGCGTTATTAACCCCTCAAAATCCGATAAAATGGTATATAGACAAAAAGAACATTGGGACCGCCCGGGACCGCCCGGGTGGCCCCACGTGCCCGTGAACACAATATCTCGACGGTATAACGTCGCGACATGCCACCTGAGGGCAACATAGAAAAATTTACTCGCTCGCTCGTCTCCGGCCGGTCATATTAACCCCACAAATGCCGATATTGGCTAAAAGAGCCTGGGTGATTACTGGTGTCTTCGTGTGTTTTCAGACAGATTATTTTGGTGATTCTTGGTAGTGCAATAAGTGCAATACACCTGAGTGTTAATTCCATGTATTGACTCGTTGACGCGTCCACGGCCGATGTTATTAACCCCTCAAATTCCGGTAAAATAGTGTATAAACAAAAGAACCTTGGAACCGCCCGGGACCGCCCGGGCGGCCCCATGGGCCCGTGGACACTATATCTCGACGTTATAACATAGCGACATACCCCACGAGGTCAACCTACAAAATGTTACTCCCTCGCTCGACCCCGGCCGGTGTTATTAACCCCTCAAAATCCGACAAAATGGTATATAGACAAAAAGAACATTGGGACCGCCCGGGACCGCCCGGGTGGCCCCACGTGCCCGTGGACACAATATGTCGACGTTATAACGTAGCGATATACCCCATGAGGTTAACCTAGAAAATGTTACTCGCTCGCTCGACTCCGGCCGGTGATATTAACCCCTCAAAATCCGACAAAATGGTATATAAACAAAAAGAAGATTGGGACCGCCCGGGTGACCTCACGTGCCCGTGGACACAATATCTCGACGTTATAACGTAGCGATATGCCACTTGATGGCAACTTAGAAAAATTTACTCGCTCGGTCGTCTCCGGCCGGTCAATTAACGCAGCAAATGCCGATATTGGCTAAAAGAGTCTGGATGATTACGGATGTCTTCCTGTGTTTTCAGACAGATTATTTGGAGATTCGCGGTAGTGCAATACACTTGAGTGTTAATTCCATATATTGACTCGTTGACGCGTCCCCGGCCGATGTTATTAACCCCTCAAATTCCGGTAAAATAGTGTACAAACAAAATGAACCTTGGAACCGCCCGGGACCTTATGCCATGATGGAATTTCACAATAAATTAGGTGTGTCATATATACTGGCCAGCAAAATTTCAGCGGCCAGGAAAAAGAGATTTAAGAGTGTGTCAAATTGACATGTTTATGATATTTTTGTCTTCCGAAACCATTCAAATAAAATCGTCGCCGAAAATAGTCTTCGCGAACGAAGAGCGTTTTTAACAACTCTCAATGTGTGATCGGAATTTACAAACGGTACACGAAATATGATTCACAGATAGAATACATGTTTAAAGGCGTGGTCAGCGTTCACGTTAAGCAATGTTGTTATAATATTCACATTTAGTAAAACCGCCATATGCGAACGGAGTAATAAAATATAGCCAGGTTCTGTTCTTATACAAATCATGAATATCATCAAAATAGCATGCTATACTATATATATACTCTGTGTTCCTTAAACAAAAGTCAAATTATGTTACATAAATTGGCTTTTGTGTACATAGCACAGTGTAGAACATAACTATACCCTGCTATTTACGCGATATTTATTATTGGTATGTGAAAAAAATTGTAATGTGATTTTTTTATTATTGTGGTTTTAACTAATACCATACTATATTCCACCGACTATGTCTACCAACGGACCCCGTTCTTGGCCTGGCGTTATGGAATTTACTTATAACGATTGCACACATGCAAATACTTTATTGTTATCTAAACGATATACAATATACATATTTTGATGCACACACATATACGATTGAAAGTAAACCAAACTGACGAACAAAATATGATGCAAGAATTATAATACATGTAGCATACAATATACAACCGGTGATGTACGTACACTATGCAGATACATATGAAGTTCCATAGGGTGTGACACACTGTCTGGAAGTTCACTAATAATATGATAAGTTAAAAGTGTAGTTATTACGTATATTGGAATGACGATTTATGACATTTGTTTTAATTGAACACATTCTTGATCGAAAAGCCCATGTCATACATGTATCATTTTCGTCAACACGTGAGTGCGAATTTAATGATTCACAAGAGGCATATAGTAATCATATTTGGGATCACGATGCTTCTCAGAACGACATAAATTTGCACATGCATATCAATTAAGTGTGTGTTTGAGATAATGCGGCATTATAATTTCTCAGAGATTGACACACACAGGAATAGAAAGAATCTTACTTTTCAAAAGTAAAAATAACAACTAAGACAAACGATATCACACTTTCGATCTCGCAATCAGACCCAAGCGTTGAATATGTTGAATTCAATGTGAGCCACGTTTATTCAACAGTGTTTCAAAATCACATGTCATATTATATTCATCACAAAAAACCTGAGTGAACTTCCTCAGCAAAATGACTGTAGTTAGTGAAATTCAGGATATATGTTTAAAGGCACGGTCAGTGGTCGCGTTCAAGAAATATTATGAACAAGTCCATACTTATGACTTTAAAATATTTACGTTTGGTAAAACCGCCGTAAACAAAATGAATATTAAAATATAGGCAGGTTTTGTTGTTATATCTTATGTCACACAAATAGCATGCTATATTCGATATATACGTTGTGTTACGTAAACAAAAGTCAAATTATGTTACAGAAATTGGCTTTCATTTACATAACACAGTGTAGAACTTGGAGATAACATGCTAATTACACAATATTGATCATGGTTATATGAACAAAATTGTAATGTGATTTCTGATTATTGTGGTTTTAAGAAATGTGAATATATTAACAGCACTATAAACAGCGAACACTGACCGCCACTTTAATGCCTTCGCATAAATATATAGTCATAAATAGTTTCAATGTTTTTGTTTCTTAGGTGCGCTGGTTGTTTTTGCTGACTTGGTTCTTTTCTTTTGCGATGGTTTTCTTGCAGTTGGTGCAGTGCGGGGAATTGTTAGTGTACCGTCCGTTGAGTCTACTTTTGTTGATTTTCTTGGGGGACCTTTCATAAATTTATCAACTGCAGCATCTTTTTCATTGACAGTCATTGTTACCCACTTTGCATGTGGAACGCGAAATTTATTCATATGGGTCGCGAGCTCGTAGTTCCCTTGGCCATGAATAGCGCGCCGAATGTCCGCTTGTTGGAGCTTCACTATCGTGTGTAATTTTGAAATAAGATCAGGCAACTTTAAACTTTTCCAGTTTGTTGACAACTTCAGAATATGGTTTATGGATTCACATGCATTATTTGTCCATTCGATTGACGATTTTCCTTGGAGAGACGGTTCCAATACATAACGGCGGATTGATGGAAGAATTTTGGAAAAATAATCGGAAAAACCAGGAACAGTAGAATCAAACTCATCAACTAAACGTAATGCTTCCAAATCGAATTCATATTCATCTTCGGTGGAGAGTAGACCATGATTGTCCGAAAAAATAGAACTAATTATCCGTTTGACTTTTTTGCTGTCGGCGCCGATGTCATGAGTGAGGTGGTGCTTTATGTTTTTACGAATGTGACGCGTACAGAGGAGATGGGTGGATGTTGGAAAACACTGCCGCAATGCCTTTGTTAGAGCTTTCTCCTCATCTGAACCAAACACCAAGCTGTTGCCCCCGAGTTCCACGCCAAACAAATCCAGATCCAGCTTCGACTGGATATGGGAGAAGAAACGACTATATGTTATATATGAAGCATCCCAGTGTAGATATAACGGTCCTAACAGAATTGGTACGTCCTGGGTTGATTTCCTTTCTATGTTTCTATTTCGGTAGACCAGTAGCGTTACAAAACACGGACCGAGATTGAATGTTCGGTCCACGCCGATGATACTTGGCTCTACTGCCGACGTTTTGCACATGGCTTTGATGTCCCGTATCTGCTCCTCGGTATAAAGAATGGCACATGGAGGTTTTGTTTTCATATGGATTAGTTCTTGAAGGAAGGGATGGTCGTGAATTTCATTAATTAAGGTCAGAATGTCGTCGGCTTGGTTGTTGCGGTGTTGGTCGTCTGATGTTCGTTGTTTTTTCTCTAGTTGATACTTCTTATTTCGAACCTAGAAATTTGAAGAAATCAGTTGTTAGGTTTTATTGAAAATGACAAATGGTCCGCTTTCGAATACACTGCATAGTTGGCTGGTGTGAGAATGTGGTCTCTATTTCTTAAAATTTGAGGGACGATGTATATTAATTCAGTTAAAATAATTGTATGACGGTAGCAACTAGAAGCTTTGATAGCTTATCAGTAGCACTATAACTTAATCCAAAATGACAATATTTCACGTGACGACATTTGGAGTTACATTGGACAATCGTTGGAAACTTAAAAGTCCACAAGTGTAAATTATGTAATAGATGTAAGGGGCAATAACTAATTCATATCTCCACTCACTTTATGGCTGTGAAAATAACATTGTATCTAGTTTGTTGGTTTATTATATGGACTTGTCAAAATATCTGACAAATATACTAATCCGTGCTGAATGATTAGACATATCAATGACCAGAGTCGTTGCGAAATTTTACTATCAATAATGTTAACGACATACATGTATTGATTATTGACCTATAGCAAACTACTTTGCATCCCCTGTGCCTGAAGCTATACCTGGGTCAAATAATTTAAAACACGCACGGTCTAATCGTTTGGTAACCTATATATACACTGGTTAGATTATATGGATAGAAAATTTTATCCAACAAGAGGCAAGCCCGTTGCTTTGACAATTATCGGTATTTTGTTCTGATAAAAATAGAACAATTTAATCTCGTTTTGAATCGCATCAAGATACAATGATACGATGGACCTAGTACATTCGTTAAATTTGTGTGAAAATGTTGCTCACGAAGTTCTTAATTTTTGCAACCAGTATATTATGTTACTTAAAATATATCTAAGCCCGTTGGCATACCTGCTTTGTATCTCTGGGCGCTTGATGCGAATCATTTAATAACATCTCGGCATATACGTCGCGTGGAGGTTGAGTGACCACCTTATCCGCAATTGTTTTTAATACGATTTCTGGGGTACGGATGTATTCACAGTTCGTTTTTCTTTTGGTGTTGCCATGTACGCTCGTTTTTGTTGGTAAACTGCCACTGTACTCTATTATGCAGCAGTTTGATTGCGTCGGTGTACGGTCACCAGGTAGTCGCTCCAGCCACGTGACACGGCGTTTGTAGTTTTTGTGACGCTTGAGGGTGGTGTAGAATTTGCACAGTACTATTATGGTTGATGGGTCAGGTTGAGGGTCGAGTAGAACTCTGCCAGTCTTCTTAGTTACATAGTACATATTGTCCTTTTTGTCCACATATCTTGGACCGCTGGGTAATTCCATATAGTGGTGTTTCTTTTTTGAGCCGGAATCGCCCCATACTCCACAGTCGTCGTCATATCTGGAACGCCTTCCGTCGATGCGTTTTTGTTCGTTTTTGGAATTGTCCAGAATGATATAGACATTGTTTTTTTGCCCACTCGGAATCACAGTTTGTGTCGGTGTCTCTGTTAGTAACATATTTATAACAGTGTCTGTTTCAAGGAATTTTCCCGGATGAGGTAGACTCGCCATTCCTTGAATAATATGTTGTGACTCGCCGTTGTTGATAAACCTAGTTGTGTCGTTTGATGGAATGCTGCAGTTGGTGTCAAATATGTCGTCGACAGAATCGTCAAGATCGGAATTTACTGGTGTTGATTGAAATACTGGTTCTACTCCAGACACTAGAGGTGGTATGGATAAATCGGAGTCAAGTTCACTATCACTGGAGTCATCCGCGAGGGTATTACTGGCAATATTCACACTGAAGCTATCGTCGGTAACAACACATATCTGAACACTAGATGGGAATGTATCCGCACATGGTTGAATGGAAGAGACGTTGCTGGTATCGGAACTCTGGTTAAGTTGAGGAGATAAAACCGTCGTGGATGTGAGGTCAACTGCTGGCGCAGATGTTGTGTCAGTTCTAATCGGTTGAGATGATTTTACTTTCGCTGCTTGTCGAGATATGGCGGGGAATGATTTGCGGTTCGTTTTTAGGAGCGATGTGGCCATTGACGGTCGAGATGTGGTGGTTGGTTGTCGAGATGTGGCGGTTGACTGTCGAGATGTGACGGTCGGTGTTTGAGATGTGGCGGTTGGTTGTCGAGATGTGACGGTTGGTTGTCGATACGTGGTGGTTGGTTGACGAGATGTGACGGGTTGTGGTCGAGATGTGGCGGTTGGTGGCCGAGATGCGGCTGCTGATAGCCGCGATGTGGCGGCTGATTGTCGAGATGTAGCGGTGGGTGGTCGAGATGGGACGGTTGATGACCGAGACGTGGTGGATGATGGTCCAGATGGGGCGGTTGATTGTCGAGATGTTGGTGGTGGTTTTCGAGAAGTTGCTGTTGATGGTCGTGATGTCGCGATAGATGGTGATTGTCGATATGTGATGATTGACGAACGAGATGTGGCGGATGATGGTCGAGTTGTCACGGTGGCGGATGATGTTGATTGTCGAGATTTGGCGATTGATGGTCGAGATATGGCGATTGATGGTCGAGATGTGGCGACTGATGGTCGAGATGTGGCGATTGATGATGCAGATGTGGCGGTTGGTGGTGATGGTCGTGATGTGGATGGTGGCCGAGATGTGGATGTTTGTTGTCGTGGTGTGGCGGTTGATGGTCCAGATTTGACGATGTTCGTCATTGGAGGAAACGATGGCTGTCCGCATTGTTTGTTAGCAGTCGTTATCACAGGCGTCCCTGCTTTGTTGGGCTGCACCTTCCGTATGAGTGGAACGAAGTGATTGCAGTTCACAACATCGCCGCGAGGAACATGCATGGTAGTCCACATTATCACAAGTGACGGCTTAGTGGCGGAGACACCCCTTCCCGGTATCAGACGAGTGAGCGGTGACAGCGTAAACCCATCTGCAACTGAGAACAAAAAGGGATTAGCGAAATGCCATATTTGTCTTTCAAATAAACGGATTACAAGGAGAATTACAACCAACGAGTAATATCAATCCACAACTATAGATAATGAATCTACGCGTAACTGGAAAGTATTGATTACTATCAAGGTTACCCGGCATTGCACAGGTTGAAAGGCACATTTTCAGCACCTTTGAACAAAATAATTAGATTTCCCATATTGTAAAGATGTAACTCAAATTGACGGCTGTTTACAGCGTATAATGTTTACATGCCAGTGATCTTATCGCAGAAAACATCTGTATCTTTATAAGGACATGATAGCCAGGATCCTAAAATTTTATACTAACCAACTAGATTGATTGATACATCTCTATATATGTAAAGCCCGGTTGTCATCTTTTGCGAAACAAAGTGTTTAATATGATGTTCATGCGTTATGCCATAACGTCTAACGTATAGGCAGAAAATAAATAAATACTTATTGGTGGAATGCCTGTAACAAGAGCAAGAGTAATCTCTATTCCCACCAAATATCCACAACATACAGAGGGTTTCACATCACTTTAACATGAGCAACGCCTGGTAACCCTGTTAGTGAGCAATATTACGATGAATCGTATTGTAAGTTGCAAGCAACCAAATTAGGAGTTTTACAACCGACGTATAGCACGCGAATCTAAATATGGAAATAACGCAATATCGTGACGCATCTAATAAACAAACAACAGTCGATCTGTATTTTCTCGGACACAAAACGTGTTTTGTGAATAATATCGCATTCATATCATTATTATGCTATACTATATTCATTACGGGTGCGGGACGTTGTGGCACCTGGACGATACGGCACCCATTTTTTGGGACGTTTCGGCACCTGAGATTTCGGTATTTGGCTGTTTCGGCCCAAGCATCTGGACATTTTCGGACTTTGTCGAAGAAGTTTCGGCACTTGATATTTTTAAAAAATAGATGCTTGCTGTACTAATATGTGGACTATCTATACCTTTAACAAGCTTGGAGCAGTACTGTGTATCTTGAAATTTCTACATTTTGCACATAAGTCAGATAAACGCTCTTTATTGTTTTAATTATCAGGAATTTTAAATGTAACACAGAACGTTCTATGCGCGCAGTAAAGGCTTGGAGTACAATTCTAAATCGCTTATTGTGGCACTTCGGAACGTAGAAGACCTAACAGGTATATTAGTGTGTTTGGTGGTGCTATTGGAACGGTAACCGCCGTCTTTAGCATTGTGTTACATCCTGTTTTGTTTACCGTATTTATGTTTTACCACATTGTATTGATCTAAAGAACGAAAATCAAAATAATTTATTGTAATCACTGAGTGTTACGTTGGTCCGGAAATTGACATGTGCCGAAACATCCGAAGTGCCGACAAATCTGGTACCAAAACGCCCAGGTGCCGAAACGTCCAAAATTAGGAAATTATCATAAGTTGATAATATTATTTCTAGTTTATAACCTACACGGAAGGTCGTCCGTCCCTTCAAGTGACATTTAAATGACTAACCTGGTGGAAAGAAACTTTGGATTGTGATACCAAGGACAGCACTTAACGCAAGCATGTGGTTGATGTCGCACCACGAGTCCTGAACGGGGGTGTCCTTGATATACTGGTTGTACTCGCCAAGAACAATACGTTGATCATTCTGCAACGGTGAAGAGTATCTACGGTGACTGACATCATAATGTTCAGGATGTTCTGCGAGTTCGAGCCATGTTCTATATCTGAGCTGTAAGTGGTGAGAATCAGTCCCGAACAATGCTATGGAACTTGCACGGAATAAACAGTTGCCATCGCCGAATGTTGTTAACGGAACATAGTCGTTGAGAACGGATGGTTGACACTTCTGCAACACACTCTTGGAAACTGTGTCGACAGTGTGGTCTTTTGGACTTGGTGGTATGCGAGTAGGAAGGTCGTTGTGATACTGGTCAAGAAGGGCTATCTCTGTTCGGAGTCGAAGTTGCAGCTGGTTTGATTGGCTTTTGGTCGAGTCAACAATTCTGGTTAACGCTGAGGAGAACGAGTACTGGCTGAAAAATTCAAGAAAGTAGTGATTAGTGGTCGTTTATTTATAATATACTGGACCATATCGGACTGCATCCATTGTACAAACGGTCACACGAAGCACACATTTACATCTCTTGCAAAAATAAAAAGCCCGTTATAACATGGGCCGGGGTATACCCGAAGTCACCAGTCCAAATTTGGTGGTTTAAATCGTCCCAGGGGATCGCGGAGAAAAACACGGACAGACCGATTTTCTCTTTTATATCTTACTAGCAGGTTAGCCCGCCATTGGCGTGGTTCGTCTCATGGCTTTGTTCGAACAAACGTTTTTCATTTTTTTAATTAATTAATTATTTTAATTAATTTTTTTTTCAATTCGTCGAAATCCGCCAGTTTTACCCGATTTGACCTTGAATTGATCATTGTCAAGGTCAGGTCAGGGTCACAATTTAAACCGCCCATGACACTTCCCGTAGGTCACACACACATATATATCATTTTTGGGTTACCGTTTCAAGGTGAAGATCACCTAGGGCGGAAAAACTGACCCGATCCCCGTTCCTATGAAGCCCTAAGTACGTAAGAATCACACAACACGCTCATGTCTGGATACCGACGCTGACGCCCGTGCACAGACGTAAGAATCACATTACGCACATACGCTCTTTATCAACTACACTGCGGATAGGAACGCTCTTATCTATCAACCCGATTAATCACGCAGTGCCGTTTTTGTGACTGGGAGTGAAGAACGGGTGGTCGGAGCTTCTCCAAAACGCCGCGACGATCATTCCCGTTGATTTTTACCCATAGATAGGAAGTTTGATCTCAATCTGTCCAGCCGTTTTGGAGTCTATAGCGACTATGTATATATATACGTAGTTCTCAAAATATATAGGAGAATTAAGAAAGAATTAAGAAACCATAACGAGCTGGAGAATAAATACAATTTCTTTGTGCGTGTATAATTCGTTTTTCTGACCACTTTCAACTTCTGAGCAAACTGCCAGGAGGCAGTTCTGGTGGTAGCAATCTTATCACAGTGGTTGTGTGACCAAGTACACCAAATCCCTGGAAATCCCAGGGAAACATCCCTCCCCGCTGTGGAACTTTCACAGAGATTTAGAAGCCCCAATTCTCTTTTTTTTTCTCCAAATTCTATTCGAACAGTGGCAATATTTAGTTCATGTCATAAGCTTACCTGCCAGACCAGGAAACACACTTCGGGCAGAGAAATTCTACGTCCGTTTTCCCCCACTTGACGTACTGTGTTGGACTCATGGGGACACATGAGTCGTGGACCCATTTGCAACACGAATTGCAAAGGACTGCTTGTGTACCTATCAAAGAAAATAAATACGATTAATTAATTGATGAGAACGCGAAATATAGATTACACAATGACATCAGAATGTAAAAATATACATAACATTCTGGTTTTACATGTTTGCGTAATTAGCACGCCCGCGTGTATATATACTGTAGCCCAAATTATAAAATTCCATCGTCCCATGTATGTTTTATGGTTTTTCCGGTTTATTAGTTTAAAAGTCGAACTGCGCGATCAAGAGGCCGGCCACAAAAAGATGTATATATTGGCATATAGTCCGGGAGCTAATAGGGTTACCCTTGTGCCCACTTGGGACCTAACTTGACCCCACTAATTTTGTTCTCTATCATGTCCTTAAACTTTAAAGCAATGTCAACAAGAAAAAAAGTGGCCGTGTAGACTCCAGACAAGATGGCGGCCATGATGGATGCCGTTTTTTAGACTAGGAACTTAGTTAGTTTGATGGTAATTATAGCGGGAACTCTAGTAAATTGTATATATTTTCGTGAAGCTCACCCTTGGAACAAACGTCCCACTTCCGTCGACTCGAATTCAAATATCATCAAATTACGTCATGCTCGTTGATGCCTTCCAGTTTCAATTGAATTCCCTCATTAGCATATCATTATATGCAGCTCGTTTGCATTTCTCAGATATAAATTCGAGTCGACGGTGATGCGACGTTTGTTTCAAACACGGATCTCAGACGCACCAGCAATTAAATTCGTGTTGACCACACGCATGCTTCGTCCGTAGTGGGTCTACTCGCATTTATTTGAAACAAAAGTCGCACTTTTGTCGACTCGAATTCAAATAATAATAATTTAATTCGAGTCGTCGGTAGTGTGACGTTTGTTCCAAGGGTAAACGACGACTCAGTGCATGATCACAAGTCTACTGATCCACGCGTGTGAAGGAACAGCCAAGCGGGGTTCTAATTGAATTATGCACCTTGGAGACCCTCTAGCTATACGTCCCTGCCCGCCATACATGTTTATTTTACCACGTGGTTTTAGATAGGCATATACTACTGACACAACATAGTGTTATACAGCGTTTTTCTCAACTTGCTATTAAATTGTTAAAAAGGTACAACGTTTTCGTATAAAATAAACTGGACCTGATATCTCTCAGACAAGTTCAGAACAAAATACCACCTAAAGAATCATGTCCGACCTAAAATAGGTGTCAAATCCCTACGAAATAGCGATATAAAATCAATAATTTCCACTCCTCAGAAAATTAACATTAATTTCGTCGCTTAGAAATCAAAAGCCACATTTTCTCACTAAATGTTACGTTCTAGAATTTATATATAACTTCATAATTTAGCCGTTTTGACCAAAATCCTCAGAAACGCTTTATGCCATTTTAAGAAATCATTTAGATTCGTCTTGAATTAAATTCGACGTTTGTTTCAACAGACGGATTATGAATTAAACTCGAGTCTAATTCTAATTGAATCCGAGTCGTAGGTAGTTTGTTCCATGGGTTAGACACAATGACACTTTTATAATTCAAATTTGAAACTCCTTCTCCAAGATGGCTGCCAAAATGGACGCCAGAGGTTGAAAATATGATGTTAAAAAAATTCGATTTTTACAGAATTCGGTATAAAATTTCACAAAAATTCACAATTGGGATTCTAGTCAAGTTATGGTTGATGTACATAATTGGCTATTCTGCCTTCTATATATTGAACTAGCAGGTTAGCCAGCCACTGGCGTGGTTGGTCAGACACATGACTTGTTTTTTTAATTCTGCCTTTTAAAAAAAAAATTCTTTCAATGAGTTAATTCTGCCTTTTTAATCAAGAGAAATGATGGTACACGTTCTATAATAGGTATGATTTACGGTACATCGGGCGGAAACTGACCCGATGAAAATCTCCCCCTTCCTAGGAACGACAGACATAAGAATTACACAACACGCATTTTGTTTTTTAATTTAATTTTTTTTATTTCAATGAGAGCTTCTCCAAAACGCCGCGACGACGATTCCCTAGCGATTTTACCATTATATATAGTATAGAATAGCAGGTTAGCCCGCCACTGGCCGCGTTCGGGGGGGGGGACGTTACCCCCCCCCCCCCCCCCCCCCCCCCCACAAACCAAATCAGATCACATATATTTGTTCGCAGGTCTATCTCCACTTATAGAAATTGAAAAGTCACTATTTAAGGTTCGACTAGTCTAATCTAACGCACCAATTTATACATGCCTGGAATATTATCATATTATGACCAATACAGAGCGTTTATTGATCGTATTTGCCCCTTTAAGTCGTCTGAAGTCAACAGCATCTATAACTCTTGACACGCTGTGGGCTAATTTTACCCACATGTTTCAATTCTCACCGATCAGATTGCAACAATTTTGGTTATAAATTTAATTATTTTATTTTACCAATACTTAGTGCCCTTTTCTCTTGACACGCCATGGGCCAATTTTACCCACATGTTTCAATTTTCACCGATTAGATTTCAACAATTTTGGTTATATAATTAATGTTTTTATTTTATTAATAATTAGTGCCCTTTTAAGACATCTGATGTCAACTGGACATGTATAATATGATTTTCCTGCATGGTCAAAGTACCTCCCCATATTGCAACCCAACCCACGACCTTTTGGGCAAGGACTGAAAACATTATTCCCGGTGATGGAGGTCATCATACTCTCCATATGTGGAGCAAATAAAGAAAATATATAATATGTAATATGGTCATATAAAATATATTGACTCACCTTCAGCTTCAGTAGAGCAGACGGAACACGGATACAGCACCATGGATGGAAGCGTGAATCGAATACGTGGTCGCATGATTTTAAGATATTTAAAATTATATTTTATTTTTAATTCACACACGATTATATATAATCTACCCCATAACGTAATATCGTGTGATTGGTCGGTAAGCAAATTAAGTACACGGGTTTCCAATATCACAAATACTCTCTTCGTCATCTTGATCGTTATTGTCTAGCACCAAGAAGATTTTGGGATTACGACCATTTTCGATTGCAATAAAAACACGGAAACCTCATCGCAAATCTCCGCTGTTGTCACGAGATTACCTGTTCGTCTTCCCCAAGTGTTATGAAAACACAGTTTCGGTTTAAATCCGCCAATATGTCTTCTGATTATTGTGAAGTGGTTAATGTATACAATATAACAATTGCGATACCGTTTTACTGCTAATTGATATCAACACATTCAAACAGCTGCCGCGGCTCTCTTCAGACAAGCAGTTGCTGTCGAAATCAACACAATTACACCCGCTCGTGTCAACATATAAAAATTATAGGTGTAAAGTTATTAATTTTTATTGAAAACATTCAAGAAAATTGCGATATTTACGGTCATGTAGAGCCGAATATTTATGGTGATACGGTATTTTGTGTTGACGCGTCAGCGAGTCAATATCTGGAAGTCACTATCAGGTGGTATTGCACTACCATGCATCA
This sequence comes from Siphonodentalium dalli, assembly GCA_032622095.1. NCBI lineage: Eukaryota > Metazoa > Mollusca > Scaphopoda > Gadilida > Siphonodentaliidae > Siphonodentalium > Siphonodentalium dalli. Next base: position 99,497,931 of record CP136064.1, read on the forward strand.
TCAAAATATGCTGTTTGAAATCAAAAGAAGACACCGAGCTGTCCGTGCCCTCTTATCCAATATTGGATTTTTAGGGGTTAATAATACCGACCGGAGTCGAGTGAGCGAGTAAGATTTTCTAGGTTGACCTCGTGGGGTATGTCGCTACGTTATAATGTCGAGATATAGTGTCCACGGGCCCATGGGGCCTCCCGGGCGGTCCCGGGCGGTCCCAATGTTCTTTTTGTTTATATACCATTTTATCGGATGTTGAGGGGTTAATAACACCGGCCGGGGTCGAGCGAGCGAGTACCATTTTGTAGGTTGACCTCGTGGGGTATGCCGCTACGTTATAACGTCGAAATATAGTGTCCACGGGCCCATGGGGCCTCCCGGGCGGTCCCGGGCGGTCCCAATGTTCTTTTTGTTTATATACCATTTTATCGGATTTTGAGGGGTTAATAACACCGGCCGGAGTCGAGCGAGCGAGTACCATTTTGTAGGTTGACCTCGTGGGGTATGTCGCTACGTTATAACGTCGAGATATAGTGACCACGGGCCCATGGGGCCTCCCGGGCGGTCCCGGGCGGTCCCGGGCGGTCCCAATCTTCTTTTTGTTTATATACAATTTTATCGGATTTTGAGGGGTTAATAACACCGGCCGGAGTCGAGCGAGCGAGTACCATTTTGTAGGTTGACCTCGTGGGGTATGTCGCTACGTTATACCGTCGCGATATAGTGTCCATTGGCCCATGGGGCCTCCCGGGCGGTCCCGGGCGGTCCCAATGTTCTTTTTGTTTATATACCATTTTAACGGATGTTGAGGGGTTAATAACACCGGCCGGAGTCGAGCGAGCGAGTACCATTTTGTAGGTTGACCTCGTGGGGTATGTCGCTACCTTATAACGTCGAGATATAGTGTCCACGGGCCCATGGGGCCCCCCCGGGCGGTCCCGGGCTGTCCCAATGTTCTTATTGTTTATATACCATTTTATCGGATTTTGAGGGGTTAATAACACCGGCCGGGGTCGAGCGAGCGAGTACCATTTTGTAGGTTGACCTCGTGGGGTATGTCGCTACGTTATACCGTCGCGATATAGTGTCCATGGGCCCATGGGGCCTCCCGGGCGGTCCCGGGCGGTCCCAATGTTCTTTTTGTTTATATACCATTTTATCGGATGTTGAGGGGTTAATAACACCGACCGGAGTCGAGCGAGCGAGTACCATTTTGTAGGTTGACCTCGTGGGGTATGTCGCTACGTTATAACGTCGAGATATAGTGTCCACGGGCCCATGGGGCCTCCCGGGCGGTCCCGGGCGGTCCCAATGTTATTTTTGTTTATAAACCATTTTGTTGGATTTTGGGGGGTTAATGACACCGGCCGGGGTTGAGCGAGCGAGTAACATTTTCTAGGTTGACCTTATGGGGTATGTCGCTACGTTATAACGTCGAGATATTGTGTCCATGGGCATGTGTGGCCACCCGGGCGGTCCCGGGCGGTCCTAATGTTCTTTTTGTCTATTTACCATTTTATCGGATTTTGATGGGGTTAATAACGCCGGCCGGGGTCGAGCGAGGGAGTAACATTTTGTATGTTGACCTCGTGGGGTATGTCGCTATGTTATAACGTCGAGATATTGTGTCCACGGGCCAATGGGGCCGCCCGGGCGGTCCCGGGCGGTTCCAAGGTTCTTTTGTTTATACACTATTTTACCGGAATTTGAGGGGTTAATAACATCGGCCGTGGACGCGTCAACGAGTCAATACATGGAATTAACACTCAGGTGTATTGCACTTATTGCACTACCGAGAATCACCAAAATAATCTGTCTGAACACACACGAAGACACCAGTAATCACCCAGGCTCTTTTAGCCAATATCGGCATTTGTGGGGTTAATATGACCGGCCGGAGACGAGCGAGCGAGTAAATTTTTCTATGTTGCCCTCAGGTGGCATGTCGCTACGTTATACCGTCGAGATATTGTGTCCACGGGCTCGTTGGGCCGCCCGGGCGGTCCCGGGCGGTAATTAGTCACACCCGTACCCATTGCACTTGGCCGCCTGGGCTTGTGTGTACAAAATTTATTTGGATATACATGATACAAACATCCAACTACGAGTCTATGACATCTCATTGCAGCCTCAGTCCGCATCTGTGATACATCAACGTCAGACTCCTCTTGGTACCCTTACTTGGTCCAGGACAGTGTGTTTACCAACGACAGCGCATGGTCAGTCTAAACATACATTCAGAGTTATAGTTTCATGGTCTATCGTAGTCTCGTTGAACTGTAATTTTCGGAAGCGTGCAGATTTCCCACAAATTACGTCAGATCACGTTACATTAATCGTCTTAATTGGATGCCAATGATAGTTGACTGACTGGGGCTATACTGGTGTCGAATCCCGCTGTTTGGGAGATAGAAAGTCTACGGCAGGTGCAAATTGGATTGTACAACATTATCATATTCACAATGCGTACATTGCGTGTCTCGGCAGGACTCCCGAAATTTAGGAGGTGTCTATTATTAATGAACAACCGTTCCTTCTATTAATCTTGTGTCGCGTATTCTCCCTTTTTTCTCAATATCCTGCAATGTTTCTATGGGTCAGAGTAAAACGAGTAGTTAGTTAGAAAATCGTCAAGAAGTCGGATTTCCCATTAAATGTGCAGGGATATGAACAACCTATCCCTAGTGAATAGCCCTCCTGCTTCATGAACAATGCCTGATATACATTCATCTAGCTTAGGTTAGCTTCAATTTGTTTCAGGGATTGGGCGATTAGCGATTAAGTATTGATTAAACTAGAAATTCTTTTCAAATTTGATGATCAGAAATATAGTATACTAGCTGATGTGCACGACTTCGTCCGGGTGATGTAGGGATTTCTTTGTGATCCCCATAGTCTGGGCAGACTATACAGCGCGTCTGGACAAACTATTGTTCGTTCGGTCCAGAAACATGCCTATATGAGCGAGGTCAAGGTTAAGGACATGGTCGCACGTGAAATTGTCCCCGCCCATATTGTTCCCGGGATCAAAGTAGGCCTACATACCAAATTTGAGTCGGATCGGTCGAGCAGTTTTCGAGTCTATAACACACATGCACACACATACAGACAGAACTTCCAAAATATATAATAGACAAATATTTTTATATCTTGATTAGAAATGCAATAAAAAAATTCTAAAAGTGATCACATATTTGTTATTACATCTGATTACGTTAAGATGATAAATTGACACAATAGTGTGATAGATAGTCAAAATATAGTCAACCTTAACATTATACTAACATATAGACCATGTGTGCGTAACCAACACAGAACATAGGCTCTATATAGTATGTATGTTTGTTTAAAGCCACCTGGCAGTTTACACTCCAAAATACACCAAAGTATATTAGCTTTTGTATTTTCCCGGCATCGAAATAGGTCGATAAATACTTGAACTAACTTTCTTCGGCGATTATATGTCCCAGAAATACGCATTGAAGTCATATATGTCCCAGAAATACGCATTGAAGTAAAAAAAAAATTAAAAATACAACTTTTGGAAGCTCGAATGAACCATGTCCGTTTAATATAGGCTGTGAATATTCAGCACGGTTATAAAGTTCTGGTATCATTGAGTTGGACTTAGTTCAATGGTGTGTTTTTGGTTTAACCAATTTCCTACTCATGTACTAGATATCCCCTGATAGGAATTCGCGTCTTGGTGTTTCCGACGATGGGCCACAAAGACGAGATCGGGTCATCGAACCAATCACTTAACCCTTTACCCAACAGAATGGTCCTGTGCCAATGCATTCTCTTATATATGCGAGTCGACCATAGGTCGCCTCGCATATATAAGAGAATGCATTGGCTTAACACATTAAAAATTATAAAATTGTTAAAGAATGTAAGAAAAAATGGTAAAAAGTGTTTAAAAAAGATTTTTTTTAGGCCAATGCATTCTCTTATATATGCGAGGCGACCTATGGTCGACTCGCATATATAAGAGAATGCATTGGCACAGGGCATAACTGTAACTATCACAATGTGGTCAAGGAGCCAGTTCCAATGATATCCATATTTGTATGGTTCTATTGAGAGAGACCGAAGATATTTTAGGCGGTTGAAGCTTTATTTGGCCGGTTTTGGTCGGTTTGTTGGGTAAAGGGTTAACAAAAACGGCCTATACGGCCTATACGATAGTAACGTCATATTCGCGGATCTGTTCGAGCATGGTGTTAAACTATTCGGATGTCTGCGTAACTAAGTACAGGGTCCGCGCTGGACCAAAATTTTACTTTTGCCAAATGAAAATATTTTTTGCCAAATTCTTTTAGAATTTGCCAAATACAATCCCTGATAGTATAATTTTCTGTAACAATGAGTCTTATTTTGTGGTTTATCATACAACAATAAACCAATCACCGAACAATAAAATTGTAGAAAGGTTGCTTCATCAGAAGGGCACATTACAAGAGGATTAGATATGACACCACCACACTAAATACGGGTAATCCCTCACCCATCAATACGAATGATATCAGATTAACTGTATCTTAATAAAGGTGCTAATTTTCATAGACCTTATAGAACACCACTAATATAATTATATTGTGAGAGTTTCCTGAAATGAATGGTATATTGATTGACCAATATTTTTCAACTTTCTTGAGGAATTAAAAAGTGACTTGCCAAAACTTTTGCCAAATGAAAATATTTTTTGCCAAATGTGAATTGTTTTTGCCATTGGCAAGTTGCAGCGCGAACCCTGTTTAAGTACACTCGTATTATAGGCCGAATAGCATGGGTACATGCGTAAAACGATAATATTTTGTATTATCCATGAATAATCAAGGTATAATCCGCATATGATCTTCGCTCACTCGCAGAAGCAGGATAAATATTTTATCTCAAGAGGGGGTAAATAGTTTTATGTGTCACGGCTCAATTGTGCACATGTACATTCCATTGCTGGCTTTGTGTGTATCACACCTGCAACATATTGAGGTCTTAATCGTTAAACTGTAAGCAAATATATGTCGAGAAATAAGCTAATAAATCCTCGATTCTGCGAACAGAATCCCTCATTCGTGAATGGAACGCAATAAAATGCGTTTATTCTCGCAGACTAATAGTGATTCGTCTGATTAAGTTATTGTTGGGTTAAAAGGCAATCATATCAGTGTTCAGATATCAGAAATATTCGGTATGTTAGATTAACTCTAGGTTAATACAGAGTATTTCATATATAGGTCATTCATTTGCGTGCGACCTATATTCAGCTGTTTCGTTTGGAAAAAAACACTGTTACGCACATACGGGGTGATATTTTCACGTATGACTATGAATGAAAGTGGTATTAAAACTGATACTATAGTTAGTATAGTATAGCAATATGCTAAATTGTGGATATGAAGGAAATCTCCGCTAAGGCGAATATGAACTTCTTATGAACCAGATAGAGGATGAGAGTCAGTTCATAGAATTACTTAATTTCTTGTATACTTATTATACATCAGAATAGATATCAATACGTGACCACATGTGTTCTCAATAATAGCAAGCAGTTAATATAATAGCACAATTGTTAATAGAACAACCTATACTCTCTTCCGATGAATAACTTACAGATCATGGATTAATATCAAGTTACAAAATGTGGCCTCTCCCGAAAATCGCATATTATCTGCTTACGAAAGCCTGAGACCTTGTTTTAGGTTGATAACCTGCTGAGAATCGCCTCATCTTCAATCGATATTGTGCTGAAAATGAGCCTTAATGAGGGGCGTTTTAGTCACATTATCGACTCATAATGAGGCGATTCTAAGCAGATTATGTGGGCGGAATGACACATATAAGCCAACACACGACTGTTCATGTGTACGCTCTTTAAAGGTACGGTTGGCCTTGGCGGTGGGTATCCTGTGGAAATATTTCCACCCGTCAAAAACCGCCACAAACAGAAAGAACAACAAAATGTAGACAGACTTTGTCCGTATACAGATAAGAAATATCGCATAAACAGTATGTTATTGTCATATTTTTGACCATTGTTATGTAAACAAAAGCATAAAAAAGTTACTTTCTGGTGTTTGTTTATATTATAAAGAGCGTTTATGCCATTTGTGTGTGATTAGACAGCAGCATTGTGTTGTCTTCTGTAACACAATCAGGCTCTTGCTTATGTAAAATATAATAAATCTGTATGATAACATGCTGTTTACGCGATGGTCATGGTATATATATATGAACGAAACTGTATGCGTTTTAATGTTTTTCTGTTTACGGTGATTGGAACAAATATGAATATTTTCGACAACTAAGACCTCACGTGCCTTTAACATATGTTTCCATGTGGCCACCCCATAAAACGAAATAATGGACATGACTCCATTATCTACTTATTTCAGAATCAGATAATCACATTATGTACCCATATAGGTCTATTATTTGCGTCTGGAAATGTTGCACAATCCGCGCTTGAACACGTTCGATGTTAAGACAGTAATTAACTCGGGACATTAGGACCATATCTATATAGTTTCTGACAACTCGTTGGTCCAACCTTACTCAACATTAGAATACCAAAGCGAACATTTCCTGCAAGTTGGAGTTGTTTAGTAGATTTAGCGGAAGGTGCCGTACATCAAGCTCGCTTCAGGTATATTTTTTATTCACTTCTGACTAATCGGCGTAGACTATTTTGCACTACAAAACCGGCAATTTCTGACTAAATGTATCCGATCTGGCCAATTTGAAATTGAATATGGACAGTTAGTTTATCGCAAGTCAGTATAGACACTTATGTCCGTTTTAGGCTCTCGTGAGAATTCGATCAACACACATAGGGACTATGTTTGATGGCAATTTTAAGTATGTGGTATATGTCGGCAGGGAAAAGATGACTCTGTATCGTTTCCTGCTGTTTGAAAATTGTCACAAATAGTGATATATTTTTCGTAGTCATAATATATAGTCACTTGAGCATCAACATTACCCGGTATCAGACAAACAAGAGTGGTTAACCCTTCACCCAACAGAAGGGCCCTGTGCCAATGCATTCTCTTATATATGCGAGTCGACCATAGGTCGCCTCGCATATATAAGAGAATGCATTGGCTTAACACATTAAAAATTATAAAATTGTTAAAGAATGTAAGTAAAAATGGTAAAAAGTGTTAAAAAAAGATTTTTTTTAGGCCAATGCATTCTCTTATATATGCGAGGCGACCTATGGTCGACTCGCATATATAAGAGAATGCATTGGCACAGGGCATAACTGTAACTATCACAATGTGGTCAAGGAGCCGGTTCCAATGATATCCATATTTGTATGGTTCTATTGAGACAGACCGAAGATATTTTAGGCTGTTGAAGCTTTATTTGGCCGGTTTTGGCCGGTTTGTTGGGTAAAGGGTTAAACGCGGTATGAAATTTTTACCAAAATTAGTGTACGAAGATCTGCTCATATTTTGAAACACAGATTTGATATATGTCTATGCCATACCAGCACATTGCAGGATCATCTATTGGAATGGAACTATCCAACTATCTAATCCAATATGGCTGTCAAGACGGCCGCCAATATTGCCGTCAAATAATAGGAAATCGTTGACTTTGAGTCAAGCAAACAATAGATCGTTTTTTTTTAAACAACATCATCCACCTCATCGTGACTTCCATGGTGTGGCTTTAAAACATCATTGTTATAACAAGAAGACACATCACCATCTCACACAACCCAGTTTCGCACAAAATAAGCCTTTTTCTCTTGCATTTGCATCATTTTTGGTATAACATTTAGTTTTCTAACAGTTGCAGTTATTCGATAAACAGTAGGTTAGCACTTGGATCCGGGTATAGATTGGTCATTACAGGGTAAAAATTACCATCTCTCTTAATAATATAACACAACCGAACACTTAAATGCATGGCAATGCGCACGTTTGGTTCCCTCTATCACTGTGTCATGTGTTGGCGGAAGTTTTAGAGAGGAAAGTTGTTTTTTTTTTCATGAGAAGAAGCCACCTCACATAAAAAAAATACTCAGAAAAATTCTTCCCAGGAGCATATAATTCGCAAACGATCGACCCATACATCTTATCTGATGAGTCCGCCACGTTACGATAAACCACCTCAACCCGGTAATTATTTTCAATGCACCTTACAATGACATGAGCAAGAAATTCCGATAACTCGTCTAGGTACGAGAACATGAAAGTGTTGGCATGGAAACATTCGCAATGTTGGTACTAGTATTGAAGACCCACACTTTTCTTGCGTCCACGTTTCCCGATTCTAGTTGAAGTCGTCGGAGAGCTTTCAACGTCGTACCGATCGAAGATCACATGACACTCATAGCACTTCTTGCACATGTTATCCAAGCAATGTTTTCCTCACACATGTATATAGCGACAGGTGCATGCTTATGTATAGCGCTTGAACGTCAGCCATGCAGTGTTCGCCCTACCGCTTGCCAAAGTTAACAATAGCAACAACAAAAATATTTCATTTGGCAAGTAGGTTTTTAATTATGAGATGTGAACTATCCAGCCATTACCAATGGAAACCCGATCAACAAATCTGTCAACCAAGCCCCATCAGCACCGATATATCAAAAGTTATATGTAACTTCTTTAGTGTTCACAAAACGGTAATACGTCGACAATTGCAAACCTTTCTATGTAACTCGGTTCCAGCTATTTCATTGATGTCAGTGTATGTCAAAATCGGAAACATTTTAAGGAATACTAATTCCTCTCAATTTGTATAAGGTAACTTTTATTGGTACAATGTAAGAGAATACCATCAGCCGAAAAAAATTACAACTCATACTTCCTCATACTTCCCAATACACCCCTTTAGATTTATTTCCGACAAGAGGGCGCAACAAACAAGTATGCACGCGAAACAGTGCAGTCATCTTTTGTGTCAAACGTAGTAATAGCATTTGTAATTTTCAACGTATTGCAGTCATTGGATAAAGGAAGCCTGTCATTCAGTGTATCAAACATGCTTCAACCTTTCGTCTTAATACGATCATTGACCCTCGAAATGCAAGTTTTCTATCAGTTATATATCCTGTGACATTATGACCCTCGCTACAATATGTACAAAATCACATCGTTCATATTTTAATGGATATATGATGAAATGCAAGTATGCTATGAGTTATATATACTGTGACATTATGACCCTCGCTACAATATGTACAAAATCACATCGTTCATATTTTAATGGATATATGAACTCCCGTAAGGGTTGGACAAGTAGAGCCACATTCGAGACCATGATCAGCCACTTTTGCACAGAATGGGAGTTCTTATTAACTACCAAATTTCCACTGGTGAACTCCTTGTATGTATCAGAATCAGTCTTTGGTAGAGTCCACACTGGTATTAGTGTGAACTAGCAGTTTGTCCATGGCGAAATCACACAAATCAACAAAGAGAGGTGGTACTCCCCGTTTCCGAAGTGAAAAGAGCGAATAAACATGAATATAACCAAGCCTTGAAATAGCGTGTCTGTCGTTTGCAGAATGAGGTCCCCAGAGGGAGAATTTAGTGATGCTACCCCGCATATCGGGCTAGTATCACCAAATTCACCCTCTGCGGACCTCATTCTGCTTACAACTCAGCAGAATGAGGTTCGCAGAGGGTGAATTTGGTGATGCTAGCCCACTATGTGGGGTATCATCACTAAATTATCCTTCTGTGGACCTCATTCTGCAAATGACAGGCACACTATTTCAAGGCTTGAATATAACGCCAACAATGTCCATATATTGCAACATCAAATTCAATAGCGGATGTCTTGTCATTTTATCAGGTTCCCACACTGAGTTGTCCGATTCAATCAGATGGTCCAACAGACTGCGCGTCGACTAATAATGCACTATTGTTCGATGATTACTAGGTAGTTTGTGTGACGTCTTTAATGTCCGTGGTCATCTCATTTTCATTGAAATCCCTGGAACTAATATACAACTTAAATAAAGCCATGTTATTGTATTTTCATTAACTGCACGGCAGATTAATATCCATCATGACCTGGGGTGTGGGATGGAAAAAATTGGGCCGGACACGAGGCTTTCCTGTGAGATTTGTCCATGCCCATATCCCAGGTCATGGTGGGTCATGTTTCTCCCAACCAAAGAGCCTCATTCCGATTTTGTGTTTTGTACCAATCTTTGGCCGATTCTATAGTAGCGTGGTAACGGTACATCTGGGGATAAATCTTATGTGCTATTCGTGATTATCTTTTCAGTATATATACTGTAAAACAAAGCGCGTTAACCGTGCGCTCAGGATTAATACGTTAGAATGAAATCGACATGGGCTTGTGAAAGCGACATGAATACGTCACATCGTTGCACCTCCACATATTCCGAGAAACGCGCATATTGATGTGAAGTATGTATTTACAACTAGACTAATTGTGTGTCATGAGAAATGTCAATATCGGCACCATTAGAAAAAGAAAACATGTTTATATATGACAGACATATATATTATTTCGGTATATATACTGTAAAAACAAGGCGCGTTACCCGTGCGCCCAGGATTAATACGTTAGAATGACAGCGTCATGAATACGTCACATCGTTGTACCTCCGCAGATTCCGAGAAAGGCGCCTATTGATGTGAAGTATATACAACTAGACTAATCGCGTGTGTCATGAGAAATGTCAATATCGGTAACATTAGAAAATGGAAACATGTTTATATATGACAGACAAATGGTATTATCTTTGGAAAACACTTCATGTTTCACTCGGGCATTATCAGGCACATAAAAATTATCGAGCGTAGTAAAATGTTGATAAATCATCTACGCGTATTGCAACAGACGCCTTCCCACAAATTCACGACAGGCACTGTCACATCGTTGGTTTCCGTCCTTTGGTAGATCGCTATAGATGTACCATTTGTAGTACTTTTTCCTTTCGGGGAATCCTCTTTGAAGTCACAGTTGTCAAAGTCGCCATCTGAGACACAGAGCATTCAAGAAGCCAACTATTTTTTTACTTCGAACATGTTGGTGAACAGTTCACCCGACAGCAATTGGGACTCCCCTTCTTTGTTTCACGAAAAGCAAACAGTTAACTCTGCACAAATTGATAAAATGGCACTTTCGTACTGATATAGTTGACGATTTATTATTATTCCTTCGAATCGCATATCCACACACCCAACAGACTCTAAAAACCCAACACATGCACCATTATTATTAGATAAAATATATTCCAAATCTATTGTATTTCATTAATCGAGATGTTTTTGTCAAACGTTATATATATTCTGCTTGTGGGGAGAGGAGGTTCGTCTAAGTTTTAAGAACTTGCCGTCCAATTTGTACCATTATTGATAATAAAATATGTTTAAATAAAATATTTCCCGTCTGGTAATTTGTCAAGAATGAGGCGTTTCAATTTCTTCCGGCCATACCATAAAGGGAACAATGAGATTCTGACCTGTCATTGAATTGTTTCTCTAAATCCACCCCAATGGTAACAAACCGCCGCCAACCAACAAGTTATACCTGTGTGGTATTGTTAATTTCGGACTTCACGAGTCGTGGCTAATATTTATAACATCATATGTAACGTTCTACAAGGACGACGCCCGTATCAAATAGTGGATAATTATTTCATTGCTTATCTACATTGGTTAGATTGTATTAGATGTGTGGTTCCTTTCTATATTATTCGCATTAGGTTCGTGTCTTTGTTAGATTAAGCTTTCTCGCCATTCCAACCTTTTCTTTGTATCAATCTGCTGGCTTTTCATGTACAACTTGTCAATTCTTGCCCAAGCGGGTCCTCATTAATTACCGTTCATCGCACGTATTCTAAGCTTTAATTTCAATAATTACTTACTTGTCAAACTGTTAATGCCACTGTGGTGATCGGATATTTTATAATGCAAATATGTTACTCGAATCCCGCGTCGTTAATTCACACCTGTGCATGCTTTGTATATAAGAATTTGTAAAACTGTGATATGTTGCTTTATGTTCCGGAACTCCGCCGTTCAGTCACTTCCGCGTATTACAACCGGAGTTCCGATTGTTGTGTGGACCACTTGCAACTATACCGGAATGTCCGTATGTTTCTATTGTAAATATAAATGCTTATTCCCCAGAACGACACCATATTCTTACAGTACCAAAATCAACTCTACCAAACCTGCAATGAATGCAATTTCTACTTCCATATCAACATTGGAATTCTCCCGAACAGATATGTGTTTACGTTCAAGTTAGAATTGGTATAGGATATAGTTTCTACCTGCCGTATCAAATCCAGTCAGAAGTCGGGATTTTTTTTACCCTGTGCCAATGCATTCTCTTATATTCGCGAGTCGACCATATGTCGCCTCGCATATATAAGAGAATGCATTGGCTTAACAATTTTTTATCATGTTTTTTAAATAAATGTTTCTTACAATTTTTAGGTCATAAAATAAAAAAAACATGCATTACCCTGCATGGAGCCCCACACATATATAGAAGCACATAGAAGAGTGTCGTCTGCTCATGTTTGTCTGGGGCTCTGTATTGGTGAAATTATAAAAATTGTTAAAGAATACAAGAACAAATTATAAAATTTGTAAAATATTGTTAGGCCAATCCATTCTCTTATATATGCGAGGCGACCTATGGTCGACTCGCATATATAAGAGAATGCATTGGCACAGGGTAAAAATATCCCGACTTCCGACTGGATTTGATATGGCGGGTCACATATAGTTTCTACCTGCCGTATCAATACAACATATCCTCGAGCAAATGCGCACATAATCGACCTATAAAGAGAAATAGGTACAAGATGTGATTATTTCATTCTGAAATAAGCAGAAAATGGAATATTAGCCGTTATTTCGTTTTATGGCGCGGGCCACAGCGAAAACACACGTTAAATAGCGTACGCCTTATATGTACCATTGTGCGCTCATACTCTGCTTAGAATCGCCTCGTTTTTAGTCCATAATGTGACTAAAACGCTCTCATTTTCAGCACATTATCGACTCAAAATGAGGCGATTCTCAGGAGATTATCAACCTAAAACAAGTTTTATTGTAAGAAGTTAATGTGCGTATTTTAGAGAGAACTGGCTTATTAATAATAATATATGGAAAAGAAAGTGTGATAGAAGCGGGGGTCTGCAATTTTTTGGATAATGGGACAAAATGGTTAAAGAATGATTCTATTATACATTAGGTATGAACATAACTCTTGGTAGGGAGTTTGAGTTCACCATCAGTTAATAATGAGGAATATGGGTGATAAAAAAGGTGAGCTTGCTAACGTTTTCATCGAGGATCTATCAGTGCACCTTGACATGGAAAGGCTCAAATTTGAATAGTTAAATAAACTTAAATATCATTTATTCAGCCTGATATAAATGAAAACACAACCAATAATAGATTCTTAAATAAATGTGAACTCTTCAAATAAAATTAGACTATTCAAAAAACCGTAACAAGATAAAAACGAAGGTGTTAAAATAAGCTTTGACCAATTTCCACGATATTCGGTATACGAGTCTAGGATCACGTCTAGATGGGAGCTGTCAAATTTTAACGATTTTCACTGAAAATCATAGCCGCCGGGAGCCATCTTGGAGTTTACTCTTTGTATCACTAAATCCTTCAGCACACCCTCCATATGGGTCTCCGGGATGACCTCTAGATGGAAGCCTCCATTTTCCCCCGATATTCGTTTTACAAAAAAACGAGGCCGCCGCAGCCATCTTGGATTTTAAAGGCACGGCGGTGTTCATATTCATATTCATATTTTTCAAATCGCCATCAACAGAAGGAATATTAAAATATATATAGTTTTGTTCATATGCCAAACATAATCGGCGCGTAAATAGTATATTTTTGTCAAGACGTACGATGGTGTACGTAAACAAGAGCATGCTCGTGTTACAGAAGTTTTGCTTCTGTGTACATAACACAGTGCAATTCTATTGGTTAATCACATACAAATGATATAAACGCTCTTTTTTATTTCCATATCAGGAAAACAGTAACAAACAACGCTCTTTATGTTTACCATATCCGGATCTAAACAAAAGCCAGGTTCTGTATCGTTTTTTGCTTTTGTTTACATAACAAAGGAAAACCATTTGACAATAACATACTGTTTATGCCATATTTCTGATTGGTATAAGAACAAAGTCTGTCTATATTTTACTATTATTTCTGTTTATGGTGGTTTTTGACGCAGGTGAATATTTTAACAGCATACCCACCGCCAACGCCGCCCGTATCTTTAACACAAGTTTGAGGTCTCGTTTCTCATAAAATCGTCTCCAAACTTCAGATGGATTCCCGGGGTGGCCTCTAGATGGAATCCTCCCATTTCCCCCTGAAATTCGTTTTAAAATAAACATGGCCGCCAGCAGCCATCTTGGATTTCAAATGATGAATCCATCAGCACACCCTGCAGCCCCAATTTATTGGAGAATTGTTTTGAAACTTATTGGATAATAGTTTTGAAACGTTACAGCGTTGTTATTTAAGAGTAGGATTGTTTCTATAATCATGATACGTAGCACAGATCGCATAAGATCAAGACAAATGAGTAAAATAGTCATTTCGAGCAGTTTGACGGGGTTGGCCCCTCCCCCTGAATCGGAAAAGAAATTATGGGGTGGTGGGTACCAAGAGGCCGGAAAATTAAAAATTGCACCTAGTGTTCGTAAATTATTTCCTGACCACACCCCCCCCCCCCCCCCGAAGGGCATAATAATTTGAGTGTATTCTTGATATGATACAACGGTGTAAATATGGCTCGGAGTGCCCTCTATATATATGCAAGAATAAAATAGGCACTTTTGCTCCGATTGGTCAATAGCCTGTCTTTGTTTTTCGCTTTTTGACATAAAAATACGTCAAACACATGTAAAACGGCCGTTCACACATAAATTAACCCTTAATAAATGGAATAATACTGGTCACTTCTTCTTGACTATCTGAGTGCTTTAGTGCCATTATCGACTTAAACGGACATGGCTCATTCGAACCTCCAAATTTTGTATACGTAACTTGGAGGGACAGACGCGACAGGTCGATAAATACAAGTAATATTGATATGCCGGCTTCATATGCTTTGAAAAACACTTGCCAAAGTCACAACCATTTTCCAACCGTTTTCAATTTTTGGCTCGATCAGATAAACGCTCTTTATTGCTACCATATCAAGAATAGACTTCCATGTTGCGCAAATAGCTGTTTTGTATTTGGGGACCAACCACCGTATTCACAGTTGTATTTTTCATTACTTCAATGCGTATTTTTTGGTTACATAATGCTCGTAGAAAGCTAGTTAAGATATTTCTCGACCTATTTTGATACAGGGAAAAATTTAAGAGCGAATAATATCCGTATTTTGGAGCGCAAACCGCCATGTGGCTTTAATAATATAAGTTAATTTTGGGCGGACAATAACAAATAAACGAACTCACTACTTCCGCGAAATAAGCTCATATTGGCTTTATTTGAAAACTCAAATACGCCTTATATGGGCCTGGACGTTGGTTATTGAAACAGTCCTAAATGGGAAGTTAATACCAAATAAGCCCGTGCTTTGTTTGTTTTCACGAGAACGGGCTGGAAAATTCAACCAACTCGCCACTTTCCAGATGTACGCTCTTTATAATGTGTTTTCAGTGTGTCCACTATGGGCTATTTCAGAATCAAATAAGTACAATATGAACCTATGTGAATATTTGCAATATAACATCGCATAAATAGGTTCATAATCGACGTATAATATTCACATAGGTTCATATTTGATTCTGAAATAAGCCGATAGTGGACTTATATCCTTTATTCCGTTTTATGGCGCGGGCCACAATGAAAACACATTTTTTAAGAACGTACATCTGATAAGTCGTGAGTTGGTTTATTCGTGTTATTGTCCGCCCATAATGAACTTATAATAAATGGTCAGCCGACCACAGTGTCCCCCGAAAACGTGGCAAGTCGGCGCCGCTTTGTTAAAGAAATTAAAAAAAATGTTGAAATGTCGAAAGGGTTAATAATTCCGAAAAGAAATAATTTTCCGTCATCTATATACATGTTGAGCATCTTCAATATGTGGGTAACAATACTCTGAAGTTTCAAATATCTACGATCAAAACTGTAGGAGGAGATGATTGCACCATGAAGGTACCCTCATATAGAAAAAAAAGTATAAAAAATATTTTTCAAAGTCGAAAGGCCCATAACTCTGGGAAAAATCATTGGATCAAACTCAAATTCGAACTTGACCTGTATTTTGATATGAACGACCCACAAAAAAACAGAATTTCCAATTAAACTATCCAAACTTGAGTTATCATCCGGAAACCAAAGAAAAAACAAGAAAAATTGAATTTTCTAAGTCGAAAAGCCCATAACTTTGAGAAAAGTCAACGGATCAAACTCAAATTCAAACTTGACCTGTATTTTGATATCGATGACTCACAGAAAAACGGAATTTCAATTGAACAGTCCAAACTTGAGTTCTCATCCGGAAACCAAAGAAGAAAAAAAAATGTAATTTTCTAAGTCGAAAAAACTCCATAACTCTAGGAAAAATCATCAGATCAAACTCAAAACTCCTGTATCTTGATATGACTGATCCACATAAAAACGGTATTTGCAATTAAAGGATCAAAACTTGAGATATCATCCGGAAACCGAAAAAGTGAGAAATTTTCAAAGTGAAAAAAAAGTTGAATAAAGGGAAATAACTCCATAAAAGAACATCGGATCAAACCCAGAATTGAAGAGCACATGTGTTCTTGGTTGAGACACCTACATACCAAGTTTCAATCACATCGGATGATCATTACTGGAGTTATAACTCCGGACGGACGCGGCCGATTACAATAGTCCCCCAAAAATACATTTTTCGGGGGACAATAAGTTATTATAAGTCGATAATGGCATTAAAACACTCATTTTCTAAATCGATTACGAAACTAAAAGAAATCATATTTTAGCCGTTAACGTGCTGAATTTCGGGAGAACATGCTGATATTTCGTTCCAATATGAACCTATTTGCACGAGGACATGTTCCACGGAACGACTTCTGCCTTTTGGTGTTACCATGGGATAATATCAAGTTGTTGGCAGCTGGATGACACAGCCGACAATGTTAACAAGAATGTTGGAACCGACGTTGTTGCACGGGACATGTTAGTAATAGTCAATTTACTTTTTGGACCGTGCACCTGTCGGTACTTCATTGGCACCTGTCTCTGTGATTGGGTGTGCAATGGGGTTAACAAGACCACGACGCAAAATCATTTACGATATATTCCGTTGTCATGAACTGGCAAGATGAATTGGTCGTAACGTCATAACCACGACACAGTAAACCGAAATTAGAAATGTACTATCATATCTTCGTACGTGAGAGACCAGCACTGGAATGAAAATCTAAAAAGCATATATTGTGTGAGCGGAATAGTGATTATACTGATGCCACGGGAGAGGATTTCAAGCTCGGTTTATTTCGGTTTATTAGCTACTACTTGGCAATAAAGGACTAATCATCGCAGTGGAGTCTCCATAATATGCAGTGAGGAGCAACCGTACGCCACTGTGTCTCTCCTTTCTCGCCACATCACTCTTATCTTTCATAGACTTAGCACGCACACGTGAGTACAGTCTGATACTATAGAGATATCTGAATAGCAGTAGGAAGTTTTGGGTTTGTTTAAATATATTTTCCGTTGCGACAATTTCCAATAATTGCATTTAAATTACCATATGCCAACCTCCTTGCTCAATTTCAACTATTGTCAGAAAACTTTAGTGTACACGTATAGCTACATGTGCATGCATGGTATATCATGTCACTATTCTCTGTCCTGATGACGATTATAGAGAATATATTCTACTAGTTTAAATCCTCGGAACTGTTTAAAGATTCATAATCCGAATTAACGCTCCTAAATTACTATTTCTTTGTCGTCGGGGGTAAAGAATATGTTATTCTAGTCGATGAACCCACCCACCAAAGATCAGAGTTAACAGATATCGATTTTTTAAATCTGTTATTTTTCACTACCTCGAATATTTGGCGGCCTGGCAAATATTCGACGAATGGCGACCGACATACTCTCGATACCAAATTGTGTTGAACAAAATGTTGATATATAACACTTTTTGTGCAATTTTATACTATAGTTGACAGTGGTTAGCAATATTTCTGGGCGATTAATCGATTCTGATAACTGAAGCGGCATTTCAAATGTTGATGATGTTGGAATCTGATGATATGGGACCATCGAATCAGAGTGTATACCTCTAATGTTTTGGCAGGGAAGTTTCTAACTTTGTATAAATATTGCGATTGCTGAAATTGTGTTGTTTCGCAAACACAGGTATTCCAGTTTTAAAATTCAAATGTATAAGGCTGCGATTATTTTTCACTCAATCGCTCATGGTAGGAAATGTGGACATATTTATACCTCCAGCTGCATGTGACTAGAAATACGGAATGGGGGTACTAATCTCATCTAAGTGGTCCTGATAGTTCCATATGATACCTGTGGGTCCTGTTGGACTGATATGATGCTGGTAGGGCATGACAGAAGTTGCTATGAAAATATATTTGTATTTTTCTGAAGTTGTCATTAATGGGGTGGTTGGCAAACCCCGAGAAATATGTATTTGGACAAAACCGGTCGGTATAAAACATTTTTTTTATAAAACATTCAAAAAATGTTTAACTATTTTAATAATGGTAGCGCTGGTATAGCCATCTCAGTGATGACCGGTTTGCCATAACTAACACATCCATTATTAAAGTATTTAACAACGTGCATGTTTTTGAATGTTTTTTTTGTACACATAGTAGTTTTTTTTCGATTTGTTCAATTCATTGCTTTGCCTTACCAGCATCATATCAAAGCAGCAGGTCACACCAGCATCCTATTAAATACGCAAGACCAGGGGTGATACCATTCTGACAGGGAATAGGGTTTTCCACAGCGGTAGTACCACCCACTGGCAATTAGCGACGATCACACTCTGTGATATTAAATTTGTTTTTTAAATTTAATTTTAGAATGTTTTTTAGATTGAATTCCTTGCTCAATTTAGATTTATTTTTTTTTATTCAAAAAAAACATTAAATTAAATTTTTTATTGTTTTAGAATGAACTCCTTACTAAATTTAACATTTAATTTTTTTTAATTTAAATTTAAAATGAAAAATTAATTAAATACTTGTATTTTTTCTTAGATTGAACTGCTTGCTCAATTTAATCTCATGAATTATTTATACATGCCCGTATAGTAGGAATTGGTCAGCAAACTTATTATGTTATCTTAACCCTTCCATGACAGGAGCTTCCTGAAGTTTTGTGAAGACTCTGTGCCATTATCTTATATATGCGAGTCTCCCATAGGGAGTCTCATATATATATATAAGAGAATACATTGGCCTAACAATATTTACCTTGACCATGTAAGCCAATGCATTCTCTTATATGTGCAAGGCTCCCTGTGGGAGACTCGGATATATAAGAGAATGCACTGGCACATGATCGGTAATGCTGCACCAGCGAAGCTCCCACCATGAAAGGTTTACTACACAGCATAGTGAACATTAGAATGTGACGAGAGAGCGTTCATAATCACGGGTATTACACATATTGCCTTATTAGTTGGCTGCTTTTGTCGTCCATATCTTGTGTTTTGCTAATGGCGTTGATGACGAGCAAGTTACAGTTTTTTTGCATGGGGATTGGGGAACCCTGGCAGATTGTGTGTCTTTACGGATCTCTAGTGGAATATTTAGCTTTTGACTGGTTTCGAGCCAATAATTTCCTACCTTCAGTTTTAGTTCGACTATTTAAGACTACAGGGGTGCTATTCACCAAGCGAGACTATTTATAAACCAGGTAGTTTAATTGGTAGCGGCTGAACGCCAAAGGTATCTTTGCATTAGCGCAAACGACACACGCTGTCGATGGTGTGATTGATCCAATCTATCAGATTTGTCACTTGTCAATTGACGCCGTCTCACGACTGATTCATGAACACTGCCACAATCGGCATGTATAGCGGTATAATCTTTGGGTATAATTGTGTGGAGACTCATGCTTGCGTTTATATATCAGCAGAATGAGTTTCAATGATATTATTGAGGTTTTTTAATTAGCACAGTCTGAAAATGAAGAGTCAAGAAGATAACGTCTCAGAAGATTTTTGTTTGTGTTTTGGTTCTTTTTGGATATTTCCCTGTCATTTCCAAATAAATTTCTTTCCATGCATCATTTTTCCGGCGCTGATGAATGGTGCCGGTTTATTTGTTCCTTAATATTTTGATTCATCTCCCCACAATGTCCAAAAAAGTGTTACGCTCATCGGCAGTTGGGGGGTGGGGGTCTGGAAAACAATTGCACTAGGGCCCAAAAAGTTGTTTTCCGACCCCGATGGACCCACCACCCCATTTGTGCAAATTTGTTCCTCCAAATGTTAAGGACCCACCCCCTTTCTCATGTTTTTATCAAAATTTATCAAATTTTTTTTTTAGCCGTTCTTCCATAGCTGTGTTAACTGCCTTTCAATCCATTCCACTATCCTTTTTTGGTGCAAACTGTGTAAAATTAAGATTCAAGCAATAACATCCTTAAACGGGAAAGCACAGGTCAGAAAAAAACGAAAAATAATCTGTATTCCCAGGTGTTTTCTGGTGTTTCAAGTATCTAACAACAATAATAAAGCATTGTGTAGGTACACTGTATGTCACAAATTGCCCTAGACCGTATTAGAGCTTTAATATATCGAGCGTGTTTAGTCCGACAGAGAACACTGGCCAGTGTAAATAGTGGTAAACAGGTCAGGGTTCTACAATTATTTATGCATGATCAACGAACTCTTTAGTCTTATCCACCGGGTGGGTGAGGAGGGGAATTGTTTTGGTTAGGTATACACATAGATATATTGCCCCGATATTAGTCGGCGGGTATATATAGTTGACGTCTCGAGCCGTCCGTGCGTCCGTCCGTACAAACATTTTGCATCATAACTCAAGAGTCGGTTGTCATATTTTGATGCTCTATTACATGTGACAGACCAGAAATGGGAACGAATATGCATAATATCACGGATTGTGAGCACCGATGCATACCAGAGTTATCCATGGGCCCTGTTTATGAAATTCAGTCCGTACAAAGTTTTTGCAATATAAGTTGAAGTGTCGGTTGTCGAATTTTGAAGTGATTTGGTGTGGTGATAGACCTGAATGATAGGGGAAGGATGTATGCAGATATTACTGCATATCACATGTTTCGCCTGTCGATGCAAACCAGAGCTACCAACCTGGTTCAATCCGTAAACAAATTTTTGCATTATTATAACTCAAACACGTGTATGTATATATGTGCACTAGAGTCTGCAGTATAGTCTCAGTCAGATGCTATTCTTGATTTTAGTTTGAACTTTGAAGACATTGAAGAATGTCATTTCTCAATGCATCTGAATGCATCACATCATTTCAGTTCATCTATTTGTAAGCGATAACAGTATACAATTAGTATTTTAGTTTAGTCTTGTTGAGCAGTATTTAATCTTCAAGATGATGTTCGTAAATTCAAGGAGAATAGCGCCACCTTCAATTGGGATTGTCTGAACAGTAAAACAGTAACGGTCATTCATCATAACCAATTCAGTTTTATTTGGATAAGTGTTGCAAATTAACATTATTTGCAATCATTCAAGATGAGAAATAACCAGAAGGAATGAATTTGATTGCATGCCAGAACGAGACAGTATTTCAGACATTAGAAATTTATGAGATACCCTTTTTAATTTCGTGTTATGCAACAATCGGGTTAACGATATCTAGTCATCATTGAGTATTCACCATGTAGTATTTGTGATACAGTTATTTTTATTTTATTACTTTTATTCGGTTACGGTTTTCCATTGTGAAGTGGAACGGGATCCTGTGAAATCCAGAATGTTGCTAAATCTGTTGAATGTTGAAAAAAAAACCATTTTGGAAACAAATTACAAGCACGATTGTTTCGGCCTCTGGACCACATACCCACCCCGGCCCTATATACGGATTTTTTTGTAGACGCCACCCCCCCCCCCCCCCCAAGTCGTCGGTGGTATATTTTGCCCCCCACGTCCTTTTCCTTGGTTGCTCATTGTTGAAATGAACCAAACGTGTACTGTTATGTTTATGTGACCAGTGGTCAATCTATGATTGACGCAAATCACCTTGATTGGATAATCCTATACCGCGCGGCGATGTCTTCCCATCGATATGTCCACCGATAGCTTCGCATTGAGCGTCGCCTTGTAAAAACTACCTGGACTATATTATAAACCCAGCCGGTGAATAGCACCCCAGGTGTTAGGTTTAAGCATCGTGACCACAGAAGCACATTACCGACGTAATAATACCGATGTTTGTTACGCCCCCGACTTCGGTGGGTTTTATTTGCGAACCTTCGTATCGTGAATCGGACGCTTAGAGCACATAAACTATATTGTTATGATATACTTAATATAAACAAAACCACCACCTTTCTTGTTAGTCGAATTTAACCCCGGGCCGTTTCTATCTTGTAACTCTTCCCAACAGTATTATCCGCGAAGACCGAGCTTTCCAGTGATACTGCATGTCCGGGAATCAGGATTTATCATATTCCGTGATTACCTGTTACGTTTTGGATAGGATAGGATAGGATAGGATAATTTTATTTACAATATGCACACATGGAAAGTACAATTACAAATAAATATAATATTAATAGACTATACATGTATATTGTTAGGGGTGAGATAGTCATGGACTGACTGCCTTCCCCCCCCCCCGAATGTGATGACAGATTATATGATGTAGATGGCAGAATGAATTTGATTGTTTTTTTTGGGTTACGTTTCATCGTGTGCAGACTGGGTTTTTTTTTTTAAATAGGCTTTGTTAGGGCGATGGTACGAAGAGTGGTTTATATGTGGTACGAAGAGTGGTTTATATGTAAAGGCACATACTTGGTCGACATAATGAATGAATACTACGAATATACATGTGTCAGTGGAACCGAGTAGGAATAATGAGAGTGAGGTATTGGGAATATTTTAATTAACAGGTATACTCTTTTTGGTTTTTTGGTTTTTTTTTATATTTGTTAGCAAAACAATTATGTATCGTTTATACAATCAGGGCATCTTCGGTTTTTGCATCGAACGTTCGCTGAATAGGTATTAATTATATCCGTTTTCGGAAGACATGTCTTGATTGTTTGGGTGTATATTTACTTTCTAGGGAATTCCATATTAGGGGGAATGAATGGTATGGGAGAACTTTAGAAAAACAGATGGTCCTGAATTTGTGTTGTACTATGGGATTAGGTGTTTTGTACTATGGGATTTGTGCTTCATGGGTACTGCGGAATTTAGCACCTTCACTTTCCGAAATACTGTGTTTATAAGGACAGAACAAGCGATCCCGCTAACAATCCGCCCAGCTTCTATTTGTAGTGGATCAAGCTTATCCAGGAGATATGACAGGCATCTGGGAAGTTCACCTCCACTCACAGATACAAAACACGGACAAGGGTTTAACGCTTGATTCATGGTACCATTTTGGTGCCTCATAAAGCCTTCATTTAAAAATATTATTTCTCAATTGACATGCATGACATCGAACAACTAATTAAAGCCACGTGGGTTGCGCTCCAAAATACACATATTATTCGCTTTTGAATTGTTCTCGAAATAGGTCGATAATTATCTGAACTACCTTTCTACGAGTACCATGTAACCCAAAAAGACGCATTGAAGTAAAGAAAAAATACAACTGTGAATACGGTGTTTGGGTCCCAAACACAAAACAGCCATTTGCACGACATGGAACGAAAAAAAAAGCGCTCCGTGGTAGTCTATTCCTGATATGGTAGCAATAAAGAGCGTTTGTCTGACTTCTGGCGAAAAGTTGAAAATGGCTGAAAAATGGCTGTGACTTCAGCAAGAGCATATGAATCCGGTATATCAATAGTGTGCATTACAACCAGGGCTACCGCCCGTTCCTTTATTTTTATTTTCCGCGGAGGCACACGGATTTATCGCCACCGACATTTGTCTGAGGTGATTATGCATGTGTAATAGTGTGGAGCTCAATCTAAAAATACGTCTGAGTAATCAAATAACATAAATATTGGAGTCGCGATTAATTTCATCGCCACCCTTTTCAATCATGCGCGGATTCGTCAGGCATCAACATTCTGCAGGCCGGGACTAAATAATTCCATTCTTATCGAGTGCAGGTCCAGCTTCAGTAAAAGACGAGCGTTGTTAACATGTATGGGAATAAATAATTGTTATTCATATTAACTGGGAAAATACATGGAACTAGCAGTCTTAGTGCATGATCCTGTAGCCGATTATTATAAACTTCCATGGAATTTTTTATCCATGCATTTATATTAGAACGTGCGCTTTCCATACCTTCTGATGAATGGAAAAGTGGCGTCTATGTTAATCACGTATATTTCAGAGACTATAGATATCAACAGCTTACGCTTTTTTCTGCAAATCATGTGGTTTTCGTGAATAAATGGGAAAACTCAGACTACAATTTGAGGAGATTGCATTAGCGCAAATAAAAGCTTAATTTCTGTCAGTACGCTAAGGGCAAAGGCAACACAACGATGTTATCATTGAGGACACGAGAAAGTAATTCTTGATAAAATAAAATGTTTTAGAATTTCTGACATAATGCCAACATGCTGGGTTCAATTTAGGACAATCTCTTTGTGTTGGTTATTCAAATAAAGCTTTGTTTGAGCATGCATTCCTGCCAACTTTTCTGTATTTTGCAACACATTGGTGAAGTATGTATGCGAGTACTGGCACATACAGCGAAACTTACACAATGCCCATTCGAATGACATTTACAGCAATATGGGATGGTAGTCGTTATATTGTTATCGCTCTCTCGATGGGGATGTTGTATTTTCCACATTTTAACATATGATCGGCCTGCATGTTGTCTTCATATCAACGAATCTTGTTCCGAAGTCATGCCCATATTCAACAAATATTTTTACGTAACGAGAAATGTGCAGACGATCACATTAAAGGAACTTGGCAGTTAGTGTTAATATTTAAACATCGCGATGTGAAAAATCGCACCAAATTATGCAGATGCCGCTGTTCGTTGGAGGGGTGTAACGGGGGTCATGAAACCATGTACACAACGTTCTATAACAAAATGTACATTATCTGTTCGATGGTATGTCTTATACAATGAAAACCGTGAATCTACGTGGATCTGAAAAATTGAGAAAATGTAGTATACAATGTAAAAGTAATTGCCCAAGTGTGCGAAGTCAAACTGCTAAACTGTCGCGCTGCATATCTCTGCAGTTGAAATTTCTCTGGGGTCAAAATGCAGCTAACGTGCAACAACGGATTCAAATGTGCTCTAAATTATCTTTAAGACTGTGTACAGCGTTCGAGCCTTTATAAAAACAAAGGGATGTCATTCATGTTCAAGAACAGGGCTATAGCAGCACTTGATTCAGACGCATGTTTACGGGTAATTCATTTAGGAGGAAACATTATTGCGGGCACTTAACCAGTGCAAACATGAGATGAGTGGCGCTGAGAATGAGGTCGTTGTTCCCAACATACCCGGAATGTACGGTGTATGTGGCAGATTTTATCGCGAATGCGCATGTACAGCAGCTTTCATTAAGATTTAGAAGGAAATTTGCAAGATCTTTTGAAGCGATCATGACAGACTGTTGGAGGCCATTGCCATTAGGGTTGCATTGAGCTACTGTCTTGTCTTAATTAACAATCGACTGTTAATTAAAAAACACCTGGATGCACCTCGTGTGGGCCCAATGCATCATTGAGGAAATGATAGTAAACGCTCTTAAATCACTTTAATGAACGAAATTCATATACGTCAGATGCATCAAAACTTGATTAATCGAGCTTTCAGTATCACCATTAAGCACGTGGGTGGGGTTCCGTTATGTTAGAACATCTCCACTATATGACGACGTCATGTTATGTGTGATTTACGCTGTGGTCATTCATTGGGAAAAATATAACACGAATATCTCGAAAATATCCGCAGAAAGGCTATTTTCTTTCACAATACTTGAACATCAGATACTTTCAAACGTCGAGATACAATGGTACATTAACTGATACTCAAATATGTTTTGTGTACCACAACGGGTCATATATCGGTTAGTAATGGAATAACACGTGAATTGTTCTCCGATATACGTTCCTCGTTTTATCTCACCGATCCCGGAGAATCAAGATCCATAGTTTCTGTGATCGTCTGGTAGAGAGACAAGTCCAGTCACATCAAGTAACTCAAGTTCATAGTTTATGTATATATCGTTCGTAAACGGTCTAGTTCTGTCTTTCTTTCTCCGGGTCTCGAAGTTAATTTTTTCTGTCAAAATGGCAAGAGTTTATACTTCTTCTCTTCTTCCCATTGCAGTCCACCATCAACAGGCTGATGATTATGACTAAATTTATTTTGGCAACGGCTGACGACAATTTCTCTTCAAAATTAGAATTTGTAATAATATAATTTAATTGATTTGAATTTGGAGTGTCACGATTGGTTGATTTGTTTATTTATGGGTTTTTTGGGACGTCAATCATGGTTTTTAGTTGGTTCATCATCCTGGTCATGAACTCATCGACTGGAATGATGGTGACTATTTCATTTGGTATATAATTCCATTTTATATACGTATGGGCCAGTAGTGGTCAAATAGCAATGCAATCCACCAGGTCGTAACTAGGTGACTATATTGTATATCTAGAACTGTCGAGACGCGAGTCAGATAACAATAGATACACGTGGAAACTGATGGCAATAGCTTGTCAACCTGACATAAATATGGATCCCAATGAGCTCAGGCATCCTATTAAATGTATTACATTTACAGTATAACCCTTACATAGTTTGAATTTTACCTTTTTCATCGATATAAATTTCCAAGTTCGTGTGATGGATGGCATACATTAACCTGTCATGTCATTTCTAATAGCCTTAGTATGCATTTCCCAAGTCGGTAGAGAGGTTCACCAATCTCGCATAATTGGGAAACCAAATATTGTCATTTTCGTTTTAGTTGTGAATATAATGAGCCATCCCTAGCTTAGTGTGCTGACGTTATGTCCGTAATCATTACTTAGGAAATAAACGTACTCTGATTGCCGGCGAGTTCACAAACTGTTTTTTTCATGCTCGACTCGCCGAATATCCAACGAAACAGTAACGTGTATCTCCATTGTAATTACATCCACCAACAAGTTAAAAATAAACTATACGAAAAGCACTTCTTATCGATATTACATGCCTTGATGTGAGATATCCTTTTTTTGGTGATCAAATTTATGGATACCTTCCATGTGGTTACTCGTAACAGCACCAGAACAACATCATGTTAACCGCGTATATAGTAAACAACGTTCCCGATTACTCGATTACGCGACTCCTGGCAGCGCGGTAACGTATTTTACGCGCGTTGTCAATGACACCGTGCTCAGTTTAAAATGTATGCTCGCTTCAGCGGTCGATGTTGGTGAATCGAAAACTAAATTTAGCAGCTCTCGGCCAATCAGAATGCCTGTTTCGACAACACATATTCGACTAATTAATGTAATTGCATTGCCGTATACCACATCATGACAGTTTGCGTTCGTATCCAAGAGGTTAAGGTTCTTGATGTAATATTTCTTGAGACCCTCTCGCAATCCTGATTGGTCGAGTTTGAAAGTGACACGAGTTAGTACCACTAACCGAGGTATAACCTACATGTATACCCCCGTCTTAGTTTTAATAAGAACGGAATTTGATCAACCAAAAAGGCTGTTGTAGTAGTCTGATTGGAATATGTGGCAAGTTTGTCAGTTCCTTGTCGGTTTCGGAGGTTTCTACGTGGAAGGGGTTGATTGATCAGGTCCATTATCAACTGATAGCAAGTTGCGATAACCCCCGATGTGCATGTACTGATTGTACAAACAACAACTAACTCGCATAAATGATATATAGAAGACCCGTAGCTTATTATTAATACAAATGAATCACCATTACATGTATATGTTAGCATCATCTCTCCTGAAACCACCAATTACTCATTCAATGAGAGAGTTTTGTTCTGGACCAGATACGTCTTTTTAAATCACTCACATGTGTTTATATATACGTTGTAAAATAATCAGGCCTTGGTCACAACATCTGCACCAGTTTCAGGAAGGCAGTCCTCTAGATTATGACATCCCATGGTGATATACAACAAACCATTCATACCAGCGGATGAGGAGATGGATGATAATAGGAATGGAGAACCATGTGGCGAAATGTGAGATACAGCGGGGAGCAGCGTGGTAGGCTTAGCTTCCACCAGCTAATATGAAATGGTGGCATGCCGCTAGTAATTTGTCGGAATATCATAACTCATCAGCGGTACTAATTACAGCATGTTTCTCCATCAGCAAGATGCGCTAAGCGGGAGGGCTTACCTGTGTTAACAACAATATTGATACGAGCTGATCCCAGCGATAAATGCTCGCAGGTGATCTAATAAGGGGAACTAACCTCGTATACACGTCCTGGTGGTTTATAGGTTACCCACTAGTCATACGAGCATATACGTACCGACCGGGGGTTTTATGGCTATCGGAATTCAATGACGTTCGACATTTTCTGGCAATGACTAAGATTTAGTGTCGTTAATCTTCGATGTGATGTTTTGGACGAGACGGCGGTGAATCATTCTCAGAACAATTGGAGCATTGGCAAATTGACTAGATAAACCAATGTACGAGTAATATTAGGACTTGAGATTCATTAGCGAATCACAAACTATTTACTTACAAAATAACGTACTTGTTTAAATATATAGAGAATATATATATACATCGGGACACATGTTGTTTTATGTGGCCCCTATTCCGAACACAAAGTCATAAGATTCCGTCACAACGTATTTAGAACGAGAGGTTAAATATTTCATCGGAGGTCACCATTTACACTGAGATTCCTCGAATTTATTGGAAGTGTTATTATGTATACACCAAATTGTTTTCTTTATAATATATTGACATGAGAATTAACATAAAACTAATCGTTTTATAAAGAGAAAGTTAGTAACATTCGACACATGGTGATTTGTTGAACAACCACACCGACGCAAAGCGGATGGTGGTATTGGTCCCGCCGAGCATGGTACCATGCTATACCAGACAAATGGAGACACTGTAACTTATTTACCATGTCGACTATTTGTAACCGCGTCACAAAAATGATCGCCAGCGCATAAGTTTGGGTGGAAATGCTAAACATGTAAATAAAACACCCCGAACGCGTGATTCAGCGTTAAGTCTGATAATATATTCGACGTTACCATGTGTGTACATACTGAGGAAATAACAATCACCAATATACAACCCGCTCCCAACATCCAAAGTATGAAGCGGATAAAAATAGATAATCCAAAGTTCGTTTTCCCAATAAAGGTTGTTTCCTTGTCGCTTTCATCACCACAGTGCGATCGTGTTGATTTCAGTCAAGTATAAGTTTCCTTGGACCAGTCAGTTGTCGTTTTCAACGAAAGGAACACATATGACGTCAGAATTGTGTACTTGGTCTGATTCTCTATATACAATTGTGGACATTAACACAAGCCATAGTTATTCTGATTTGCGCTTTGTTTATGTATTGTGGATTACAATCTCCATTTTATGGATATCAAAGCTATTTAGTACTGGGAATCCTGACTGGTGGTTAAGAACATTCATTGCATTATTTGTTACCTCTGTTATAGGGGCGGCTGTTCCTACGGGAACGCGACAACACAATCATGCAAGTTACGAATCTATAGTATTACTATGGTATATCACAACATACTATAGTGCAAGTCCCAGGAGATTGATGCATAGTATATCCTACTGTGAATAGTATACTATAGTTATACTGTAGTGTACTATTGTATAATATAGTAATACCGCATATTACTATGCTAATAATATTGTATTTTTTTCATAAGGGTCCTCAACTGGTTTCGCAGTAGATACTTAAAAGCATCAGGTCATTGCGGTGAAGCTGATTTTCGAGCCAATGAAGTAAACTCATACAGTGTCATTACGTTGAAAATATGAGCTAACAAGTAATCAATGTCATTCCATTGCATCATAGCATGCACGAACGTCAACGCATAAGAAACGTAATATGAAAGTCAGGTCTTAAAGGGTTTTTGTAGACGGGAAGATTCAGTTGACAAACTAATGAATTGTTGGCAACCATGGTGACGTGGGCGATACCGTCTGTAAGCACCTACGATTGACGAATATTGGTAATTATTGTTGGCGGGGTGTTGCTTTTATCTCTGGTATATCTTTATGCAGCCTCATTACAGGTAATTTGATTGCATCATGAGCCGCCAAATTAAGGCGCCAAGCATCACAATTAGAGCTATAAATTGCACCATGATGTCTAAGAAGGGTGACGCCCGTTTGTAACATTCTTCATACTATACACTGGAGGAAATTGCCGTCATTTAAGTGTACAAATATCTCACGTGTGCATTACAAAATGGTGTCTTTTTCGCGTGGTCAACTTACATTCTTTAGGCACGGCTGAATGGGCAATCTCTATTTAAAACGGAAACAATCATTATCCTGTAAAACCAACATATGCCATGTTACTATAACAACACCTGTTCACCCTCATAATACGTTCTAATTATGTAACCAAAAAAGTGGTTTAAACAAAATAAAAACAACAATTTTCGAGGCTAGTCATGGGAGAATTTGAAAGGAAATATCTGCAACAAACGCACTGCGTTATCCAGCTTATTAACACAAGTAGGGTATGCGGTCAGTTTACTATCTGAAATCATGAATGTCTGCGAGCAAATGAAAAAGTGACCATAAATAAACACATAATGTCTGAACAGATGAATCAGCATTGAGTGTTTATGTCTGTCAGATTATTGCAAACGTGGTTGAATAATGTTTATGTTGTTATCTGTCGTTTTAGTCCTTCGCACGACAAAATAGTTCTGCAAATGGTCACCAAAAAACTAAAATATGCACTGAAAAATGTTTTATTTATTTGCTCGCAGACATTCATCATTTCAGATGTAAACTGACCGCACACTCTAATTGGGTTCATTAGCTAGATAATGCAGAGCGCCTGTTGCACTTATTTCCTATCAAACTCTATAATGACCAGCCTTGAAAATTGTTGTTTTTATTTTGTTTATACCACTTTTGATACATAATTAGAATGTATATGTGTTGTTATAGTACTATTACACACTTTGGTTATAGAGGATAACAATTTCCCCCTTTCCATCGATATATATATATAGTTTGTAATTGAGATTATTTGAAAATTCACGATTGTGGTGTCTCCTTAACTGAATTGACTACTATATTGTATTCCTTCCTTCAACACAAGGTTCAGATTGAGTACATACATATACATGCGGATCGAGTTAACAGCATACAATGTGTGGGCGGCACAATACGATATTGCTGCCAAATACTAATCGGCGATGGATGACAGAGAAGTGAAAAGAGAATCGCAGATATTTGGTGGTAAATGTTGGAGTTGTAAAAACGTGTCGTTATGTATGGGAGAAAATCGTCTTAGCGGCAGACCGAGCGACAAATTGCGTTTAGCACAAAATAGCTCGAGTTGGCAACCACTTCTCGTTAACAAATCATTTCTTTGTGCGGTCCAACAGGCAAAGCGTTACCTGCGCTGTGCTGGTGGAAGTTTGCCGGCCATTTACCCCATGAATGAGGTGTAGTGTTATTTGGGGTTGTCGTTACAGTCCGTGTATTACAGCATTGTAAGATTTATCGATGAAAGTTTGGTTTTTGGGGGGGGGGGGGTAATCGTAGTATTACGACGATCACAGTTTACGGTCGAGCGGAAGATAACACCAGCGAGTATTAATCTAATAACAGAGAGGGTTATGCTCACCGATAATTCACTCCACTACACAGTGGCGGTTAATCTAACTGGTAATTCACTCCACTACACAGTGACGGTTAATCTAACTGGCAATTCACTCCACTACACAGTGAAAGTTAATCTAACTGGTAATTCACTCTACTACACAGTGAAAGTTAATCTAACTGGTAATTCAATCCACTACACAGTGCAATTGAATCTAACTGGTAATTCACTCTACTACGCAGTGACGGTTAATCTAACTGGTAATTCACTCCACTACACTAATCTAACTGGCAATTCACTCCACTACACAGTGAAAGTTAATCTAACTGGTAATTATTACGCCACCTGTGGTGTATCTAACTGCTGAGATTTTGATATTGCGTGGTGGACAGGGCGAATGTATTCTTGTGGGGCTTTTATTTATAGAGTTGGAAATTCCGTTTATTTAAAAGTCGGAACTACGCGACCAGTAGGCCAAGTCCAGTAAAACGGTTCGTTATAGGTGCTGGTTGTTATTGTTATTTTAACGGAATTCTGAGTTGGTCATTCGCGAAACCAATATATTTTATATTCTATAATTAAAACCGTGGGTATATAATATATGATCCTCTTTATGGATATTGTAGGAAGGTAAATTTAGCTAAAGCGGTGGGATATCTTGCAAGACAACACATTTCGGTTTGCGCTATAACTGCTCAATGTTTTAAGGTGTTACACAACGTCTGATAAAAAGAGTTCTATCTGGAATATTCACACTATTTTTTCAGAGAACATGCATAGAGTAAACATAGTCCTATCGGACTATCGTAAAGTAGTTCCGTTTAATTCGGGATTAATTAACCCCCAGACTGCCGAAACTGCCGACAATAAATTCGCTTGTTCGTGTCCCCCGAAAATCAAACTTGCCTGTTTAGAGGTCCCATTTTCGTGGCTAATGGTAATAGAATCACAATTTTTCAGTCAAGTTCATGGATAAATTACATTACACTTAATCGGCTTATGTCCGCGGCCATAAACCTACGTTTTGATAACAATTTATTTGAGACAAACTGTTGCGCGGGTATCAGTCGGCGCTTATCGGTTGAAGTTATTATGATCGTGCAGCCTGCACGTGCAACAAGTGTTCAAATACAACAGGAAAAAAAATACTATGTCAAATAAATAACGTGATCAATGGACAGACAAGTTTCATTTCCGTGGGACACGAAAAAGCGAATTTAATGTCGTCAGTTTCGGCAGTCTGAGGGTTTTAATTAATCTCCTTTACGATATCCCGATAGGACTATGTTTACTCTATGTTCTCTGAAAAAAAATGGTGTGAATATTCCCGATAGAACTATTTTTATCAGACGTTTTTTAACACATTAAAACATTGAGCAGTTAGCGCAATTTTCTGAAATTTCGGACTATTTCGTCTATAAAAATACGATGAGCAACTGAAAATGTTTTTCAACATTCTGGAAGGGGTATATGTCCATGGTATATATGTTTAAAATTTCATGCATACACTATGACAGATAACAAAGTTATAATTAGTTTTATAGGCCCACCATAAATCCCCTATAATAAACGCATGCCTCCGTAAGCACATGGCTTTGCTGTGGATACTTTCGTTCCCAGCATGCATCATTCTCGCTATCTGTAAAATGTCTATGAACAATGGCTGTGCCATGCACTCTTAGCTTTGATCCGCATTTAGAAGCATTCTGGTGTGGCGAATGAGAAACCTGCAGTAATTTATAAGCCGTAGTTCATTGTAATAATTTGAAGAATTACTTGTCTTAACGGAATTCTGAGGCGGTCCATTCATGTAACCAATATATTTTATATTATGATTTATATTTATGGCTAATAATATGATCTTGGTGGCGTTACCATTTCTGACTATGGTTTTCTTGTATCCGTGTAGTGGAGTGATTTGTCGGTGTCTAACCGTTAAACCACTCCACAGATAGGGTCAATCTAACCGGTAACTCGCTCCACTACACAACAGAGACGGTTTATATAACGGTTGGCCTGGACGGTGGGTATCCTTTGAAAATATTTCCACCCATCAAAAACCGCCACAAACAGAAAGAACATCAAAATGTTGACAGACAGTATGTTATTGTCATTTGTTTGACCATTGTTATGTAAACAAAAGCATAAAAAGTTACTTTTATGGTGTTTGTTTATATTATGATGGTAAACATAATGAGCGTTCTTTGTTGCTTAATTCCTGATATGGAACTAATAAAGAGCGTTTATATCATTTGTGTGTGATTAGCCAGTGACACCGTGCTGTCTTCTGTAACACAATCAGGCTCTTGCTTATGTAAAATATTGTAAGTCTTTATGATAGCATGCTGTTTACGCGATGGTCATGGTATATATGAACGAAACTGTATGCGTTTTAATGTTTGTCTGTTTACGGTGTTTGGAACACATATGAATATTTTCGACAACTAAGGCCAACCGTGCCTTTAAACCACTCCACAGATAGGGTCAATCTAACCGGTAACTCGCTCCACTACACAACAGAGACGGTTTATCTAACTGTTAAACCACTCCACATATAGGGTAAATCTAACCGGTAAATCACTCCAGTACACGTAGAAGCCATCGATCCGTGGAAAGCAAGCGACAACCTTATCCATACACACGAATGAGGTTAGCCCTCTTGTGCATGTATCACAAATTTGCGCTTGCTTGGGTTAGAACCTACTTCGCCATCACATACGACTTGCTGCCTAATGCGCAATTTAGCTTACCAACTGAGACACAGAGGCTTCCCACTGTTGGAACGACGACAAAGAGCGTTAGTTTCACTATGAAACTACACACCCACACTTAAACGTGGTGCGGCTTGCACGCCCAAGGACATATTAATCGACTTACCTTCTCCTATGCTTATTGCAAATTACTATGAACGAAGGGGTCTTCATCGCAGCATGTTGGTGTGTTGGGTGCCCAGCTTTCTGAATCGGTCTTTTGAGTATCCAGCTTGACCTTTGTGGGTTTATATTACAAAAAGTATCACGTTTCTTCGTGTTAAAACACAGATATAAGAAGCAAATTTATGGCATGAATAACAGTTTTGACTCTTTCTGTACTAAATACTCATGGATGTATAGTTCCTTTGTGATAATAAGTTCAACAATTTAAATCATTCTCTGAACATTTCCCACCAGTGAATGTGAATACTTCTGCACTTGTATTATTTGTTTCATATGCCTGTCGTTTGCTCATTGTGTCTGGATACCCCTCCAAATGAATGGTAGACTATTCCAATGTTTACTTTTATAACTGAATTAGAGAATCCATTCAGTATCCAAAGGGTTAGAGATGCCAACCCATGCGCATGTGATCGAAATCAAGATTTTTATATCAAATGGTTGCTGAAAACACATCGTGGGTCAAGATGTGTACCCAAGAACACCCGTTCGTTAAGCTGGGTACCCAACGCACCAAACTGTGGCGACAATGACCCTCCCAGCCTTACTATGCTCCTTGACAACTGAGCCACGCCCTGAAGTCTATAAATCTATAGCAATGATGTTACAGATAAAATATAAATAACGTAATATCAGGCTACCAGAAGTACGGGCGTACCTCCATCCCACTGCACAATAACTCCTTATGACACTAACCCCAAGTGAATCTCGATCGTCTTCGCGAACTGGTTATATCTCAGCGTACTTAAAACTGATGAACGTACATGCTATTCGGTATATCGGTCATGATATTGGGTGCATCTGACATTACGGCAGCATGTTTTATAATCCATCCTTAATTGTGGCTTAGCGTTAACAAGTTTGGGTCTAATTGAGGTGATCTGTTGTGATGCAATGCTTCTTGGCAAATGTCTGTTGCATTCTAGGAGAATATCCTATGTTTGGATATATCATTGTTCTGCTGTGTGAATGCCAGCAATATGTCACGCTAGAGGCGAACAACATACAAACAAACCCGGCCAATCGCCGAGAAGACCACAAGTCCCGGATGCAATTTTCCCAAGAAATGATAACCAACTATCCATTTACCAACTATGCTTCCATGAACGTGCTGACAACGATCTTATGGGACTCTCTACCCCCCCCCCCCCCCCGCAACTTTGGTCAAAATTGTAAAAAGTTGGAACCTTCATGCCTGACACAACATTGGTTTACAGCACGTATAGGTTGACATGGTTCACCTTGTATGATTTTCCAACCAGTAATTGGTGGGTAATTTGTTGTTTTAAATCAACAGTAGCACATGTGTCTACTTATGGACCAAAAGTTTGGTTTTAATTGGACATCAGATGGAAATTTTCAACCTCAGAGAGCAGAGAGTTGTCAGGTGGGACAATTGCAAAGGTTGCTTGAGGTACCCAAGGGAGTGGGGTGTAAATAGAACCTGGAAACGTGGCTTTGTTCGTCAGGAGTGCTTCCTATTTTGACTGGAATTGCTCATGTTGTTCTGGGTGTATAGATGACTAAAACAGTTGTGAATTTGTATTGAGGATCACGTATTTTCGCCCAGGTAGTTCGCCCAGCGTGGTAGATATATTATGATCGGGGCTAAGATTATGACGCTTGTTCGCCTGACACATCGGATATTCGTAAAACGAATACACCAAAACATACCTTGACTTTTACTCTGAAAAGCGTTCGTGTTTTTACATTAGGGACTGTGAATTCGATCGTGGATTGGTTATAGCATCCGTTTTAGAAAACGAAATGAAACTGTTTCTTTCCCCTGAGTGTTATACAGGAAACTACGACATTACTCGGGTATTACATGTGGGTAGATCCATCAAATTCATCCTTTGATTGGAAAACCGCTCGACTCAATCAGCGGGAATAATTCACTGTGGTGCATTAAATTGAGCATTAAACCTGTTTAAACAATGCTTTGTTGGTTACACTCCATGAAGTTCGTCTTACGTCAAATCGTTATTCCAACCAAGCCAGAAAATTGGAATTCATATAATATGATGAGTACAATTGTTCTGAACACCTAAACATGAAGCACTTTGGCTTGTATCAGCGCCGCAAAAATACGTAATGCATGTTTCTTCAAAGAGCAAACTGGCACGATGCCTACCTAATGGGGAGACCAGGGAGTGTAATGAAGTATGTTTGCCTGAGAATTGGGGGAATTAATTCCGAACTTTTTATATAGAGTCCTATCACATACCTGCGTTGGTCATGTTTGGGATGTCCATTCATGCACATATTAGATTCGTCATGTCGGCACATCCAGTGTAAACACCGTGGTTGAACCCTTTCTATAAAGTAAAAATAATTCATATTCTTAAATCCTTCATTTGGAGGGGTGTCAAGAACAATAAGCAGACGACAGGCATTCGAAAACTGCAGAAGGATTCATATTCATTTTCTTTTTGTTTAAACATATTTTATTGTAATATAATATTGCAAGAGGGATCGGGGCACTTGTTTTGACAACTTACACCCGCCCCTATCACATTAACATTTTAACAAATACAACGTAGATGACGAACATAACATATATACAGGATGATATGTGGCGTGTTTGTGGTTGCTGTCAGTCCTATCCTTCTGCTTTTGAAATTTCACCTGAGGTAGTCAACATGTGTAACGCATAGGAGGATCTCCAATATTTTCAGCAGAGGGGGGGGGGGGGCTAATTAAATCGTTTCGTTGATGAAATGTATGAATGAACAAAATGGAAAAGAATTTCATTGCGTCGATTCGATTCTGATGATATCCCTGTGAGTAAGGATGAAATGTTAGATATTATAAATTTGTGGGTTGCAATCTTGTTGAAAAGTTCAAATCTTTCGGTTGCATACAGGGGGCACTCAAAGAAATGATGAAAGGCATCTTCGACTTCGTATCCTCGTCGAGTTTCTAGTCTTGGCCATCCTACTTCCTCAAACAATAGATTGTTATCTGCGGAACGCGTTAATCCTGTAACTATTCTTGCAGCTTCCTTGTGTATGTCATCGAACTTTTTTAATAAGTAACATGTTGCTGTGTCCCACACTACATCCGCATATTCTATAATTGGTAAGATATATGCTATGTATTTTTTCAAGCGATATTCGGTCGAGATCGTACTTCAATCTTCTTATCTGTGAGAGACGCGATGTTGATTTGTTTGCTATTGTGTGTATATGAGTGTTCCAGTTTAGATTCGATTGTATTTCAAGTCCAAGATGTTTGTGTGAGTTTGTAACTTTGTAAATAATACATTTTCTTGTTCGACTTTTAAATTCGGGGTCACGTTCTTATTTGTAAGGGAAATGGAAATTGCCCTAGTTGTCGTTGGGTTAAATTTCTTATTTATTGGTGTGAAATGTTTAGATAATAACTTAACAAATGACCTATGATCCTATGGGATAACTACTGGTTAGTGGTGCTTTAGTATATATAGAAAGGTTAAAGGTCGAAATTTAAATGGTCACTTTGATTCTCTGCCATAGCCGTACGGGCGCCCACATAATATGAATCGTACGTGACACGCTGTGACATAACGCTAAGAATAATTTATGTAACATCATGCAGTGGTCACGAGGGAGAAGACATGCCAAATTGACAAGACGTGTCGTGGAATGTAAAATCTTGTCTGGATTATCGTCATGAGTTCTTCATTTTTCGTTTTCATTATAAGCTGACCAACGAAATTGGTCTAAATGAAATGAAATGAAATGTGAATTCTTCGTAAGTTGTGAAGTAGTTACTTTCATTTTTATCGCGATGCTTCATTTCCAATTCCGTTTTTTTTTGCAATCTCCACACGGTTGCTAATCGGAAGTCACATGACAATCTCTCCAAAATCTATACCCGCGATCTTGAAATCACTGATGGATATAGAAAAAAAATATGACGTCATTCACCTGCCTTATAGGTATAAGCACCCTTGGTGGTTGCTATTAAGCGGGCTGAGACTTTTTGCCGAATTTTTTTTACATGATATATTCATGGTTGTAACTCAGTTTTTGTGTAGCATATACCATGTATATACACAGAAATATTACAAAATAAATTCAAATTAACCTTAAATATGTATCATTCGGGCTCCCTATGTGAGACTCGCATATATAAGAGAATGCATTGACAGGGTTTTTCGCAAAATTTCATGAAGCTACAGTCATGAAGGGTTAAATGATCACCTGTGCCAAAGAGCGTTTATGTTTTCGTTGACCAGGAGTTTTGGATATTAAATAGCGTTCTTAAATATACATGTATATGAATAAATATTTGGTCAATATCATTCGCCTCCTTTTTATCATCGTTCGAACCCACAAAAACGGCATGTGAAAACTGCTGTTAATAATTGAATGTGACCACAAGAATTAGTTAATCGACATTAAAATCGTTCCGACGTTAAACTAGTTATATTTGCTAACATCAGGGTTGTTTATATGGCATGGCATATATCACCAATATACTATGGTTTTAACCCTGACATAACATGTGGGTCTCGTTGTTTCAGTCTATATAATATCAAAAACATGTAGCTGGTGTGAATTCAATTATAAAATGTGTTGGCGCAGCATATGTGATATACCATGTCAGAATCACTTAACTAAATGGTTTCCCAGTGTTAAAGTGATCTGAAACACTGCGATTGGGTAATCAAATGGAAATGGAGAATAATCTTCCTCAAAGTAGTTATTTTTTACGAATATCATTCCAAATTTACAACAAAACCGTCATTCTTATATATTATTAAATGCAATGATTCTCGATAGCGAAATAATTTGGTTAGTTTATCGCCGATAGTTGCGTCCCATATCGAGATGTAAATATTTATAATTAAGCGTAGTTCAGACGATGATTTCGTGGTACGGTCGATTTCTTTGAGATTATCGACGATGTTAGTAGAATTCTACATTCCCACAATTGGCGTTGTGCCTGTGTACTAACTTATCAGTTTCACGCACTCGAACAAGCCCGTAATATGTCTTTAACGTTTTAGCCAAATGTATTGAATTGAAGCCTGTTGGCCGCCCCAGTAATGTTTTCCAATCTAGATTGACACCAGGTGATCATGAACATGCAAGAAATCCCATATGTCATGTGTTTACTTTTTAAAATAATTCCCCAAGTGTACGACAGAGCTATCCCGTAGCAAACTTCTACATGGAATAATCCAGAACTAACTACAGCAGCCATTTAAATAATTTGTCCATTCACCAAAATCCACTCCCCCATTAATTCACCAGTTTAAATTATTTGGATATGATGTACAAATCAAATACACAAGATTTCATCCTTTAATGACGTATAAGGTGAAGATCATTCCTCAGTTACCTTCACCTGTGGCACTCGCTCCCCGACTCTGGAACACATTTAGCTCCCTGATTCATTATGCAGTTTCTTGTTACGTTTTTACGTATCTTGACGTATCTGGACTACGATAAGGTGGTCAGATTGCATACTGAAGAAGCACAGCGCGAAACAGAGACTTTCGTGCTGCCTTTCTTCTGGAATGAACACTTGCATTTTTATGATACCAGGGTCATTCACGATCGTAGGTTATGAATGCACAAACAATAAACAGAAAAAACATCGTTGCTTGGAAAGAAAACAGACATAAAATAATTATCACAAAAAAGTTGGTTAAATATGACATTGGAACGACCGAAGGAATAATGTATAAAAGATTATGATCTCCTGTTCACCTCGTTTTATCTCGACTAGCAGCGTTATTATTCAATCAACTCCGAGCAAAACCCTCCAAGATCTGTTCTACATTCACTCGGAGAGAAATGAGTTGGCTATATATCAAAAGGAGTTTTGCACATGTCTTATTTTTTCAACAAAGATGTACAGCAACTAAATCATACCGCACTGATCCATGGTATTGATAGTCAACAATGGCAAGTGTAGTAAATGTGTTGTGTGTAATTACACTCACCAAATGATGAAGATACGGTAACTAAAACCCATAATACTATAACAGATCCATCACATTGAAGCTATCCGTATTGTTTAATAGCGGTTATAAACGCGAACTCTTACTAACCGTGCACTATCTATCAAGAGAGCCCAATCAATAACGAACTCCCGAGTATACCATAAACCCTACATCAAACCGACCCAAACCCTCTGATAATACTGACCACATAGCCCATATTATATTGTCGCATGCACAATCCCAAATATTGGGCACAATTTTGAAATTATATATTCCACTCTATATGTCAAAATGACGACGAGTTTGGCTGCGGACACACGTATCCCAGTAGCGATGGCATAGTCGGTGTGACAATTATATATGGTGGAGTTTGGTGAAAATTGGTTGTCATAATTAATATGCCATAGCTAGCCATGTCGCCCGCTGCATATTCGCACAATGAGTCCTTCAAAGTTCGTTATACTCGTCATTTTTCTTGTTTTTGGTCCTTGTATAGTTCGCTTTGTTTATTCCAGATACTTTCTCGCATCTGCATTTCCTCCAACAGTTCCGACATAGCTTCATTGGCCCACATGATACTATTAGCGGAATTATGCGGAGAACTAAAAATCTCCAAATAAAAACCGCAATTGGGGAACTGTCTTAATACGCATGAAATTAATAAAGTGGATAAACATGAATTGAGATCATATCAACAAAACGTACTGCATGCATGATATGTGAGTGAATGAGGGATTGCCACGATCAAACACAATTCTGGACGATCGATCGTGCAATTATATATATCGTAGAGAATACAACGTAGCAAAGCGTAATGAGTAGAGATCAACCTTGCATGGTGAAACGCAATGGGTTAATTGGTCGAGTCGACTCATTGTGCGGAAATTCAGCGCGCAACATGGCAAGCTATGGCACAGATAAGTAAGTTTATTGTTAACCTCAATTTAGGAGAGGATAGTATACAAATGAAAAATATATACAAGTTATATAAATATGCATGCAAATGTTATACTAGTCACAATATTAATTTTACAGTGTTTACGCCATGTCACACGCATGCGGCCAGGTTCTGACATTTTCAAGTTTCTAGTGTTAGTGAGGTCGGTGATAATCTACTATATATTTAAAATGGTCAATACAATGTCAAAGCCCGGACGAAGTCGGGTCACCTGCTAGTCTAGTATATATTTTGGGACTTCTGTCTGTCTGTTTGTTTGTTAGCTATGGTCGGGAAAACTGCCGGACGGATTGAGCCCAAACTACCTATTTAAGGGTAAAATACCAGATGAAGTGTCATCGCACCGCTTCTGAGAACGTCAGAGCACTCCTTCTCCATTCAGTTACCAAAATGACCGTCCTTGGCAATCGCGTTGATAGTTAAAGAGTGTTCGTATCCGCAGTGTCGTTGATAAAGAGCGTATGCGTGTAGTGTCATTCTTATGTCTGGGGCCAGACGTGGGTGTGTCTGTATCCAGACATGAGCGTGTTGTGTGATTCTTATTTCTGTCTTCGTACTTAGGGGTTCCAAGGAACGGGAGAGATTTTCATCGAGTAAGTTTTTCCGCCCGATGTGATCTTCACCTTGAAACGGGTACCCACAAACGTACCTCTTTTAGGGACGGGTACCATCACGGGACGGGTACCATCATTTCTCTTGATTAAAAAGGCAGAATTAACTCAAATTAAATAAAAAAATTAACGGATTTCGACGAGTCAAATCGTTGCCCCGACCTGACCTTAACCTTCAAAAATGGTCAATTCAAGGTCAAAGCCCGGATGAAGTCGGGTCACCTGCTAGTCTAATATGAATTTTCTGCTAATATGCCTGTGGTCAGCAGATTTGTGATCCATGTATATATCTCTCCACGATATATAACATACTATGTTCTCATAGTCATAAAAGGCGGTTGACAACAGATCTCTATTTGAAAAGTATCTACTCGTCAGCTTTAAAGGAGGACTGTGCACTAAATCCGGTCATTTATGGGACTACAGTATCTCCTTTTATACTCAATATAATATATGCAACCAATGAATGAATTTGAGCCATGTATTAGTGTAAAATACACTGATGCTGTCTACGAACGATACAAACAGCATGATAATTATAATGTGAAGGAGTTTATGTCTCGACACTCGGTTTGTTTGCCCTCGTTGAATTTAGTAGATATATGTGTAAACAGTTGC
Source organism: Siphonodentalium dalli (assembly GCA_032622095.1). Lineage (NCBI taxonomy): Eukaryota > Metazoa > Mollusca > Scaphopoda > Gadilida > Siphonodentaliidae > Siphonodentalium > Siphonodentalium dalli. Next base: position 99,540,946 of record CP136064.1, read on the forward strand.
ACGTGGTAGATTATAAAAATAGTTTTTTTTATATAGAAATTGATATCATACACCGAGCTCTAATTACCAGCGGTTATTTTTTTCGACTTGTTAACCCTTGCATGACGGGAACTGCGCTGGCGCAACATTAAAGACACTGTGCCAAAGCATTATCGTATATATGCGAGTTGACCTTAATTCGCCTCGCATATATAGGAGAATGCATTGGCCTAACAATTTTTATCAATTTATCTCACATTCTTTAACAATTGTTATCATTTTTTATATTTTTTTCTTACATTCTATAACAATTTTTATCATTTTTGTTCTTATATTCTTTATCATTTTTATATTTTTTCTTACATACTTAACAATTTTTATAATTTTGTATCACTATTTCTTACATTCTGTAACAATTTTTTATAATTTTTTTCATTTCTTCTAACATTTTTTAACAATTATAAAAAAAATGATATAAAATTTGTTAGGCCAATGCATTCTCTTATATATGCGAGGCGACCTATGGTTACGGTTCCTTGTCAAAATGTTCCCATGTTTTGTATTGATGGAACGTGATCTCTACGGGCGTAATGTCACTACCCGGAGCTATAATTACATCGGTTACCCGACTCTGTTGATTTATTATGCCACGACTTTCCGGAGGAAAACTTTCAAATTTTTCTCGCAGCACACCAACATATCCTCCCGCAAATACGCACATAATCGAACTATAATATGAAATAGGTACATAATGTGATTATTTTATTCTGAAATAAGCAGATAATGGACTCATACCCGTTATTTCGTTTTATGGCGCGGGCCAGTATAAACACATGTTAATAAAGAGCGTACACCTGGAAAGTCGTGAGTTGGGCTCTTTATGTCATTGTGCGCACATAATCTGCTTAGAATCTCCTCATGAGTCGATAATGTGACTAAAACGCTATCCTTTTCAATACATTATCGACTCAAAATGAGGCGAATCTAAGCAGATTATCTACCTAAATTGAGTTCTATTCCCAGCAGAAAATGTGCGGATTTTCGGGACAACAGGCTGCACAGAGTTTGCACTGTAAGTCCAGTATCTGATCAGACTTAAAGGGGTACTGTACACTAAATCCGGCCTTTTTTGGGACCATTTCCTTTTATACTCAACAGAATATATGCAACAAATGAATGAATATGAGCCATGGATTAGTGAAAAATACAATCATTCACCATATGAACAATACAAACAACATGGTATTTATAATGAAAATGAATTTATGACTGGAGTCATAAATTCATTTTCATTATAATTACCATGTTGTTTGCATCGTTTATAGAGTACATGAGTGTATATGTTACATATATTCTGTAGGAAATGGTCCCAAAAATGGCCGGATTTAGTGTACAGTACCCCTTTAAATCGTAATATGATTATTAATAGACCAGCATTGCTGTAATGGTACGACCATTCAGTAGGCTGTCCATAGATATGCCCTAGAGTCCGGCCTAATAATATGGAGCCGAACATTTGCAGCATGAGGTCACCAGAAGGTGGATTAGTTACGATACCCTGCACAGCGGGTTATCATCACTAAATTCACCCTCTGGGGCCTCATTCTGCTTAATATTCAATTCATATTCTCTGGAAAGTATCTTTATTATAAAATTAACATGCTTTTTAGTTTCCTCTGAAACTTCTTCATAAATATTCTTTATCTTTTTTTAGTATCTCTACATCCTCATCTTGGCAGACGACACAACACATAATCGAGGTGCCCAATGGGTGCACCGTGCACATCACCATTTTCACCATCTGGGAACTTAAATCTGAGTATATGTCTCCCATAGTAGATGAGGTCTAATCGGAATGAGGTCCACATGTGGTGAATATATAGTGATGCTATCCCGCTGTGCGGGGTAGATTCACAATATTCACCCTCTGGGGACCTCATTATGCAATTATTCGGCACCCTATTCTCAGGCCTAGTCAGATTTTTGGTATTGTTGGATTTGAAATGATAAGCTATTTCCCACTCATTTAACATCGTTACAAAAATCAAGAGTTTGATAGTTTGTAGCTGCGATTGTATGACTTAACCCGCCATATTACACCCGATAATAACACAAAAGTTATGATAAACTCATTTATATACCTATAACTGGGCATTTTGCTTAACGGATTCGACGGTTTCTGTTTGTGATTGGGTGATCTCTCACTCGTCGTGAAATTAGCCCATTGTGCGGTCTTTCCTCTGCCAATAAAATTTACGACGTGGTGTGGTATAGTGAATGAAGCAGCGACAAGGCAAAAGAAACAACTTTCTCTTCATCTATTTTTTGTGTTCTTGTTGTTTTTCGTGTGCGCCGCTGTGCATTCACATGGCTCTGCTGCTAGCTCGGACCCGAGAGCCACCCACTAATTATCTTGAAGAAAAAATACAATGCATGCCGGGAGTTGGTACCTGACAAACTATTCGAGACGCAACGATGCACCTCTGTCAGTGCTAACATGTTCGCCATTGTTTCATTTTTTTGTGCGAATGGGTAAAATATGAACTAATTGTCTGAGCATATGCAAACAATTTATTGCTGCTGGCTTCATAGCATGAATTGTGACAGAAAATGTGGCCAACATCAGTCTCAATCAATGTGGTTTTCTCGTTGTTCTTTGGTATATCTGATAATTGGCCAAGGTTGTAACTGGTGAAACCTTGGACATTAATTAGCCGCATTTCAAGGACACTTTGTTTATTTTGAGCAGTATTCTGAAAGTATATTATGGCATTTAAGTGATGTATTAATCGCAATGCATTCAGATATAGAGGATCTCCAACTCGTTATGTTGGGATATAAGATTTTATGAAACGAGTTTGATAAACTTGATTCACAACGAGTCGTAGACGAGTTGTGAATCAAATTTATCAAACGAGTTTCATAAAATCTTGTATCCGAACATAACGAGTTGAAGATATTGTATATCGCTTGAACAAAACTAGATCTTTATGACTTTTTTGCAAATCAAAATCCTTAACAGAAGCTTAAAAAATGCACACATTTCCATTTTTGGCTGAGTCTCTTCACAACCGTATATATGACAGTATTGCTGCTGACGGAAAATATAGTCCCCAAATTTGCCTCTTTGTTTTTGTGTCTATTTTGTAAATTGGACAATAATTTAACTTTAATGAACAACGCAATCATTTTGCATTGTCTAGTGTTGTTGCCATGTGCGGCTTTACGAAATAGTATTAATCCGCCTGATTCAATGTACAGTCATTTGTTGGCGAGCTGCCAAGTTGGCGGGCGGGAAGCCCGCGCTTATTCGCCACTAGTGAGAGATAAGAAAATATCTAATGGATATGTTTATGATATAATAGGGGTTTCATGTGATATATATAGTATGTTTTATATTATACGGGATACACCTATCTTCAAAGTTTGATTTTCCTGAGTTTTCTCCCAAGCTGCAAGACAGAGTTCAGTCCCCTCGCTACGCTGGTCTCACCGCTACTATGGCATCATGTATACATTTCGTAAATAAATATATATAACAATATCTAAGTGCTATGTCAGTTATAATTCATTCTGACTTGATCTAGCCAATTTTTAAATGAATATGGACATTTCGGTTTATCAGAATAATGCAGAATGTATAGTAAACGACAAAAGTCTTAAAACAGATTTCCGCACATTATGTGTAAACGATGGTAGTGTTAAGTCCAGCGTAGCAGGGGACTGAACTCTATATATGAGTGATTTCCGCACATTCTGTGTACACGATGGCAGTGTTAAGTCCAGTGTAGCAGGGGACTGAACTCTGTTTACACGATGGAAGTGGTAAGTCCAACGCAGCAGTGGACTGCACTCTGTTCACATGATGGCAGTGTTAAGTCCAGCGTAGCAGGGGACTGAACTCTATACGAGTGATTTCCTCACATTCTGTTTACACGATGGTAGTGTTGATTCCAGCGTAGCAGGGGACTGAACTCTGTATGAGTGATTTCCTCACATTATGTGTACACGATGGCTGTGTTCAGTCCAGTGTAGCAGGGGACTGAACTCTGTTTACACGATGGCTGTGTTAAGTCCAGCGTAGCAGGGGACTGAACTCTGTTTACACGATGGTAGTGTTAAGTCCATCGAATCAGGGGACTGAACTCTGTTTACACGATGGTAGTGTTAAGTCCAGCGAAGCAGGGGACTGAACTCTGTTTACACGATGGTAGTGTTAAGTCCAACGCAGCAGGTGACTGAACTCTATTTACACGATGGCAGTGTTAAGTCCAGCGTAGCAGGGGACTGAACTCTGTTTACACGATGGCAGTGTTAAGTCCAGCGAAGCAGGGGACTGAACTCTGTTTACACGATGGTAGTGTTAAGTCCAGCGAAGCAGTGGACTGAACTCTGTTTACACGATGGCTGTGTTAAGTCCAACGTAGCAGGGGACTGAACACTGTTTACACGATGGTAGTGTTAAGTCCAACAATAGCAGGGGACTGAACTATATACGAGTGATTTCCTCACATTCTGTTTACACGATGGCAGTGTTCAGTCTAACGTAGCAGGGGACTGCACTCTGTGTACACGATGGTAGTGTTAAGTCCAGCGTAGCAGGGGACTGATCTCTATATGAGTGATTTCCGTACATTATGTGTACATGATGGTAGTGTTCAGTCCAGCGTATCAGGGTACTGCACTCTGTTTACACGATGGCAGTGTTAAGTCCAGCGTAGCAGGGGACTGAACTCTATATGAGTGATTTCCTCACATTATGTGTACACGATGGTAGTGTTAAGTCCAGCGAGGCAGGGGACTGAACTTTGTTTACACGATTGCAGTGTTAAGTCCAGCGTAGCAGGGGACTGAACTCTATATGAGTGATTTCCTCACATTATGTGTAAACGATGGTAGTGTTAAGTCCAGCGTAGCAGGGGACTTAACTCTGTGTACACGATGGTAGTGTTAAGTCCAACAATAGCAGGGGACTGAACTATATACGAGTGATTTCCTCACATTCTGTTTACACGATGGCAGTGTTCAGTCTAACGTAGCAGGGGACTGCACTCTGTGTACACGATGGTAGTGTTAAGTCCAGCGTAGCAGGGGACTGATCTCTATATGAGTGATTTCCGTACATTATGTGTACATGATGGTAGTGTTCAGTCCAGCGTATCAGGGTACTGCACTCTGTTTACACGATGGCAGTGTTAAGTCCAGCGTAGCAGGGGACTGAACTCTATATGAGTGATTTCCTCACATTCTGTGTACACGATGGTAGTGTTACGTCCAGCGAGGCAGGGGACTGAACTTTGTTTACACGATTGCAGTGTTAAGTCCAGCGTAGCAGGGGACTGAACTCTATATGAGTGATTTCCTCACATTATGTGTAAACGATGGTAGTGTTAAGTCCAGCGTAGCAGGGGACTTAACTCTGTGTACACGATGGTAGTGTTAAGTCCAACTGTAGCAGGGGACTGAACTCTATATGAGTGATTTCCGCACATTATATGTGTACACGATGTTAGTGTTAAGTCCAGCGTAGCAGGGGACTGAACTCTATATGAGTGATTTCCTCACATTCTGTGTACACGATGGTAGTGTTAAGTCCAACTGTAGCAGGGGACTGAACTCTATATGAGTGATTTCCGCACATTATATGTGTACACGATGTTAGTGTTCAGTCCAGCGTAGCAGGGGACTGAACTCTATATGAGTGATTTCCTCACATTCTGTGTACATGATGATAGTGTTAAGTCCAGCGAAGCAGGGGGACTGAACTCTGTTTACAAGATGGCTGTGTTAAGTCCAGCGTAGCAGGGGACTGAACTCTGTTTACACGATGATAGTGTTAAGTCCAACAATAGCAGGGGACTGAGCTCTATATGAGTGATTTCCTCACATTCTGTTTACACGATGGTAGTGTTGAGTCCAGCGTAGCAGGGGACTGAACTCTATATGAGTGATTTCCGCACATTATGTGTACACGATGGTAGTGTTAAGTCCAGCGTAACAAGGGAATTAATTATATATGAGTGATTTCACATTCTGTGTACACGATGGTAGTGTTAAGTCCAGCGTAGCGGGGGACTAAACTCTATATGAGTGATTTCCTCATATTCTGTTCACACGATGGCAGTGTTAAGTCCAGCGTAGCAGGGGGCTGAACTCTGTTTACATTATGGTAGTGTTAAGTCCAGCGTAGCAGGGGACTGAACTATATATGAGTGATTTCCTTACAGTATATGTACGTGATGGCAGTGTTAAGTCCATCGTAGCAGAGGACATAACTCTGTGTTGCAGTGTGGCACTCACGTCGACATTCTGCCTGTTAAGAATCCACAAAACTGCTTACGACCTTGAATGCATATTATACCTGGAGATACTATACATAAGTAGAGGCAAGTATAGTATTCGTGTTGTAACATGAGCTATATTGGTCTGAGAATGATGCTAATGGGGTGTAACTAATGACTCTCCGCCGAGCCAGAGCCCCGAAAACCGACATGAACAGTTGGATCCCATAGCATATCACTGTTCATATGTGTCTAATCATTTATTTGGACAAGTAGACTGGCATTGTATTTTCAGACGTAGTTATTTATACAATACATCTCGTTTTTGCGGCTTTCTCTGCCTGTCATGAACAATTATAGTTCCTTCCGCGATATGTGATGAGGCTGTTTGTTGTACCTCGTGATCTTGCGTTTTTTCCCGCCGACAGGTAGATATGTGCTCATGTAGTGCATCGTTATTATCCGTGCAGTATTTACCGTTGGCGTGACATGTTTGTCCTTTCGCATTCCTAGAAGCATTATGGAAATCGTCGTGTTATGTATGCGAACTATTTCCCACTAAATATCAAAACGCATGTGGCAAATTGTTCCGCGCAAGACAGTGTAAATATGATGATCAATTAGCCAACACATTGTTACACGAATTAAGATCGCGCGGTGGTGTGCGTGGTTTGCGGGTTGGACACGGAATAGACTTAGGGCGCGTACACATGGCCAGCAAGAAAATATCAGGTATGCCCCATGTGACTTACTTGACCAATGAAATAAATAATACCGGAAAATATCCGACGAAGGCAGTGCGCTGATATTTTATCGCCAATTGGTGATATGTGTTCACCTTGATAGGTGGCCATCGGTATCCGTTAACTAATCTCGCAGGGATATGATCGTAACAATTCAAGCACTCGAGTTATGATCCATCAATAGTATCGTCTGTTTCAACATACTACGTATTTCCATTTTACATTGGTTGTCAGAACCGCTTATGTATTATATATACATGTATATACGTGTGTACAGAGACGTGGCGACAGGGGGGGCTTGGTGTGTGTCTCAATATGTTCAACAGTTGGACATTTCATACCTGCCAAAACGTTAGTTTGAAATTTCACACCAACAATAGGTTGAAAATGTTCCTGTAGTTTGATTTTCAAAAAATTTCTTGGGGGAATTAATTGTTTTTGGACCAATATTTGCATATTTTCCTATTTTTGGTAAAAAATTTGGTATGAAATGGTCATCAGTTGGAAACTTTTCAACCTCAGTGGGGTGACAGGTTGGAAATTTCCAACACTTTGAAAGCTTTTGTCCTGGTCCCTCCCCCGTGGCCAGTCAAAAGTCAAAAACTGCTAGTTAATTTAAGAAAACAATATTGTCATACATTTGGTCAACAGTGTCATTGGAATTGTCATCAGATGTAAATTTTCCAACCTAAGTGGGGTGTCAGGTTTGAAATTTCCAACTCTAGGAATGATTGAGGCTAGTCTAGATGGTAGGATTTTGCGATTTTATTGTTCAGATTACAAAATTTTCGCACACCGGGCCGAACTATGGTCTAATAATAGGCATAAGAGCACTGAGGTGTAAGGGGGGTGCAAATGGAATTATGGGGAAAACTTGTGTTTGGTTCTGATTCTGATTCAAGGGGGGGGGTGCAGTTAGAATTTTCCAAGGTGGACACCCCGAACGGAAACCCTCTGCGTGTATGGGGTTGCTTTATAATTTGGTACCTCACATGCCTTGATTTAGTCATTTTACTTTAATTTGGACTGTATGCATAGATGGCGCGTTCCTTTCTCGTAAAAATAGGTGGCATTTTTAATTTTCCATAACACTTTATCACTCTATGAATATTCGATATGGACTATAGGTTGTTTTTCCGCAGTAATTCACTTCAACAAACACGACTAACACTAGTCACATTGAGCTCAATCAACGTCAACTAACCCGCAGCTTTCTCACGGGCGTAATCTTTGCAGCAAGAAAATATCAGAGTACAATTGTACCTGATATGTTCTTGCAGATATTTTCTTGCAGCTTCATGTGTACGCGCCCTTAGTTGGGTGAATTGGATTGCTTGTGTTATTTTCCACCGCAGTCTGGTCTAGATGAGGAGGTCTTTGGTTCTAACCCCAACATGGTCGAAAATCGAGACCTAGTAGAATGTGACTTAATAATATGTCAGACCAAAGTTGATCACTAGTGGTGTTGTAAATTATGTCATGCAAATCTCAGTTATTTCGTCTAAGTAAGTTCTATAGAGTGTTATCACCCTTCTCATGATACTCGTTTTGGAATGTAATCCTAACCTCGCGTGGCACCTGTCACTGCGATTGAATATAAATTGCTATCTAATCGTGGACCACGATTGAGTATCTTTTGCTATCTAATCGTGTGCGCATTAGGTGATTAAACTGAATGCAATGTTGCTCGACACTTGTTATTAATGTATGTGTCATTTATAGGGACATAGAACATTCTAGATAGCATGTATTCATCACCATATTGGCTTTTAAAGTTGTAATTGTGAGCGCATACGGTTAATGGTTGAGACTGTGGTATTCCGGTGCTCATTTAAGAACATCCTTGTGTGGGAGAAGATCACGCCATGAACCTCTACTATATAAGAGAATGCACAGGTACAGGGTCTTTAGTGCTTCACCAGCGCAGCTCCAGTCATGACAGGGTTAAGATTCCTTGTCAAAAAGTTCCCAGGTTTTGTACTGGTGGAAGATGATCCCTACGGGCGTTGGCTCATATCATCTCCACGTGTGTTAGCCATAGTAGAGAATCATGGCATGATCTGGTTTGGGAAATCCAAGGTAACCCAACGCTCACCGACAGGCGCAACGACCAATGCACCATCACTGTATCACAGGTCCCCCGGTGCGACAACGCCAAACATGTCGCGAACAAAATTCATCAAAATCCCCTGTGTATGAGATAATGCCACATAACCAGTATCGCACCCTTAATTTCGGCCAATTTGGCCGTTTACTTCATGTCTGTTTTTCATCTGACGTGTGTGTCGAATAAATGATGTGGAGGATTTATGTAAATGTTAGCCCAAACTACATTTCCAAGTAACGATGGTTTTGTTTTTTATTTTGAGGAATAATACCGCGTCAGATGAATTCAGCCCAAATATGTTAACAGTTGCCGTGTAAAACATTCGGCAGTAGGTTAGCGTTATTTAGTATTTGTGGATGTCCTTTAACATGGGGGAAATAGACTACTGCGCTTGAACGAGCATGTGAATTTGTCGTTTTTAATGTATAGCAACTTGATAATCAATAACAGAGGCATTCTCTGTCAAATATGGTCGCTCTATTTACGGTATTAATTGCGGAACTTTCTAAAGTAAACTACGCGTAAACGGATACATACGGTAAATTATAGAAGGTGTCGGAATCGGCCTAATCGCCCCAGGGCCAACTCGCCCCAGTCGACGTGTGTCAATTCGGTACCTACTATAACATGTACCCGAGGATGAGTCCGGCTCGGAATAAAATATGTATACGGGTGTTATATAGCGTTTTGTCCGTTGTTTCTCAATGAATATTATTGAAATTTGGTGTATATGTCCGGGCTGGGACATGGAATACAACAACGTTTGAATTGTTTATAAATTTACAAATTTGTTGATTTTATTCATTTTTTTTTCGTTCTGAAAACACACTATAAAGTGTATATAATATAATACCGAACACGAGACATACATAATTTATAAACTGTTAACAAAAGATATCAAATTCAATACATGACAAAGATGACTCAGTGGAGTTTATAAAGTGAACATAAAAACATTGAGGTAAGAATCTTTTTAAGGAATGCAACTTTATTTAATGATAATAAACACATAAATTAAAATAACAAACATGAGACATACATAATTTATAAACTGTTAACAAAAGATATCAAACTCAATACATGACAAAGATGACTCAGTGAAGTTTATAAAGTGAACATAAAAATATTAAGGTAAGAATCTTTTTAAGCATTACCAAACCGTTTAGCACAGACCACAGTCCACTTCACTCATCCGATCATCACTAAACTTCATATTTATCTTGATATTGATCTATCAGATGAGAGCTATCAAATTTTTTTTTTTTATTTCATAGGAAAAAATGGTCGCCAGCGGCCATATTGCATTTACGTTATATGAATGAATGTTTATTGGATAATGTATATACACTGGACAAACATAAAAAATATAGTGCGATGTACATACAAAATCCGGGCGATGACGTGACCTAACTGGCCGTCTTCCCGTCGCCGCCCAGGCATCAATAGTAAGGCAAGTTGACTACACTGCTACTCCTAACGGGCTTAACGATGCATCTTCACTTCTCTTAACGTGAGTGGGTGATTTAAGATGATTATTTACTACAGAATACTAGTATATAGTTATATACGATTGTTTGATTGAGTTGAGGAGTCGACATGGTAAAACAATTCTTAACTGAATAATTCTTAACTGAACAAAGCCCATGGTTTAGACCCCGGAAGCTCCTGGCACGACAGTAACCCAGAGCGGCCGTCCCAGGGAAACATCGCGACCTGAACCTCCAGGAGTCCACCTGAGTGTCATGCATACACATATACATACATATACATATACATACATATATATATATATATATATACACACATATACATACATATACACATATATATACACATACGCGCGCACACATGCATATACATATACAAACAGTCACACATATATGAGATTAATTCTTAAATTAATAATTAAAATTACCATCGGTCAATGTGTAATTAAACAATATATTAATAATGTTCGTTGCATGTTAATAAAGACTAAGATTGTTTACAGTCTGGACAATACAGGTTGCAACAGCGAACAGATGCAGCATATTCATCTAATAGGGTATACTTTATGAGCTTCTTAAATGTTAACCTCAGAGTGCAAGCCTTAATAGGTGTAGATAGTTTATTCCATAGTGTAGGAAATTGGTGAAGTGGTAACTTGGCACTGAAGTTTGTTCTAGGAGTATGATGTTCAATATCACGAGTTTGTCTCGTTAGGGCATGTTTTTTCCGTCTAGGTTTTCGCAAAAAATCTGATAGTGACTTCGGTAAGACTTCATATTTCCAATCATAGACAAAAATTAAGGATTTAATAGTATATAGATCTTGAACTTTTGGGATATCTGATCGTTTGAAAAGGGGGTCAGTATGTGAGTTATACTTGGCATTACAAATCATGCGGATAGCTTTCTTTTGTAGTTTAAAGATCTTTCCTATGTGGGACGAGTTGCCCCATATTTCTATTCCATAAGAAATGTGACTGTGAATCAGGGCGTAATATAGTGTTTTTAATATTTGGATTGGTAGGAACTTTTTGGCTCTACATAAGGCATGTATAACTTTGTTAACTTTTTTACAAATGTAATTAATGTGATAATCAAAGTTTAAATTTTCATCTACATATATTCCTAAAAATTTAATGGCTGGTTCGTTATTTAGTGATGGTGTTGGAAAAATAATTTCATTGTTGATGGATAATCGTTTATTACCGAAAGCGTGTCTGTTAGTGGCATTAAAAAGCATATATTTAGTTTTAGAGGCATTAATAACGAGTTTATTTGCCGTGCACCAGTTAAAGACTTTATCAAGCTCAATATTTGCATCATCAATCAGTTTATCTACTTTATTGTTAGAGGAGTATAACGTTGTGTCATCAGCAAATGATAGTAAATTAAAGTTTGTTGATTTCGGAATGTCATTTACATATAACAAAAAAAGGACAGGGCCGAGTATAGATCCTTGGGGGACACCGGTTTTTACATTTGCGAAATCTGATCTAACACCAGAGTGTTCAACAAACTGTTTCCGATTTGTTAAGTAGCTTTTGAAGAAATCATTGGCCAGGCCTCTAATTCCATAGTGGTTTAATTTTTTCAGAAGTATGTCATGATCTAGAGTGTCAAAGGCTTTGGATAAATCTATAAATATAGCCAGTGTTGTGTCTTTTGTTTTTTTGTCGTTCATTTCCCCAATATAATTATGGAGTTTTAACACAGGGTGGGACGTCGAATGATTTTTTCTAAAGCCAAACTGATGTCTGTTTAGTATCTCCTTTTTATCTAAGTAATCAGATAATCTTCTACATGTGACTTTTTCAAGGAGTTTAGAAAACACGGGTAGAAGGGAGATTGGTCTGTAATTTTCCACAATTTTTTTGTCTCCTGATTTATGAATAGGAAATATTCTTGCAATTTTCATCAAGTCGGGCACTTTACCTTTACTAAATGACAAATTTATAATATGTGACATTGGTTCAGATATAAGAGGGCATATTATTTTAAGTAATTTCAAAGAATACCCTTCGTGGTCCAAACTAGTTTTATTTTTGAATCCATGAGATATTGCAATAAGTTCAATTGGATTTGTTGGGAATAAGAACATACTACTTGAGACTGGATTTGTAAGGTATTCATTGAATTTCTGTCTTGCTTTTATATTAGTTAGTTTGTTGAGAGTTATTGATGGCACGTCTGTAAAGTAGGTGTTCAGCTTATTTGCAATTTTTTCTGGGTCCCTACATTCAATTCCGTCAATTAAAATTACTGGAGGCATGCCATCTTTTATTTTTCTCCTGAAAATTGCAGTATTCATGATTTCCCATGTCCGTTTCAAATCATTTTTGCTTTCTGAAAAAGCTTGGTCATAGTACAGTTTTTTACTAGTTCGAATGGCTTTATTATAGATTTTGCTGAATGTTTTGTATTTTTCCTTGTTTTGTGGGGATGGATGTTTAATTTTTTTATGCAGTAATTTATGTTTATTGATAGAGGATGTTACAAGTCCTTTGGTCATCCACGGATTTATTTTAATGAATTTACTTCTGACTTTCTCGCGTCGCGGCGGAAATGATTTTTCAAATGCAGATTTAAAAATATTCTCAAATTTGTTGTAAGCATCATCTGGGCAGGTAGATTCGGTTACTGATGAAAAACTGCAGGATGAGAGTAAATATTTGAATCGCTCGGTGTTATTTTCGTTAAAATTTCGCCGTATTATGAGATCTGATCCGGTTTTAGATTTACACTTTTGATGGCTATATTCACAATAGAAGACACCAAAATGATCACTCACATCGGTGACAATTACTCCCGATAAATATTTTGTCATGCTATTCACAAGGATATGATCGATCAACGTAGCCGAGAAGTCAGTTATCCGAGTTGCGATTGTAATAGCAGGCAGGAAACCTTGGGTGGACATGTTATCAAGAAATGTTTCAGTTTTAGTATGCATATGGTACTTTAAAAGGTCAATATTTAAATCGCCTAATATATAGGCTAGTTTCCCTTCTTTGTTGATTTTCCGTGTCAGTTCATCAATTTTCTTGATAAATGTGTTCAGATTAGCTCTTGGAGGAGTATTTGGTCTATAAATTACACCTACTATGTAAGACTTTTTATGAGGCGGGTGAACCTCGATAAATATCGATTCAAAAACATGTGGGGAAAAAATAGTAAGATCGTCTCTAATATCGAAAGTTATGTTATCTTTGATATAGCAGCCAACTCCGCCGTGACAATCATCATTTTCTGGTCTAACCTTTGTGATTAATTTATATCCTGGTAGCTCATAAGTTGATTGTTCGGGGTGCCTAAAGATCTCACTCAGACCAATGATATCAAATGAGTTTAATTTGGTTTGTAAATTATATATAAGATTAGAAAAAGAATCCCAGTGGGCTGCCAAACTCTGACAGTTTAGGTGGAACAAGCTCAAACTAAAAATGTCGTGGTTAAATACATCATTGAATTCACTTGGAGAGTAATATTTACAATTATTATCATTTATGGAATTTTGATTTTCATAAGTATCATTGTCATCAACGTCCATGTCTTCCTCAGATCTGTTTAAAGAATCACCCATTAGGATATATTCGAAAACGGAAGGCCGGTGAAATAGTTTGTGTATATGTTGAGAATAAAAGTAGCAAACTTATACCAAATGGAAGCAAGATAAGCAGATTAATAGAATTAGCAGTGTAGTCATAAACAACATGGCAGAATACATATATATAACAAAAAATGAGAGCGGTAGCTCTCGATGACAACATAATAATAATTCCCCGTTTAACTCCCCAATCAAGATATTGGTGCACTAATTTCCACATCTCAACGCAATTGGAATACCAATATATGCCTGATGTGTTCCACGCGAGATAACTCTATGTTAATTGATGAATCACTATTACATCAAGGAATAGATCAAAGTGTGATAACTCTATTTATCTGGATAAAAATGTTAAAAATGTTGACATGCTAAATTTGCAGATGACAAGTTGGTTATGGTTATCATGCCACCAGAACTTGTACCTTGCAATCGGTGGTCCACATAGTATACTATAAAATGTTATATACATGTGTATATAGGCAACATGCACCAGTTACTGATAATTTGAGGTTGAGCTGCCTTAACATGCAATTAGGTTATATAAATAGTAGAACTTGGGTATGGAGATTTTCAAAATATTAAAGGGGATTACCAATATCATAATAGTAAATCAGTGTAACTCATTCATTAATTTTGGCTTAAATTGATTATATGTGAAAAATTATCCCAACTATTTACCACATGTACCAGCGAATATATGTAATTTAAGGCTGCTCTGCATTAAAAGGGCACTGCACACCAAGTCCGGCCATTCATGGGACCATCCACCCACACCCAACAGGAACAAATGCAACGACTGAATAAGCCCCAGCCACGAACCAGCGCGAAACACACCCATGCACTCCACGACCGATGCAAACAACATGGTAATCACAATGAAAATGAATTCAAGACTGAAGTCACAAACTCACCCCCACCACAACCACCATGCCACTCGCACCACCCACAGAGGACACGAGTGCCCCCCACACCAATTCACGGCCAAACCTCACCCACCCATCGCACAAACCCTGAATGGTATAAAAGGGGAAGGCTCCACAAAGGACCGGACCCAGAGTACTGTAGCCCTCATACTGGCAGAAAGGTTATATAAACAACAGACACTTGAGTCTGGAAGCTGTAGACAATACATTGAAAGGAATCTGTAAACAATACATTGAAAGGGGTTATCATGATAGTAAATCATAGTTGAATGACAGGAATTTCATCTGTCCAGATGATCAGATAACTATTGTGTGATTTTATTGCCTAATATCTAATTATTCCTGTCACATGTTATCGCGTTATGTCGATATCTAGTATTACTTAGAAATTTCACCTTTCCAGATTCATAATTGCTCCATTGACTGTAACAGATTAAATTATTCCCCTCTTCGGATAGAGTGTCACTGAAACTTTATTTTGTCAGACTGTCTGTATAATCACTGATTATATATGGCAATAATCTGTAATAATCTGTAGCACTATTTTATTTTATATTTACACGCAGTGCTGTTTTTATTCAACAATTCTAATCCCCCTAGATCATCATGTGATCGACCATACATCGCGCGAGGACCTGGTTGAATTAAGGGGGGGTGTTATGGATCACTTCTGTCCTCAAGCTAGATTATACTTATGACATTTAATGGCATGTTGCTAACGTGGAGGGTTCGATATGCTTGAGAAACCACCACTCTTTAATTCACACCAAGTTCTCAGCTGTCATGAACCCATAGCCATGATATATGGTTTATTTTATGTATACTAGTAATATAGTTATTTTCAGTACCTTTATATACCAGTACTGTGTATAACAATGCATATAAATTAATCCATGTATACATGTATATTGATTCAACGGATTCAGTGGTTTTGTCCATCAGTCTATCAAATTTGCGGGGAAAACATGGCCACAAGCAGTACACCTGCTAAATTTCGAATTTGAATCAATTGGCGCACCCTGCAGCCAGCTTTTATTGGATAACTTTTTCTCATGTGGATATTTTGGTCACCGCTAGATGTGAGCCATATTTTGTTCTCAAACTGTCCTTGTGAAGACATCACTGCCAGCGGTGATCTTCAATTTTACTATTTTTATGGCTAAATAATTTGGTTGATCCTACAGACGACACCCCTTGTCCGATCGTCACCAGATTCCACAATGATCTTCTGGATAACCAGCGTGAGAGTAATCTAATTTTCCCGAATTTCGTTAAAAAACATTACCACAGGCAGCAATTTGGTATCTTACTCTTTGATCCTCTTTTGCATGACTGAATTGTTTAGCAACTGTACAGACATATCCCTCATCTGATAGTCACCAAACTTCATATTGATTTTCGGGCTGACAACTAGATGGGAGTTATCGAATGCTTTGAATTTTTTTGAAAAACATTGTCGCCAGCAGTCTTCTATTTTGGTTTTTATATACATGTATATCTCTTCATGCGGATAGCCAGTATTACGTAGGTACTTCAACTTTCCGCATTCCTGTCATCATTTGAAATTTACCTGATACATGCACCCTTCAAAATTTGTTTCGTCGTATCTATTTTAATGACCCGCATGGTAATATTGATACAGATATATTTGTCAAACATTTCTTTGTACAATATACAGGTATTTAGTTTGTAACTAAATCTAGAAATATATAATAGTAGCTGGTGGACCCGACTTCGTCCGGGATGTTCCCCTCTTATTTTCGGAGAATTGCGCGATTTAACCTTGAATTGACTATTTTAAAGGTGAAGGTCATGTCGGGGTCACGATTTGACCCGTCCAAAACACTCCCCGGACAAAAGTCACGACAAAAGTACCCGTCGAAATCCGCCCGGCTTTACCCGATTTGACCTTGAATTGACAATTTTGAATGTCAAGATCAGGTCAGGGTCATGATTTGACCCACCCGAAACACTCCTGGGACAAAAGTAACAGTAGGTATCAAATTTCGTTGAAATCCTTCCGTTTTACCAGATTTGACCTTGAATTGATCTTTTTGAATGTGAAAGTCAGGTCGGGATCAAGATTTGACCCGTCCAAAATACTCCCTGGAAATAATTTCCCCTAGGTATCAAATTTCGTCAAATCTGTCAGGCAGTTTTCCCGGCCATAGCTAACAGACAAACAGACAGACAAATGTCCAAAATATATATTAGACTAGCTGATGTACTCGACTTTGTTCGGGCTAGTTAGGGATTTTTTTGTGATCGCCTCCATCTGGACAGTACCCAGTATATACAGCGTCTGGCCAAACTATTGTTCAATTGGTCCAGAAACATGCCTATATCAGCACGTTCGAGAACATGGTCCCACGTGAAATTGGACCCGTCCATATTGCTCCCGGGATCGAAGTAGTCCTACACACAAATATTTAGTCGGATCGGTCAAGGTCCAGAAACATGCCTATGAGCGAGGTCAAGTTGACACGTTAAATACCAAATTCGAGCAGTGTTAGAGTCTATAACACATACACACATGCATTCACGCATACACACATACATACATACAGACAGGTGTTTCAAAATGTATAATCGATAACAATTCTATGGTAGATAGTTCACGGCCGACCTGATGCATGCATCTTAGTTTTCTTGTTTGAGTATAGTATAGCAATGCTTAATTAACTCTGCTGAGGTTACACAGACAGCACCACACATGGTGAATCATTGTGAAGTAATGCATGCTATATTTGATGGGAATCTGTTCAAGGGTTTGTCCTGTTTCGAAAGTGTGCACCTATTCATATATATGTCTTTGGTGATCTTCAACCTATCATTGCGAGAGATACGTCAAATTAAAGGTGCGAATATGGTCTAAAGAACTGGCACTATCTTATGCGCAGGGAATGTTGATGAATTTTCGTCCCAAGTGAGTCTATGCTCAATATAGGTCCGGTCCGATAGATATAAACCTTGTAATAAGGTATATACTCCTGGTGGGGTTGTCGCACCAGGGGACCTGTGATTCCAGTCGGCGCACAGCATTCCTGCAACACAAATGTCCCGGTGTGATATTATGATATGAGTGATGAGTAATAGTTAGATGATGGGCGATGCCCACGAGGAAAGTAATTTATTATTATGTGCAAACGTTCACCCCACAGCACCGACATACATAAGATACACATCATACCACTTAATCAAATGCGGTTACTATATACCCACATTCGTATCGCATCGCATCACACCCCCGGAAAGTTGGCATCAGACTGTTTGCTTCACCTGTTAGACAGAAAACAATGGTACAAGGAGTAATGGTTTGACCAGGTAATGACTTCCATATTGCACACATGTAATACACTGTGATTTTCATTCCGTCGGAATTCATTGTTTGCAATGTGAAGATACGTCGGAGCCGAGCAGGCTAGCCCGGTTTTAGTCGGCGTAAATGGGAACAGTATTGTCTGTACATTGATGAAACTCAATGCCAACTCGGTTACATATTGGCCCTTTAGTTTGATAAACAATTCCATCAAGCCTGTATATAGTGTGTCTGACATTTGCAGAATGAGGTCCACAGAGGGTGAATTTAGTGATGCTACCCTGCACAGCGGGCTAGCATTACCAACTAATCAAATAGGGACCTCAATTTGCTTAGGCTTCATCTTCTGGGAAGTATCTTTGGTCTCAAATTAACAATGTTTTTTAATTATTGTTTACCTTATGCTCAGTTTCTATATCCCCTAATGTGTAGAAGATAAATTACATAATCGATGTGACTAATGAGTGAACATCACCAACTTCAACTGGGGAACTTGAATCTGATCCTATAGGTCTCACTTAGCAGTTGAGGCCTAGGCAGAATGGGGTTCCCAGATGGTGAATTTGGTGGCGGTAGCCCACCGCTGTGCGGGATAGCATCAATAAATTCACCCACTGTTGACATTCGGTCGAATGGTAGACAAACGACCAAAATCAAAAAAACACACTGAAATGTGACAGCAATGAGTCCTTTAGAATTATTATATTTATTTCACCAGTACAAAAACTGTGATGCATATCATTCTACAAATGTCAAACACACTATATCCATACTTGCACAACAACTGAGTCGCGGTCGATCGGTGAAAATGGACGCAGTTCAGTGGTTGCTTTATTTTGATTCTGATTTAAAGCCACATGGCGGTTTTCGCTCCAAAATACGAATAATATTATTCGCTTTTGAATTTTTCGCGGTATCAATATAGGTCGATACATATCTGAACTACCTTTCTACGAGCAAAAAAATTATAACACAAAAATACGCATTATGTAACACAAAAATACGCATTATGTAACACAAAAATACGCATTGAAGTAATGAATATACAACTATGAATAAAGTGTTTGGGTCCCAAACACAAAACATCCATTCGCGCGACATTGTACAGAAAAGAGCGTTCCGTTGTAATCTATTCCTGATTTGGTAGCAATAAAGAGCGTTTGTCTGACTTCTGGCGAAAAGTTTAAACGGGTGAAAAATGGCTGTGACTTTGTGACTATTTTTCACAGCATATGAAACCCGTACATCAATAGTTCGTTTATTTGTCGACCTATCGTATCCGTCGCTCAAAATTACGTAGAAATAAATTGGAGGTTCGAATGAGCCATGTCAGTTTAATAACTCAATAGCACAAGAAAGCACCACATTAGAGTACAAACATATGCATGAACATATATACAGATGCAAGGAAAGTTAGGAAAGCTATATATACAAATGTGCAGCAATAACAGTTAAGTTGGTGTACTGTGGATCATAAGCTGGTCCATTATTTTCCTTATAGTAAAAGTCAAACCTAAGTAAATCATCACCCTCATCATCATCATCGTTATCGTCGTCGTCACCATCGTCGCATTCTTCGTCACCGTCATCATCATCAACAACGTCCTCGTCTTCTTCGTCATCGTCTTCTTCGACACCGTCATCATCATCATCATCATCATTATCAATGTCGTCGTCTTCATCATCATCGTCGTCTTCTTCGTCACCGTCATCATCATCGGTGTCGTCTGCTTCGTCATCATCCACATCATCGTCATTGTCGTCGCCTTAAGCTTCGTCGTTGCCATCGTCTTTATCAGCATAAAGCATTAATACGTTCCTACCTTTTGCAAATAAATTTTATATGAATGAATATATCAACAAGTTTGCACTTACATGTGTATATACAGTGTGGGCATTTAGTGAGTTTACTGTGTTCTGCATGGTTGGGGTGATTACATGCCAATGTAATCGATTACGATTACAATTACTTTTGATTTACATGATTACGATTACGATTACTGATTAAATTTGTTCCAATGTAATCGATTACATTTACCCACTCGGACATTTACCCACCGGACATTTCCCCACCCTGCTAATAAAATTATTTATGCTACATATTGAGGCGATGTAATGTTTTGACAAACATGAAAGCGTGTTTTGACAAACATGAAAGAGTGTTTTAACGATAGTTTGGGACATCAACGCAGTTGAAACAATGTTGTGACAATTATGATCATATATATGAATTCTAGTGAGTGAACTCTAGACAGCCTATATAACCATAGCAAAGTTATCGCGGAATCAGATGTCCGGTTACCGAGACTATGAGTATCGAATAGCTATTATTGATATTTTAGTAAAAGTAATCAAAAAGTAATCAAAATTTAATCATGATTACAGGTACATTCGAAAGTAATCGATTACGATTTCGATTACTTGTAATAAAAAAATGTCATGATTACTGATTACAGGTGATTACTCCAAATTTTGTAATCGATTACTTTGATTACGATTACCCCAACCCTGGTGTTCTGATTGGGCTGTGTGATATTATTGCACTTTAAGTAAAAGCAAGGAAAGTAAATATGAACTCGTGCGCAAATTGTGTGCAGAAGCAAATAACAACGAACTAATTGATTCAACCTCGGCACATTTGTTCAAACATATCAATGGAATGTTATTCAATGTATTCCATCTATTCATTTACACGCTCATCCCCTTCTATCAATTGATAGCACTCCACGATAATCCAATTATCGTTACATTCGCATTTTCTTGTGCTCATTTAACAGTATTAGGGTTGTTTGTAACAATTCTAACGAGACAGTCAGGTCTGGGGATCTGAGAGATATGCAATCATAATTGTTCTATCTCGATATATCTTCGCCGGCATTTGCTTACTGCGTTGTCTCGTTTGCTATGTATCTTGCCACCGTTGCCTCAAATATGATGCAAACCGACTGAAATGTGCGGGTCTTACCGGGTGGATCTTGTGAAATCATCAGAGATTGGCACTGAATCTGTAGATACTGTGCAGTTAGTGCCAACGGCATCGGCCTTCCAGTTATGTGCGAGATCATATGATATATTATTTAAGTGACAGCTATAATGGGCTTTGATATAAACAAGAATATCCAGTTGAATGCCAGTATAGATCTACCTCAGTATAACATACGAACATTTGCACTACTCGTATCACTAATTAAGAAGAGCATTAAAGCCACTTGGCGCTTTGAATTTCCACATTATGCTCGCTTTTGTTATATCGCTGTCCAGTTCCATGCAGGGACCATACTATGTCGATAAATATGATAAGTAGAGATTGTATCATAGTGATAATCGTAAACTAGAGATACCCACGAGTCTTTGACGAGTGGCTATTTCGAGTAACCAATTATCTTTATTAGGGATTTGGGGATATACCCTAGAAGATTTGTAAGGGGCGGAACTCCCCTACAACCCACTTAGGGATTATTTTGGGCGTTATGGATGGTGACATAACAATGAGAAGTGATAGGGATAATGATCTGGACTTTTTTATTTTACTTCTTCGCTTTTTCCCTCCCTTTTTATCACAATGATTCCACCTACTTATAGCACACAATGGGACAAAGGTAATTTACTGAATTTAATCAACATCTGCATGCCCCGGGTTAGTAATGGTTAAACAATGGTGAACATAATACGCATTCGTGATACCTAATTAACACTGCTTGACAGTGAGATAGAAAGTATATTTTGTCACTTTATTTCTGTCTATTCGCTTGATATAAGACACCCATAATGCCATTGAGAATTGTGAAGGTAATTATTGAACTTTTGTTAATACTCACTTGTTTATTTATATCTGTCGTTGACGAGTTATCAATTTGTCAATTTTTTTCAACTTACCAGCAGCTAACTTGGAAGTTCAAATAATATTGTTTTTAGTTTTTACAAGATGTACAAATGTGTTTGGGCACAAATGTTGCTACTTAGAATTGCCCAATTCCATAGCATATTGGGTGGCAGTCAAAATACATGTTGTGTTACATTTATATACCTAACAATAAATAGCGTTTCGGATTGTTTTTGTGTTACAAAAACTAAAGAGCGTTTTCGTGAAAACTTAAGAACATCTAATATATCTCCCTATCGCGTCTCTAGGTCTTTGCAGCGAACATATAGTCTCGATATGAGTATTTCGTTATATTTCTGCTACTCGGATTGAATACTGATCGCTATATAATCGTGATCCCGGTTAGATACTGTGTTATATCTAATCATTGGCGTATTAGCTGTGGAACAGTACGGTGCACTTCCTCTGATATTGTTTATTTGATCATAAATATATCAGATTTATGAAGACACGGACTCACTATGAATGTTCTTTGCTTCAAATTTGCTTGATTCGTGTTTTGAGAAGTACACTGAACTTTGTCGATAAAGCATCTGAGAGTGGAAAAACATTACAGATAATTTCTTGATTTAGCCAGTGGTAAAACTGTACTGAGACGGTCACTGGCACTGATATCGAGATATGTCATGTGGTCAAATTCCTAATTGTGGGATTCAAAACTCTTGAGCGTCCCATTTCGGTCGAGTGGGTCTAAAGATTTCGGCCGTTGAAAGTTCTATTCTTGTTTCGGTATAGTTTTTCGTTTCATTTCTTTCTTTCTTTATTTATCTGTGTCGCTTTCTCTCCTTCTCTCCCAATTGTACCCTCGCCCACTACCATACATTTTGGGGAATTCCTGCTATTTATGGTGTACAAAACAAAATATAGAAATCTATATAGAATTCAGAGTGCAATAATTCGACAATGAAAGCCAACAACCTGAAGGTATACGTTGTCACAGTCGCCAATTTGCACGGTATATTTTGCAGGCATTTCGTCATTGAAAACCATGTATATGCTGCCGGCATATATGAACGGAAACATCCATATAAAATGTATCTTTACCAAAACAAACGACATGAGATAATTAAAATATATATCTGTAAAATTTGCCTTCAAATACCTGTATGATTGATTATTACGTTATAATTGCATGCTATTACAGGCAAATGTTGCGAGCATCGCTATAAGCGGAGCTACAAAGAGTTTACTTCTCACGGTACGCAGTTAGCGGTGGTACAGATGCACTATCTATTCTGACAACATATTTTTTTTTACGCCGAAAACTTACCATACAAACTTTCAATTGTGTGAACGAACCCTAATGGGATTATCTCAATTAACTTACGGTACGCGAATACGCGATTGTTTTCTTCTTTTGCGTTGTTTCGGTCTTACACTGTACCAAAGGGGAGTTATTTGAATTCACTATACATTATTAACTAGTGGTTTTAGCATTATCATAACTATAACTAATTCTCTCATCATTAGCGAGAAAGAATCTCCCCCAACAGCCATCAACACAGAGAACAAATGTGAAAAACATCAAAACAAATGTAGATTCTAGACCTCAGCAACGTACTTATTACCTCAAAAATCTATAGATTGTAAACACCGTTTTCTATTGCGAGAAGTACTGCTTGTGATATGTGGTGTATGGACGAGGTGGACCACTTGTGTTTTTTATGATCGTTAAGCTTTCGTTGAGTCGCTTGTTTTTCTCTTATATCTTAGTGTTTATACTCTCTGCATATGCACAGTGGCGTCAATTAGGCCGCAGACGACACACGCGCGCATTTTATCCACATCATATTATTTCTGTAGACTAATATTTTTTCTGTAATAGACAACATATTACCACCTGCTATAGATTCTTGTCAATTCTATATAAATTTCCTGTTTGCTGTACACATCCTGGGCGAATACTCTCATGTAGAAGTAAGGAAATGCGAGGGCGTAATAAATAAACACGAGCGTACATGCTTTTACAGTTAGTAGAGGAACAGCATTAACCTTGATTGTGTGAATAACAAGAATGAGCGAAATATTTAAATAATATTGTGTATATTGTAACGGGCACATCCACACTAGCTTTGTTGGGCCGCACCCATAGGTCCGAACGAGATGAACCATGCATTATCATGCAGAATAGACATGTGTGTACCAAGTTCCAATCCCAAGTCGATATCTCGAGCGGAAACGACACTGTTAACCCTGAATTTGTGGCCGGTTATCATCTATGGATGCAGATGGGTATTCGCTGCATGATATGATATCATGTTACTTTCCTTGTCAGACAACTAGGAGAGGTGCGGTCGGTGTTTTTTTTTTTATTTTGCGTACAAGAAACCGGCCGCAGGTATTATTTTGTTCAATGATTATTTGTTCGATATCTTCTTGTATCCCAAATATACACAGAAATGAGCGATGTAATATAAATAATACATGAAATTGTATAGAACGCATTGCAATCAATAAACACCGTTTTCTATCGCGAGAAGTACTGCTTGTGATATGTGGTGTATGGACGAGGTGGACAACTTGTGTTTTTTATGATCGTTAAGCTTTCGTTGAGTCGCTTGTTTTTCTCTTATATCTTAGTGTTTATACTCTCTGCATATGCACAGTGGCGTCAATTAGGCCGCAGACGACACACGCATGACATTTACCTTCGATCACTTTTAACGGTTTTATGATCTATCTAAATGAACATGTGCTGGATGTGGATGTGCAATTACTATATTAGTGTGATATAATAGTATACATGTATATGTACCAGTTCAATATATTTTTGTCATGTATTTATATAAAATATATTGATTTATTGAGACTAATGAGTTAAATTGATTGTTTCAATGTCACGAAAGGTACACATATAGTGCACGTGTGCGCTTTATGTCTAACAGTCAGTTAGTAACCTTGATATATATACCACTTGGAAATGTTAACAGAGAAATTGTAGAAATATACTCAGCCTATTCTACTGAAAGTAAGTGCACATTGAACCTATTTCAAAAACACAAATAATCCAATAACGGCATTACTTTTTCTAGCTCTATATGAACATAAATCGACTTAATTGACGCACATGTTTGATATGAACTGCTCCCCTGAATCATATACGTGTACATTCCTATATAATAAAACTGTGTCAAAACTGATCCATATAATTATACTAAAGAAGAAATGTGGTTAGATTGTCTCAGACCTGTGCATGTCAAATAGGTGATCATATATATGTATGTATGTATGTATGTATATATATGTGTGTATATATGTATATATATGTATATATATATGTATATATATGTATATATATGTGTGGGTGTGCATATGTATATATATATTACATATCAAAAGTTCCTCCAATATTAGGATCAGACTGGCTTGATGTGTCACTTTGACAGTATCTCCCAATGTATAATAAGGATAAACGTTATGCAGCCAAATGACGAAAAATCACCATACACCCCGAGATACCTAACGCGTCGGGATTATGTATATATGTTTAATTATATGTATTTCACTTTATTATGTTTTCTGAAATACTGTATTTGTATATGGTTTATTGATAATAAACATATTTGTTTGTTTGTTCTTTATGATGTGTTTTCACTGTGGCCCGCGCCATAAAACGGAATAACCTGTGTAAGTCCACTATTTAAAAAAACGCCCACTTAAATTAAAAAATGAACCTATGTGAATATTTAGGTCCAATAAAAATCTTTGTGAAAATTTAGGTCCAATATGAACCTATTTGCACTGGGATTATGTTGTAATACTACTTACTAATAGCAGGGAGCTTTGTCTACCCAAAGTGAACAGTTAGACATTTATAAATAAACACATCCAATAGAGCCCCTCTCTCCAAAAACTCACAACTACATAACAAACTCGAAAATGGCTCCAATATACAGTCCATGATGTTCTCCGAGATCATAAGCTTAATGTGAACCTATTTGGAGGTATCTCAGAACAAAATAAGTCATACATGTCAGTATTTGAGCAATAAGTTATATACAAGCCTATTTACCGTGGTAATGTATTTTCATTGTGAACCGCGCCACTCAATGGAATAACGGGTATAAGTTCACCGTGGGCTCAATTTATAATCAAATAAGTTCAATATGAACATATGTGTGAATAACATTCAACATTAAGGGTAGATACATACATGCGTGTAATATCTGTAAATATCGTGTATTAGGCGATTTACATGGTAATTGCAGATCGTGCAATAGTTGTTCACTGACAACACAATCATTACGCATGTGTTTGACCGCACTGAGTTCTAGTTCTAATTAAATTAGAATTTACAGGCGCGTTAACCCATATGGTGGACATTCTGTTAAAAGAATTAGCAGTCTTTTCTTGTTACTTATAGCAGTGTTGGATCAGGATTCGGCGCAGGGGCTATATATGATACAGACGCACCCGACGAGGAGCCTGTATGGTTCGGGAAGCTAACAGGCTGACTATTGCAGATATTTACCAGGGGGATAAAACTGGCTTTGTTAAAAAAAACATTATCGTGTACCTTCTTGTTCAGATTATTCCGACTACTACAATAAAATTAATTATTACAAAAACTATTGTGAGATTTCGACCCCCCCCCCCCCCCATCCGTGCATCATGGTCGAAAATGTTCTAATTCTAGCATGTATATGCTAACATTGTGACAGCTAGGAATATCGTCAATCTTTGGCTAGATAAACAGATATTATATTGTAAATACTGGCTGAACAATGGTAGGTGGTGTCACTCTTTTTTTTATTTCAACAATACACATGCATTATTAATTTAGTGTTGTCACTTGGGCTCTCCGTCAAAATATCAGAGCATTCTCAGCCTAACAGTATTTTCTTTCTAAAATTTCCCATTCCTGTTATCCAAGGCACGAGAACACCATTATCGGTTTGTTAAAATTTGAGCTCAGACCAGGCATAATCGAAAAAATAAATCTACTCATCCTGACTTCGTCGATTAGACTAATGAACATTCATAACATGCGAATCTCTAGAAATGACATACGTGCATTCATACACGATCTCTTAACACGGCATTCACCATGTATAAGAGTTATTTCAGTTCCATGTGAATTCCACCACGTCCTGTTCAAATGACGCTTCTGTTGTTCACGCATTAACAAAACACCAGGGGTGCTATTCACCAAGCGAGACTATTTTATAAACCAGGTAGTTTATTTGGTAGCGGCTGAACGCAAAGGTATCTTTGCTTTAGCGCAAACGACACACGCTGTCGATGGTGTGATTGATCCAATCTATCAGATTTGTCACCTGTCAATTGACTAATTCATGTACACTCACCGGCCATAATCGGCATGTATAGCGGTATAATGTTTTGGTATAATTTTGTGGAGACTCATGCTGGCGTTTATACATCTGCAGAATGAGTTTCAATGATATTAATGAGGTGTTTTAATTAGCACAGTGTGAAAATGAAGAGCCGAGAAGATAACGTCTCAGAAGAATTTTGTTTGTGTTTTGGTTCTGTTTGGATATTTCCTTGCCATTTCCAAAGAAATATCTTTCCATGCATCATTTTTCCGGCGCTGGTGAATGGTGCCGGTTTCTTTATACTTTAATATTTTGATTCTTCTCTCCACAGTGCCCAAAAATGTTTTACGCTCGTCGGCAGTGGGGGGGGGGGTTCTGGAAAACAATTGCACATATAGGGCCCAAAAAGTTTTTTTCCGAACCCGAGGGACCCACCACCCCATTTGTGCAAATTTTGTCATCCAAATGTTAGGGACCCACCCCTTTTTTTTAGCCGTTCTTCAATAACTGTGTTAACTGCGTAAAATTAAGACTCAAGCAATAACATGCTTAATCGGTAAAGCACAGGTCAGAAAAACGAAAAATAAACTGTATTTCCAGGTGTTTCATGGTGTTTCCAGTATCTAACAACAATAATAAAGCATTGTGTAGGTACACTGTATGTCACAAATTGCACTAGACCGCATTATAGCCTTAATATATCGAGCATGTATAGTCTGACAGAGAACACTGGCCAGTGTAAATAGTGGTAAACAGGTCAGGGGTTCTACAATTATTTGTGCATGATCAAAGAACTCTTTAGTCTTATCCACCGGGGTGGGTGGGGAGGGGAATTGTTTTGGTTAGGTATACACATAGATATATGGTTATTATACCCCCGATATTAGTCGGCGGGTATATAGTTGACGTCTCGAGCCGTCCATGCTGTATGGAATAATGTTGTAAAGTATTTAGATCCTTCATGTAATGAGAAACAATGGAGAGCCCACATCATTGATAGAATCTGGATCGATATCAAACAAAGCGATGAAAGCATCTATAAATACTTTTGAAATAAGTTTGAATTAAGCAAATCCCCCTTTGATTGATCATTTTTGGCATTTGCATAGTGTATATAGATGGAAGCAATTTTCATGGTGTGGTCGAGGAGTCATGTGATCTGAGGTCAGCAGGGTCCACAGTGAATCAAATTGGCTACGCCAGCTTTTTGTGCAACCCTGTTGGCTCTAGATCTCATGAAACTTGTCCCACTCTGTGACATGTCACACTGAATCTGCTTATACTTATCTTATTAATGATTCCATTTATACTCTACAGTCACATCTGGATTCCATTTGCAACCTCATATAACACATATACATATGTTACATATTCTTACTCTGTTACAATGTTTCATGATTCTAGTGCCAATAAACTTATCTTATCTTATGTCCATACAAACATTTTGTGTTATAACTCAAGAGTCGGTTGTCATATTTTGATGCTCTATGACATGTGACGGACCAGAAATGGGGAACGAATATGCATAATATCACTGATTGTGAGCACCAATGCCTGCCAGAGTTATCCATGGGCCCTGTTTATGAAATTAAGTCCGTACAAAGTTTTTGCAATATAAGTTGAAGTGTCGGTTGTCGAATTTTGAAGTGGTTTGGTATGGTGATAGACGCGAATGATAGGGGAAGGATGTATGCAGATATTACTGCATATCACAGGTTTCGCCTGTCGATGCATACCAGAGCTACCAACCTGGTTCCATCCGTAAACACATTTTGCATTATTATAACTCAACCATGTGTATGTATATTTGTGCACTAGAGTCTGCAGTATAGTCTCAGTCAGATTTTATTCTTGATTTTAGTTTGAACTTTGTAGACATTGAAGAATGTCATTTCTCAAAGCATCTGAATGCATCACATTATTTCAGTTCATCTATTTGTAAGCGATAACAGTATACAAATAGTATTTTAGTTTAGTCTTGTTGAGCAGTATTTAAGCTTCAAGATGAAGTTCGTAAATTCAAGGAGAATAGCGTCGCCTTCAGTTGGGATTGTCTGAACAATAAACAGTAACGGTCATTCATCATAACCAATTCAGATTTATTTGGATAAGTGTTGCAAATTAACATTACTTGCAATCATTAAAGATGCGAAATAACCAGAAGGAATTAATTTGATTGCATGCCAGAACAAGACAGTATTTCAGACATTAGAAATTTATGAGATACCCTTTTCAATTTCATGTTATGTTATGCAACAATCGGGTTAATGATATCTAGTCATCATTGAGTATTCACCATCTAGTATTTGTGATACAGTTTTTTTTATTTTATTACTTTTATTCGGGTAATACAACTGGGTAATATATATTTTTTTGTTACTAAATTACGGTTTTCCACTGTGAAATCCAGAAGGTGGCTAAATTTGAGGCGAGGCTATATAGTCACTATAGCTGTCTATATAGCCATATGCCAACAAACATGATACTAACATGCTAACAAACAACATTACATGGTCAGTACTTGTAAATTGTTTGAAAAAAAAACCATTTTGGAAAACAATTTACAAGCACGATTGTTTCGGCCTCTGGACCACCCACCCCGGCCCTATATACGGAATTTGTTTTGTAGACCCCCCATGTCGTCGGTGGTATATTTTGCCCCACGTAATTGTCCTCGGTTGCTCATTGTGGAAATGAACCAAACGTGTACTGTTTCACGCAGCATGTTTATGTGACCGATGGTCAATCTATGATTGACGCCAATCACCTTGATTGGATAATCCTATACCGCGTGGCGATGTCTTCCCATCGACATGTCCACCGATAGCTTCGCATTGAGCATCGCCTCGTAAAACTACCTGGACTATATTATAAACCCAGCCGGTGAATAGCACCCCTGGTATCAGACAGACTTGATTCATTTCTGTATCCATGAGAGAAGACACGTTTATCAGCCTAAAATTGTCTGATAGCAATCAGTTTGACAAACGCTTATAACTACTCACTTGTCTCGCCTGTTAACAATGAACAGATCACGCGCAAATGATTAATGCTATCAATGATTGTTATGACCATGTAAAATACGTGTAATTTACATACAGAATTACATACATGTCTGTATACACCTAACCCATTTGCATGAGAAATATGTTACATCTTCAAGGATTTAAGGATAAGCGAAACGTGTTAGTTTTGTGAGGTGATAAAATATGTATCATGAATAGCGAATTAATTACGAAATGACGTCCCAGCTAGATAAACCTCCCGTTGTTATTTTATTGCTACCACATTAAGAATGGAATGTGGGTGTTTTCTTTAACCAGGGAGATTTCCTTTGATTAAGCGTCAAATTTTAATTGATTTATACAGAATTAGTACATGGTCCATTAAAGATTAGTGTTTTTGACATGAATTCTCGATAGTGCTTAGCCTTTGGCATAGGGGTAATATTGAAAATATTTTAACGCACACCTGTAGAAATTCCACTTAACTAAATGTTCTGATCTCGTCCAAAGTTGCATTCTCTTTGTCGAGGAACAGATGCATTTGGGGTCGGTTGTTTCGTAACGAACGAGTAACTAAATGGACACAAGGCACTTGCAGTTGTTAAGAGTGAAAAAAATATGAAAGTCTGTAAACAAACTGGAGAAGAAAAAGGTTTGTATTACTTATCAAAAATATCCATATCTTAAGATTTAAGCCGTTTATTAAACTTATAATATAACTGCTACTTGACGAAAATGTTCAGCTAATAAGTTTAATATACGGCTTATATCTTAAGATATGGCCATTGTTTACAAGTACACTCCGGGGAACCAAATACCAATCTAGAACCGAATAATTTGGTTCCACACTGCTTTGGTTCCATCTGTAACTAAATCCTAAGCATTGTTCTTCAAAGAACCCACCGAATTCAAGGTTTGTGTGGGAACAGGCCCAGCTTAAATGTCATATAGTCTAAAATTTAACAATATGTCCACTCGTTTGGGGTTAATGTGATATAAACTAAATCAAGCGGGATTCCTTTGAAATACCAATGCACACAGCACACATGCCCATATAGCCTGTTTCGAGTAATATGCATAGACTCTGATCACTTGGTTGCTGGCGAGGGTAACTCTCTTGCTCACATCACAAACAAGGGGCAGTATGGAACAATAACTATTAATATAATTCGAGATATTTTCTTCAAATATCATAACATGTTCTGGGTCTATTCGGTGAACCAATATCGTGTGATATCAATTTTAAACGATATTACGTATTTACGAAGAAATTTAACCTTTAGAAACAAAGACACCCCAAACGTGTTTATAACCTACACAACGTGTCACGTGTCACGGAGCATTGTATCCATAAGGATTCAAAATTGTTTCTGTTACTTATTTAATGAACTATTAGGTTCCATGTGCTGGTTCTATCCTGGAAACCAGATAGAGAACCAAAATAGCTCACATTGATTCTCACATCAGGTCAAAAATTAGAAACAAGTGTGGTTCCATGTGGAACCTGAAAGTCTGTTTTCTACTTGATTAAGTTCTTAATTTGGGTTCTTCGAAGAACCATAACATGTTTGGTTCTTCATTTGGTTAATTATTTTGGTGCTTCGTGAAAGTCAAAACGTGTGTGTTTGGATCTTAATTTGGTTCTTCGTTTTGTTCCCCTACTTGGACAAACTATGGAACCAGTTTGGTTTCCCGGAGAACCAAAATTGTGTAATACACACCTTATTCTTCTCCAGTAATATAATTCACACAAAAATGAACGGACGCTAAACACACCATTTCAAGACGGTATCAATCAGTATATTCCAGTGGACAAATCGACTGCAATTTGTTTATCTAGAATATAGGGATAGTAGGTCTGTAAAACAAATGTACACAATGAGTGAGGTTGCCTTGTCGATGGGGTAGTGTAAATTTGTTTTTCATATATGCTATCCGTATATTTTGTTTATACCACGATCATTTATGAACACTTGTAATGCCATAAAAGACGATAGCCCCATTATTTTACTCCCGTGTGAACCCCTCACGTATCTGTAACTCGCTTAAGTTTGCGCACTGGATTTGAGTTGCATGCTGGGCTCGCCATCGCCTAGTATGGCTAACATGACCTCTG
Source organism: Siphonodentalium dalli (assembly GCA_032622095.1). Classification (NCBI taxonomy): domain Eukaryota; kingdom Metazoa; phylum Mollusca; class Scaphopoda; order Gadilida; family Siphonodentaliidae; genus Siphonodentalium; species Siphonodentalium dalli. The sequence goes on from CP136064.1 coordinate 99,573,669, forward strand.
CAGTAAGGTTGCGAAAGGACAAACTGTCTAAAGTTCCTACTATGTGTATATACATGTAATATATCATTGAAAAAGAAACGGTTATCTACATACTGGTAGTACCGCTATGTACAGTTAGTGCTCAATACAGCAAATGTTTAGTCTATAACTATGTTACATATAAACCCATGGTCGTGGTATATATATTCGTTTGGTACTGGAGTCTGCCTTCTCGGTGTATTCCTTTTACATTACCAACCTCAGACTATATTGCCAAACCTATATAAGCATGTGGAACATATTTTCTGAATATCCATACTGATGAATGCACGCTAAATGGTGTTTTTCTTCCTGACAAATTTTTATTCCTATATTACAAAAATGTCCATTCACATGAATAATATAATATTCCTTTGTATAAGTTTAGAATTGAATGGGAGAATTCATTCAGGAAACAATGGGTTAGAAAAAATAATGCTGCTGGTAATAACAAATACGTTTTTTCCACAGACACAAGGAAAATGGATACCATGATCGATAGTTTGGAGTGCTCCCACTGGAAATGTACTGAACCTAAAAAAGAAGGTAAGTCATGTTCTAAGTCAAAATTCCACCGACTATATTCTTATACTACAGTTTTTTTAGTAGAAATAATATATCTTAGTTTTAAGTAAGAAGCACAATATACGATAATTCCATTCTATTCACTTTGCCAAGTCATATGTACAAGGAAATGAAACAATGGTATTATCAGAAGCTTCCATTTTGACGTTCTTTGACAATATCCATGAGTGTATTACTGTTTAGGGCCATGAACGTTTGCGAGCGCATCAAAATCGTGAAGATTGAATTTTACACACCTTACTGAACTGCATGTTCGCACTGGTACAACATTCGCATGCCACAAGGTGTGCATTTCAGAGCTGTGCTAACTAGTAAACGACTACAGCGATATACCTCAATAAACCACACTGGAACTGCATTCATTGTTGTATTGATATATCTTTTATAGCTTGTATAGCTTTTTCCTTATTACTTTCTATAATCTCAGCTGAGTTATGTTTCTGAAATATGTCTTTCGTTGCATATTATCAGATCAGGCACATCCTGAATTCCAATATTATAGTGATGTTCCACTATTATAGTGGCATGTGACTATAACATATTCATATTTCCTTTATTTGCGTCGGGAATAGAAGACGGCGCATACCAGTGCACAGCCAAATGTCACTCTTATCAAAATGAACAGTCTTCCGACGAAATGCTTTGTGCAATATTTTGCGCCAGCTTTGTTATTCAATAATATTATAATATTACTAATATATGTCTATCTAAATGACGATAACATGATAACTCAATCGATCCTTCATAACAACATTTCAACTAATTGCATGATAATTGAGTTGGTTCTCGTGTGCCATCATGATTAATCATTCTCCTGGACAAAATATATGTATGATACTGAATTAGTGAGAGACTGATTTTGGATTATCCCTCTTTTATCAAATTAACAAAACGGTAATGGGCATATGCCACTATAATAGTGGAATTCAGGATATGCCTGACCTGATTATATATACAACACGCAGCACTGTAAGTTAGCCCGATATTCTACCTGTGAACTATCGATCGATTAGCCTGTGGGCGCGCACTTAAATAAAACATGCCCAATTGTTTTATTTATACCGCATTTAGTAATCTAGGTTAACACGGTGGTCGTATTGTGGTGTGTTTTATTGGGATGTGGTTATATAAACCTGAATTTTCGAACAGAAAAGTGTCCCAGTTGAATATCAGATGAAAAAAGTCATTTAAAATTGTATTTTGTACTCTATTTTCAAATAATCCACTTCAAATAATTGCCTTCATTTAGTAAACGCCTTTTCAGCCTTTATTTAGTTTTAATTAACTACTTTGGTTTCGTTGGAACACATCAATATAATTAGTCCAGTCAATCTGACTAAAAAAATAGGCCAACCTCACACTATTTGCAACATAATTTTTCTATTCATTTGTGTATCCAGACATCACTATACAAAAAGTCCCCAAAAAATTGAGGTCGCCTACCTGGTTTTTGGCCTAGTTTTTTTTTATATAGAGAGCGTTTTGTTTTTCTGAAATATCTGATTTCACCATTCGGTCAATTTAAGTAAATTTAGGGGCCTAATATTTGATAAAAACTGTTCATAGTTTATGTGTGCTACCATTTATATTGTATATATAAAGGTTTAAACACATTACATGGTATTATTTTTTTTAAGATGTCTTAGTTTTTTATATAGAGAGCGTTTCGTATTTCTGATTTCACCATTTCGTCAATTTAAGTCATTTTAGGGGTCTAATGTTTGATAAAATCTCTTACATTTTGTGTTGGCTACTATTGAGATTGTTTACTGAAGGTTTTTAACACATCACGTGATATTTTTGAATAAAATGGTAGCTTAGACTCAGTTCTGATTAAAACCATAATCAGACTCTAAAAGTACTCAGCACTTTTAGAGTCTGAGTATGGTTTTAATCAGAACTGGCTTAGACTGAGACAAATTGAACTGCAATCGAAAGAAGATATTGTGACCATTAGTTTCAGCATAATGGCAAAGTAGAACTAGGATGTCTGTATACTCTCCTATCACGATGGTGTCATTCGTTAATGAGGCATCAATGGCAGTCTGTGCGATTAGCAAATCAGCATCGGATTCAGCGTGTTTTATGTCACAATCTAACTTCGTGAGCTGTTCTCCGAGTAGATTGATGAACCTCTGCTTGTTGGTATTGTTACTTAAGAACACATCCTTCTTGACTATAGCCTTCATTGTTTCATCAAACTTTACCACACCACTGACATTTCCTGACCCCTTCTCTGATGTGTCATATCCTTGGTCGACGAAGAACCATAGCCATCAAATACCACTGTTACCTATGAATTGATGTATTTCTTCTGCACATAACGACAATAAGCCGATGAAGAAGTGCACCACCATCAAGTACATACATGTAGGAGACATTTGGACGATCAGGAATAGTTTCCACTTTATCTGACAGAAGGGTCCAAGTTGCGTCTGCGAGAACAGGCTTCTGTGGTTCTAGAAGCATCAGCGATCTTTTGAACAGTGATGTGGGATAACTTGTAAGTTCATACTTGAAGAGATCTGCCCTCTCTTCTTCGTTTGGCGCAGCAATGACAAGCCGCTGGAAAAGGAGTTGTGGATCAACCTGAACTACATGCCCTTCGATATTGATAGTAGATTTGTAAGCAAGAGTTTTTGCTTGGAATGCACGAGTGAATACAAAATCACCCAGTTTGCACCCTATCATAGCATCAATAATCTTTTGGACAACTTCTTTCGATGTGTCGACATCAACTACTACATGGGCAGCGACTCCGTCCACGATATTGTACAAACCGGCTTCTGGTGAAAAGGGATTTTTTTGCACTAATATTGACCCAACCGTTATACTGTCTTTCATATCTCTCACATGTCTGGTCGTTCCAGTCTCTTTATTCTGGTCATTGGTGGAGAAGTTTACTCCTGTGAGGATTTGCATTGCATCATTAATATCAATGCAGTCATGCCCCTACCTCTTGTTAAACCTCCGCTTGTTTTGACACTACGCATTAATATCTGCTCAATTACAAGGTCTGTTGACAAGCCGGACCAACATCTGTCACTTCTGCGCACACAATGACAAATTAGTCAAATATCTCTGGCTTATCCGACTGTAGATATTGCATAGTCTGTAGGTATAAGTATGCAGACACGACATATAAATTGTGCCCAGATGCAACCATACATGGGAGCATTTCATGTAGAGATGATGAATGGAGCGCCCAGTTTTCTGTTCGTTCAGCTATTATAAAGCGCCGCAGGATGTCAATCATTTCCATATACTGTAACCACAGTCTGGCAGTCCGGTGTTCTTTTAGTGTTGCTTTTGTATCGAAGACTGGTGAGTATATCTTCACAATCCGATTTATATCTATTCCCTGATTGCATTGGCTGTCCCGTGGGATTCTCTTCAAACCTATTGCTAGCTTTGATTTTCTCAAACACAGCAGGTGCCACTCCAAGGGCTTCAGAGAGAACTAGTTTGTTCAGAGCTGAATCAACAATGAAATGCCCACGAATGGCACCAGAACATGTTTTTCCCGTCAAGATATGATCAACTGCATTGGATGCGTAAATCGACTCCAAGATATCGCGGAGACCGGATCCAACCATGAGATGTCAAATACACCCCAGAAAATTCATCTGTACATGAGACCCTCCCAGACACAGAACAATCTTGTGCAGTCCACTCTCTGGTGAAGCAGTTTTAATTATCCGAAATGCTTTCAGCCACAGTGGTTGATCAAATGTTATTATTGGTGGAACACCATGAACAGCAGAATGTTTCAACACATAGCAGAGAGTCGCTAGGATGCATGAAAGGTCGCTGGGACTCAAATCTATCATTGCCAGAAATGTTATTGACGATTTCCCTGGGTGGGCCCCATTCTGTATCTTCTGCATGAATCCAGACCATCCAGGCCTTGAGTATTGAAATAGAGGAGATAACTTCCAAAGAAGATCTGCATCTGTATTATCACTTGCTGTATTACATGCGAGTTCCGTAAATTGAACTGTACCGCTTGACGATCTCGGTGCCTGATAGTATGTTATATCAACCGTCCCTGCTTTTGAAACATCTCCTGTGATGACAATATTTCTTGGAATATCAAAATGAGTTTGGTCTGACGGTGTAACTGCAGCAATTAAGCCCATGCCATGGAAGGTACCCTTTCTGTATAATGTTCTAATATTGTGATCAACATTGTCTGCCATATATTGAACAACACTATCATTGGTGACATCTGGTATATCAGTCCCTAAAGTCTTTGTTGCACATTCCTCGAATCTCTGAACTTCCGGATATGACACACAGAAACCATGTTGATACAGAGTGTCTATAAGATATCTCGAAGCAAAATGATGATGAATTTGCACGGCCAGTCCAACTTGAAGTGGCGCTAACGTGCTTGCATGATGGCCTGTCCAATTGATGATATCAATTTAGAATCATCTTTCCTGTTTATAACACGATGAAGGAATATTTGTAGAGATTCTGGAAGGAATGCTAAACAGCTGTCAACTGATTTCATGGACGCAGCACTAGGATACATGTGTATGTTTGACTCAATACTCTTGATATCATCTCTGAGCAGTTTAGCTGTTTTGATTATGTTGTACTTTTCTTGTTCTGCATCAACTGCTTTCATTGAATGAAATTCTTGTAAAACAATATCAGCTGTCGATCGAAAAGTCACAACATTGGGTCGCCCATTAATTTCTGTTATCACAATTTGATTCCCAAAATGCTGTTCGAGTCTATTCTTCGTGTGAGTATATATGACCATATTGGTTTACTCCTGATTCGCCGAGACATTCTCTCATCGTATCTATAAGATCGCCAACCGCGACTTGTTCATCGTCGGTCTCCAAAAGATATTCGCACACCATTTGAAACGCAGACTCCTGGATGTCGTCGATCGGTCTTCCAGATCTCCTCCGCTTTGGTTGTGATGCATCTGACTCGATGATTAATGATGTGGGGACTTGTTTCCCCGTGCGGGAATTAACGCTGTATTGTTAGTGGTAAACTGCTTCTGCCTCTGGGAGATCACTGATCAGTTCCATTCCCCCTTGAACGATATGATTCGTTTTGTCGTTCCTCTCGCAATATATGGACAGTATAGTGTCATTCGTCTCAATAGTTGTGACAGGGTAACAACCATGCCTCCGTTTTAAAGTAATTTCATCAATGGTTCCTCCACACAAATAACAATGTTGCTTGAAATCAACAACAGGCTCGTCTGATCGCAGAACAGCTTTATTTTCTTTGCCAGTACCATTTACTGTATTCATCATTTGTTGTGCTCTTGATTTCCGATGGATGGCAGTGTTTTTTCGGCACAACACATGGACAATGTCGCCTAGAGTTACAGCAACCGTATCATCACATCGCAAGTCACTTGCCGCGTTAATACTGGTGATCCCCTTCCCTGTTAGAGTCACAACTTCTTCATCGCCAAAAGGCACGTGGCAAATGCCTCAGATATTTCCCGTGGTGCCGTCCATTACCCATTCTGAAAATAAAAAAAATCAATTGTTAAACTGAGTCATCTCTCACAATGAAATACAAAAATAAAATAAAACAATGAACTAAATAATCAAACTAATGTAAGTAATATTTGAACACAACACTGTTAGTTAAGTTGGGTTAATATATAATACAAAGAATACAAATGTAGCATATTAATCTCAATTTAAATATGTACTGAGAAAAGAGAATATAAACGATGAACTTATCTTCCATCACAACGTCAGCACGTTCGTCTCCTCGTGATCCCGGCCATGGAACATACCCATGCAGTGGTTGCCTCTTGGAAGACATATTGTGCATAAACTGAACTAATAATTAGCAAAATGTAACATTAAACAAACAAATAATATGTAATAACAAAATAAATAAATTTATATAAATAACACAGTTCATGAACTAATGTTTGATCATTCTATTTAACAAATAAGTATACTGTGTGCTTATTATGGAATGTTTTACCCCTATTCTCCCTCCGCATATTCTCATATTCTAATGTCTACCAATTTTCAGCTCGCATGGTCCAACCCAAGAAAAGTTTTATTTGTATAGAATAAGATATACGGTACGGTGCCCATGCGTCGTAATTGCGGCGAATCGGCTTTCAATGCACCGATTGCCACGCGTGCTAATCGATTGAAAATCTCGAATCAACAGTAACTAAAACAGTCATTTGAAACATCGTTTTTATTGGTGGTTTTATCACACATACATGGTAATATATATAAGATTATCCTAAATATTAGTCGATCTGAATGGAATAAACCTATATCGTGATATTTAATACGATCTTTATTTTTGCGCTTTGGTTAGACAGTAAAAATGAAAAATATTTGAAACGGGACGTCTTACACTCTATTTATTTCGAAAAAAAATAAAATAAGGCTTATTGGGTTATTGCAGACAGAGAAGATTGTGTGTACTTTACACTGACCATTATTGGGAACAAGTTAATTGTAATGTTTATCGAGTTGCTGTCTTGTCAACTTGCAAATCAGCTTCTCACAGCGTGTTGTGTTTACTTTCAAACGTGTCAAGGTCGTTTCTCACCTCACTCGGTGGCGAACCGATTGGTGAACAATTTTCATTAGCAATTTTGAGAAATTTTTAGTCATCGAAAATCACAAATTTGCAATGTGGAACTTTTTATATGTTGCTTGGTGAACGTTTCTATACATCATAGCGGTGACAGAAATTATGTTGCAATTAGTGTGAGGTTGAATCACTACATTGACTGGACTAAATACAGAACATATTTGATCCAATGTTTGTACCCAGGATCTCCAAGAACTAACCCGCCCCAAAATCTGAATATTGCCATATATATTATTATAACACGCCAATCAGCGCTCGACCAATGGAAGTTATCTAATGAGGTCCGGTGACCGACCTTTATTTACTGTAAAGTTCTTTAAGTCGTCGCCTGTTCTATCAAACGGTCTGCCTCGATTATAACACGCCGATGCATTGTATTCGCGGCGCACACATTGATTGACCAATTATGCACGCCCGTTCATTGAAACAAGTTATTTTTCCGCCGAGGTACCACACATGCATGCGGTTCCGATGCGAAACTATTCTGACGCTCCGAATGCCTCCGATTTTTATCGGACCGAAAATACTCTTTATTTTCCATCCGATAGAAATCGTCGCTCCGTTTGCGTTCGCATGTAAAACCATGGTGAAGTGACTGAAACAATCACTATCGGACAACGTTCGCATGAACCCAACGTCACGACGAACGGATCCGATTATTTTCGCTAACGCATACGCAAGCATGTGTGGCTAGCTTTAGTCACAACAAGCAAATGCAGGGACGTAGCGATATGGGAGACATGGGCGATACATCATGCCAAATATATAAACGTTAATAATTAAATAATTAATTAAAGTAATACCAGAGTTATTCTGACAAGTTGCATGTGGGCAGTTGCTTTGTCGGCAAACAGTTACTGCCCTGAACAGTGGCACATTTAGTAGCTTTCCCCCTCACCAACACAATGAACAAATTTAATCAACGACAGACCGTGTTGCAGCGCAGACAACAACTAACCGATATTTACAAACCAATATTTACAGTAACTAAAGGTCAGTAACCAGACCCCATTGAATAACTTACATTTGTCGAAAGTTCTGTTTGTGATATTATAAATCCGGCTTGGAATGTATGGAATAAATAAACCCGATACGCAGTACGTGGGAATAATGCACAATAGAGTAGAAGTGTAGTGTGCTCTCTATAGTTAATCCACGATTAACACAAAAGTAAATTGAAATGTCATGATTCGGCACAAATGCAATGCGTTTAACAATCTGGGTGAAATACCGATCATGCATGGATAGTCACCGGACTATGTTTGTAAGAATGACCACACATTTAATTGGTAACAGAAACTCATCATTGATTGTAGGTTTCTCGGACTGATTAGGTGTCATAAATATGTTATAAGCATGGCGTCCGATTTATAAGTGAAATAAACACCATGCGCGCGCCCCGAGCGCTTGTGATCTTTATTTCACTTATAAATCGGACTCCATGCTTATAACATATTTATAACGTATATTTAGTCGTCTCGCTATTAGGCTCTTTGCAGAACATGGGACCAGCTTCTGTTTGATAGTGATTTGGATTTCTGATGAGGAATATTTGGCCCCGTCCATTTGTATAAAAAGGGCCGAAGTCATATTTTAGGGGCCAGATGCCTATTTTGGGGTTTAGCCCTATTTTATGACATTCTAGCCCCTAATTGAAACTTATTTTGATATATCTGCATAGTAACCACATACAGCATTTCAATTATTTTATATGACAATCTAGGATGGGATTTCCCATCTTGGAGCACCTTGCCCCAAAACTCCAAAAGTGAGCAACTACATAATGGACCGAAACCAACAATTTCAGAATGGTACCGAATATAAGATTCTTGTTCCCGTGCCAATTTTCATAGTGTGAATGTGTGGTTTAATCAACACCGAGAAGATATACGGATCAATATAAATCAACAAAGTAGTGAACGTATAGACCCCCATATTGATCAAAGAAAAAGATATACTCACATCTATTGAGCGCCATCGACCACACAGCTCCAACCTATATGTGTATAAATTATATCTGCCCTATAACACATACATAATATCAACCTAGATATCAAGGATATTTTATAGACTGAATCAGTGCAAACAATTTATCAAAACTCGAGCAGTCTCTCTGCACACATGCACACATTATGTGACACAACATATAAATAATTTCCTCAACTATTTTCAAGTACAGAGAGGGGACTTGATAACTAACACCATAGATATAACAATTATCAACGGAGAGGTAAATAACAATGTAATAAGACTCAAAACCGAAGAACAATTGTCCTTGTTGTTGTGATATCTTAATGATGATAACCGTGGTACATGTACTTGTAAAAATTTTTGAGCTACACTCGAAATTACACACATCGATTTCTTGCAAAAACTATCGCTGCGAGCAAATGTAGAATTCCGAACCAAAGCATATTGTTGCTTCTTAATCCAGCCAACATATTGCTCTTGTGTTGCCAATGACACATCACAGTCTTCGGCATCGATAAGATTTTACTTAAAATACCAACCACACATTGTCACCCATATAACAAACATGACATGTTTTCAAATCCTTATAATTTACGATCAAATTTTAGTTTTCAAAAGTTGCAAACTATTGAACAAGAACCTTGGCTCGGTTGACTAATTTGCAGGTTTGAATGATTTGTTTTTGTTAACAGCCGCTAGTCTTTACTATGTTTGCTACATCGCAAAGGTTGCAGTAGTGCATTCACAATAAGCAACTAGGCAAATTTATTTTGAAATTTATGTATATATTAATGTTTCATTCCGGAATACTGCACATGACAGGAATGGGGAATCGGGAAAAGCTTCACCACCAAAGTATGTATTGTTTGTTTTGATAACATCAAACTGTTACATTGTAGTTGGGATAGTGGGGAATTGTCTGAATTGTTATACAAATCGACATTATCTATTCAGCATTATCCATGGAGGAAAGGTACAGCAATGGTATGGGATTATAAGGACACCGTTGCCACCACCACACTCCACATAGGAAACAGCCAACCGTTACGCGTGTGTGACTGAAAAGCACACAATATAATGTATTCCTTTTCCAGGTTCATCTTTTTATTATTTCGCGCCCCGCGTGTATTATAAGCTGCTGTTTCTTGGTAATGTAAGGGCGCTGGGGTTTTATTTATAGAAATTGGGATTTTTGGGACGCATTAAATGTTGTAGTGCGACCCCGAGGCCGAGCCAGGTAAAAGTTGTAGTTGGGAATTTCAATTTCGTTTATTGTCATTGTCATTTATTTCATGCAGCGGGCTACTCTCGAGACATGCTTGATTTGCCCATGGTTTGTTATTGCATTCCAAGAAGTGCAAGGCGATTAATTCTAAAGGGAATTCGCGCGTTAACCATTAGCACGCTGCGCGGTATGCGTTTCTATTGTTCTTTAACCTGCTTTATTGCATTGTTATTTGAACATCTTTCGTTTATTTTCACGTAACATAAATCGGAATGCTATCTACTATTATACTGCAAGGGGATTTGACGATTGTATAAGAAATTTAATTGGAACATGAATCATACGATGTGTTTGTTTATATCGGTGTTTAACATGTTATTTAATATCGTTTAGTGAATTTTGTTATTTAGTTACACAAGACAAATATCGGCATGTTGTATTATAAATGAGTTAGGATGGTCATTATTAACCAATTCCCACATTACTTCTTCGTGCTGTTTGTAAATATTGACTTTTCCTCTCTTTTTATGCGGAATATATCGGAGCTATGAATAGAACTGTTATTAAGAAAAGTTCCAACACTAACTCTTCACAATGGTTGTGGCCTAATTATAAACATCATTTTTATTTATGTCTACCGAGGATATATCAGAATGCTATATGAATTGAATAATGTTCAGAAATTACCCACCCCCTTCCCGTGACCATGTTTTAATTGATCCCTCGTGGGGGAGGGGGCATATTATAATTAGTCCTAATTGGACCATATTTTAATTGACCCTCATGGGACTATATTGTATTTCATGCCGTAGTTTAATCAACACTGATGACACCATATTTTTATTTTAATTAACCCTCATAATGGGACCATATATTTATTCTTTAACTAAATCACGTTACCATATTTTAATTGACCTTAATGGGACCATATTTCAATTAACCCCTGTGGGTCCATATTTTTGTTAACCCTCATGAGACGATATTTTAATTAACAATCAAGATACAATTTTAATTAACCATCATGGGACCATATTTTTATTAACCATCATTGGACGATATATTAATTAACCTCATGGGACCAAATTTTATTTAACCGTGATGTGACCATATTTTAATTTACCCTCATTGAACCATATTTCAATTAACCCTCTCTGGTGTGACCATATTTTAATTCGTCCTCAGGAACCATACATGTATTTTAATTAATCCTTATGAAAGGTCATATCAGGAGTGCATTACCCGAGGCCATTCTTAGATCAGCATTACGCCCTCCTAGGGTGTATATTGGCAAGTATATCTGACCCTGTCGCAGGAGGTGTTGGACTAAATGTGATTAAAACATACTCGGTATTTGCGTAATTGGATACTAAATTTGATTAGAAACATGCTCGTACTTGAACCATGTTACGAAGATCGCAAATATTTGCCCGATTATTATTCTGCATGCTATTTCATGCGCTACTCTGACCACTATTTCAAATGAAATTAGAAAAAAACATCACATATAAACAACTACATAGGCGTTACCTATAAACATATTTTTCACAATCACCGCATTAAAGTTGATATATTGTATATATGGCTAATAATACGATCTTGACGGCGCTACCATTTCTGACTATGGGTTCCTTGTTCATAATAGCTTCATGTGTTTCAATTGAGTCGCGGTTACTAGCCGGGACAGTTCCGCTAGTCACGTGATACTTTGATAGACACTTTACTACCCCATTAGCTAGTGTGAATCAATGATAGTGGTGTGAATACAGCAAACGTTGTGTGTTTTGGCCAACCACACAAACACAGAAGATGCAGTTGGTATGAACTTTGATGTGAAGTATGTCTTCTGGTGTAGCAAGTCATACATGCGATACTTTGATGTGAAGTATGTCTTCTGGTGTAGCAAGTCATACAGGCGATACTTTGATGTGAAGTATGTCGTCTGGTGTAGCAAATCATACAGGCGATACTTTGATGTGAAGTATGTCTTCTGGTGTAGCAAGTCATACAGGCGATACTTTGATGTGAAGTATGTCTTCTGGTGTAGCAAGTCATACAGGCGATACTTTGATGTGAAGTATGTCTTCTGGTGTAGCAAGTCATACATGCGATACTTTGATGTGAAGTATGTCTTCTGGTGTAGCAAATCATACATGCGATACTTTGATGTGAATTATGTCTTCTGGTGTAGCAAGTCATACAGGCGATACTTTGATGTGAAGTATGTCTTCTGGTGTAGCAAGTCATACAGGCGATACTTTGATGTGAAGTATGTCTTCTGGTGTAGCAAGTCATACAGGCGATATTTTGATGTGAAGTATGTCTTCTTGTGTAGCAAGTCATACATGCGATACTTTGCTGTGAAGTATGTCTTCTGGTGTAGTAAATCACACAGGCGGTACTTTGATGTGAAGTATGTCTTCTGGTGTAGCAATTCATACAGGCGATACTTTGATGTGAAGTATGTCTTCTGTTATAGCAAGTCACACAGGCGATACTTTAAAGTGATATGGAACTTTGTTCACGTTAGAAGTCACAAGGTCTGCTTTGTGGATAACTGGACTCTAAAGTTACACAACCAATCGCCCAGAATCACAAGTTGGGGTTTTTCTTCCTGCTAGTTCTCGTACATTTTGAGTATCCTTATCAGGGTTCGCGCTGCCACTTGCCAAATTTACCAATGGCAAAAATAATTCACATTTGGAAAAAAATATTTTCATTTGGCAAACGTTTTGGCAAGTCATTTTTTAATTCCTTAAGCAATTGAAAAATATTTGTCAATTAATATATACTATTAATTTCAGGAAACTCTTACAACATAATTATATTAGTGGTGTTTTATAAGGTTTTGGGAAAGTTAACACCTCTATTAAGATCAGTTAAGATCAGTTAATCATATAGAATTAGTTCTGATGGTTGGAGGGATTACTAATTCTCCTGTGATGTGCCCTTCTGGTGGAGAAACCTTTCTACCATTGTGTTGTTCGGTGATTGGCTTATTGTTCTATGGTAAACCACAATATAGATGCGAGATGCCCGGTGTGTCCTGGTCTTTTGTCCGTAGCCGTGTGCATTTGTCTGGAGTTAGACCCCTAAAAAACATTTATTTGTGTACATGTAAATATAATAATATAATTATTTATTAACTAACTGCTTTTCTATAGATGTCAAAAGTCGTTCAAACCGCGAGTGTCGAAACATAAGACTTAAGGTTGCAGAAAACGATACTATCAGGGATAGCAATTGGCAATTGCTAAACTAATTGGCAAATAATATTTTCATTTGGCAAATTATTTGGCAAAAGTAAATTTCGGTCCAGCGCGGACACTGATCCTTATACTGAAATCAGTCGCATTGGTAAATTCAGATTCGAAATTGGGCAATTATGGTACTTTTGGCATTAGAATATGGGCCTGTATTCGGCTCCTAGTGATGTCAAGGATCATCCCTGAACATCGTCGTAATATGGCAATGCGGCTGAAAACACAGCATTCACAACAAGCGAAACCAATCTCATACGGCGTCGCTAAATCCTTTCTATGGAGTTTTTTCCAGACGCGTGTGTCTGCCACCAGCTAGTGCAGGCACAACAACACAATGTTTAGAGCCTCTGGATATAATAGCCATATTAAACCATCGTCAGAATATGCAGTTAATTACACTACTCGTTGTTTGCTAATTCAGCAGTTTAATGCCAGATTGTGGTGAAGACCATGAACATGCTGAGAAGATGTTTGACACAGCTTATTGGCACATCTTACAATTTGTGACCCGCCATATCAAATCCAGTCGTAAGTCCGGATTTGTTTACCCTGTGCCAATGCATTCTCTTATAAGAGAATGCATTGGCCTAACAATTTTTTACAATTTTAATAATTTTTTCTTGTATTCTTTAACAATTTTATAACTTCACCCACACAGAGCCCCAGACAAACATGAGCAGACGACACTCTTCTATATGCTTCTATATATGTGTGGGGCTCCCTGCAGGGTAATGGATGTTATTTATTTTATGTCCTAAAAATTCTAAGAAACATTTATTTAAAAAACATGATAACAAATTATTAGGCCAATGCATTCTCTTATATATGCTAGGCGACCTATGGTCGACTCGCATATATAAGAGAATGCTTTGGCACAGGGTAAAAAACATCCCGACTTACGACTGGATTTGATATGGCGGGTCACACATTTAGTCGGTCAGGGCCGATATTTTCAACCAATGACAGGTTGTTCAAGTTCAAAATGTGTTTGCAACATCCTGAATGCCTAATATACTCATACACAATGACAAAGACCGAATGGTAATAATTTCTACAAAATTAAATGTTTTATTAAAATTTCGGCTCTTTTCGGAAGAAATTGCACATATTATTGTTCCTTTTTGTCCCCACAATAATTATAGGCCATACATAATCAGTTATATATCAAATGTAGTTGACTGTGGTAAACAATGACCATATTAACACTCCCGACCATTATACATACAGATTATTTTACTGAAATATGCACCCTCGGGGAAATTGCTATAACATAAAATTCTCACCACTGATTCTTGGGGACTTATACATATTCGCATACATAATTATTCCGAAACAATCCATTCAGTTGCATTTTATTCATAAGTTTACCCTAAAGTTCCCGGACTACATCAAATGTTCATAATATTGTCATTTTAAAAGTGTTGATACTTTCATCCCTTTCTCAGGTGAAACTCTTTCCCTTTCTTGTTTGGACCTATGTGCAAAACGCTCACAATGTTCTGAAATTTGTTTTCGCTTATTCGTTCCAGGGTATACGCATTACAGCGTTATGAGAGTGAAAAGAATATCTCCCACCTCATTGGTCTACATGATCGCCGACGATGACGGAAATTCAAACAATGTCACCGTAGAAAACTGCAAGAAAGGCAAAGACCCGCTCAAGAATATCCGCAACGTGGAGGTCAAGTTCAATGGTGAAAATAAGGTCGTTGGCCTCGTTCTGGACGATGACTGCGTTGTGCTTCTTTAGTGGTGCTGTTCGTTTGTGAAGTCATTCAATCCCTTGTTTGGTCTCGTATTACGTGACACTCCCGGAGATGGGTGGAGTTTACTTGTTTCACCACTGTATCCTACCGTTCTTATGCATCATCATCACACTTTATCTATCTGAAAACGCAAGGAAATATTTCCATGAAGTGAACTAACAACTCTTTTTTTTTCAGAAAAAAAGAGTGTACACACACATAACGTTCTTAATATCACCCGTTCCATGCCGTCATATGATTCATTCTAGACACACCAACGATTGTTGGACCTGCTAACCTGTACGCGCAGCTACAATACATATGTGACCCGCCATATCAAATCCAGTCGGAAGTCGGGATTTTTTTTACCCTGTGCCAATGCATTCTCTGAGAATGCATTGGCCTAACAATGTTTTACAATTTTAATCATTTGTTCTTGTATTCTTTAACAATTTTATAATTTCACCCATACAGATCCCCAGACAAACATGAGCAGACGAGCACACTCTTATATGTGCTTCTATATATGTGTGGGGCTCCCTGCAGGTTAATGGATGTTTTTTTTATTTTATGTCCTAAAAATTGTAAGAAACATTTATTTAAAAAACATGATAAAAAATTGTTAAGCCAATGCATTCTCTTATATATGCGAGGCGACCTATGGTCGACTCGCATATATAAGCGAATGCATTGGCACAGGGTAAACAAAATCCCGACTTCCGACTGGATTTGATATGGCGGGTCACATATATCAATCATCGATGTAATAGAGAAATTCGCTTGTAAGTTATGGCCTGTAACGTGTAGGCATTAAACCGCCATTTTAGGAAAACGTCCAATCATAAACATGGTATATTTTGTTTGAAAGATAACTCAGGGTTAGTTATAATAGAATATTATATCTCACGTAACTTTCTAGCGTTCTGATTGGCTGCCTACTGTCATACTATTTTACGATAGTACCCCACTAGCCCACCTACTCACCTACTATTCTTTTTCTATTTATAGTAACATAATATGTGTTTGCACAATCGTATTGCCACCTGAACACACGGTCAATCTGAAACTATCATGTGTGTTTCCTGCATTACACGTAGTTTTTGCTATATCGGTATATCATTAGACTTCGAGAAAGACCGATTTCCCGGTAGATAATCGCATTCGGTCCGGTTTGACGAAGGGCGATCCTCGTTTTCAAATACGCATGATAATTCTAGACACTTCCGTGTTGAAACCCAGAAAACACGCTTCGACGCAACATCAAATTTTCTCGATTATATACTGTAAATTCGTTATGGTGAGTTAATAAACGTATATACACGTGTAATATAATCATCACTTTATTTATCTCTGGCTCAATTGGGTGTTAACGCAAGATTTTGCCCATGTCTCCTCGAATTTAATTTGTTTTCTCCGATGATATTTTCGTAACTCAATTCTTTCATGACCGATTTCGTAGCCGGAATTAACTATGTGCATACTGAGACACTGTTTACTTTACTTACCGGCTGCTATCAGCTACTTCAATTTTTTTAGTTTGCCTGTCGAAATGAGTGATCATAGATTTGCAGAAGATAATCCAAATGACAACCAAAAAAAAAACATAAACAAAAAACAAAAAACACAACAAAAAACAAAACAAAAACACAACAAAAAACACAACAACCCCACCACCAAAAACACAACAAAAAACACAACAACACCACCACAAAACACACAACAAAATACAAAACAAAAACACAACAAAAAACACAACAACACCACCACCAAAAACACAACAAAAAACACAATAACAAACACAACAATACCAGCACCAAAAACACCAAACAAAACACAACAAAAAAACACAATAGCAAATGTTCTATATAATATAATAAGTAATGCATGACTTGTCGTTGACTATGCCAAAATAGTGATCCTCGATGAGGAATAGTCCACTCGCCTGCGACTCGTGGACTATTCCTCCTCGATGACCACTATTTTGGCATAGAGTGCGGCTCGTGGACTATTCCTCCTCGAGGACCACTATTTTGGCATAGTCAACTCCAAGCCATGCATTATCTATATAATATACTATGGCGATTCATCTTTCGAATTTATAACCCGATATAACTCAGCCGATTGCCACAGGCTCTTTTGACTTCAACTGCTACAGAGTAATGCCTATTGAAACAACATTTATTATTATACTGCCAACTTCTTGTTAAAATGTTATGTAACGAGCTGTTGCCTGATTGCGGGCATTTGTTTGAGTTGTCTCGTATTAATTGTCGCATGGCACATGTCACATGCTGCCATTAATTTTACCGTACAAGCTACACGTCAGAAGTTACAAGCGGAATCTCTCTATTAACTACTTGAATATACTACACACTTGTCTTATCTGGAGCATAATGTCGCAAAAGTCGGCACATTTCTTGTGCGTCATCTTTTCTTGTCACCATTCCCATTTTGTTAAAAACCCTTTCGTGACGGGAGCTGACGGGAGTCATTCTCTTATACATGAGAGTCACTCATATGGAGTCTCGCATATATTAGAGAATGCACTGGCTTACAGAGTCAAAGTAAATATTTTTAGGCCAATGCATTCTCTTATATATGTGACACTCCCTACTGGAGACTTGCATATATATAAAAGAGAATGCATTGGCACAGGGTTTTCGCAAAATTTCAGGAAGCTCCAGTCATGGAAGGGTTAAGGTGGCGCTGGGTTGAAATTCTGTTGAAATTCATCAGAGCTGGAAATTATAAAGATCTGATGCCATTGATTTTAATGTATAGTAAACTGGACACCATTTCTTAACTATAGTTACCACCCCTGGTCAAGTGGTCGTGCTAATATGCAATGATGCTGGTGGCACCTGCTGAATTACTATGATGCGGGTAGGGCAAACTGATGATGTTAAGAAAAAGTACCGTTATTTTTGGATAATCCGAGCACCGCGGACTAGCGTCACCAAATTCATCCCATGTGGACATTATTCTGTATGGCCTCATCTGCTTAGGGAGACCTAGACTCAGATTTAATTTCCCAGAGGGTGAATCTGTTAATTTGAGGATATAGAGAAACTAAAATAAAAAAGTAGAAAGTGTCTTTGTGAAGAAGTTTCTAAAGAAACTAACAAACTTGTTTATTTGATAATAAAGATACTCTACAAAGAATATGAGGCCTAAGCATGCATAACGATGTCCCCCAGATAGTGAATTTAGTTATGCTATCCCGCTGTGCGCGGTAGCGTTACCCAATTCACCCTCTGTGGACCTCATTCTGCAAATGTCCGGCACCATATTCTCAGACCTGAATCCAAACCCGCGCCACCTTAAATACATGTTTATTGATGTTTTTGACAACAGGCATACTCTGTGAATATGTTGATTCTGTTTTGATCGTGCTTTCCCCTTCATCCTTGATTGTTCGTGATGTATCAACATTTATACAAGCAGCATGACAACTATTATTATAAATGTATAAAATGTGTATTTACCTCGTAACATCCGGACGTGCGCCACATTACCCAATCAACCCTGACTCGGCATCTTCTTGTCATTATATCACTGTTTTCAATAAATATTTTTCTTTGAGTTATCTTCATTCATTGTACAGAGTAACCACAAGCAACTGGAACGCATGCGTAATAAGTGACACGTGATCAGTTACCACGACCCCAGTGTATTGTATAAGATGGATTACACATTATGTCAGTTACGAGATAGCGAAAAATACTTAATCGATCGGGGTTCACGATTAGATAGTGATTAATATTCAATCGCAGTAACGTGTGTGCATGCAATATCTTCTTCGCCATATCTAATTATGAATGCGATTTGACATCGAATATGTCCGAATAATCATTCATATCTTCAGAGCGAAACTTGTTTAGATAGCCCATAGGTGTATATGTAGATAGCCCATAGGTGTATATGAAATAAGCTAGCAACAGTTAACACTTCCATGACTGGAGCTTCCTGAAATTTAATCGAAAACTCTGTGTCAATGCATTCTCTTATTTTGGCGAGTCTCCCATTTGGGAGCCTAACAATATTTTCCTTGACCTTGTAAGCCAGTGCATTCTCTTATATATGCTAGGCTCCATATGGGTGACTCGCATATGTATGAGAATGCTCTGGCACATGCTATTTAATGTTGCACCAGCGCAGCTCCCGTCATGAAAGGGTTAAATAGACACAAGCCCTTCGCAGTGGGTAGATGTGAGAATTTGTAAAAAGGTTAAAATGCATCAAAAAGAACGTGGGATAATAGATGAACTTTGACCTTATTTTCTCTATAATTAATTCTCCAATAACGATAGTTCGCATGTTGAAACCACTGTTATGTAATAATTACTGTTACAGTGATTTTTTTTTGTCAACAAACATTACTGATCGTGAAGGTAATTGAAATCTTTCTTTTTTCAAAATGTTTTTCAATGCTTTGATATTTGCCAATGTTTCTACGCTTGGATCTTTTCCCATGTTTACCGCTGCGTTGTGGTTAGATTTTGAGATTTGATTGGACTATCAATAAGATAGATAAGATAATTGTATTCACAATTTACACTTACTTGGTGCAGACGCCGTACACGATAACATGAAAGATAAAGAAATATCAATGCATATCTATTTAGTATTTATTTATTTATCTCTTTATTAGGGGGGTTAAATTCGCTTTCAGCAGCCATGGCTGGAGTGTGGTGGTGACCATGGTGTCTTTATATTCTCATACCATTGTTGTGCCTTTCATCCATGGATAATGCTGGATCGTTACTGTCGATTTGTATAACAATACATACTTCTGGGGTGAAGCTTTTTCCGGATTTCCCATTCCTGTCATGTGAAGGATTCGGGAATGAAACATTGATATATACATAAATTTCAAAATAAATTTGCCCAGTTGCTTATTGTGAATGCATTACTGCACCCTTTACGAGGTAGCAAACATAGAAAAGACTAGCGGCTGTTAACAAAAACCAATCATTCAAACCTGCAAATTAATCAATCGAGCCAAGTTATAGTTGAATTTGATTTTATACTGAAATCCGTCACATTGGTAAATTGTGAAATTTCAGATTCTAAATTTGGCAATTATGGTACTTTTGGCATTAGAATATGGGCCTGTATTCGGCTCCTAGTGATGTCAAGGATCATCCATGAACATCGTCGTAATGTGGCAATTCGGCTGAAAACACAGCATTCCCAACAGGCGAAACCAATCTCTGAAAAAGTATTGCATCCATAAAAGTAGTATAGAGAGATTTTTTCGACCCCGCCCCAAAGATAAAGATGATCGACTCGAAGGCGTAGGAGTAAGTTAATAAAATTTTAATTAGCTAATTAAAATTAAATTAATTTTTAATTAGCTAATTAACTTAAATTAAATTTTAATTAGCTAATTAAAAATTAATTAACTTACTCCTACGCCTTCGAGAATAAATTTAAATTAGTTAATTAAATTTTAATTAGCTAATTAAAATTTAATTAGTTAATTAAATTTCGAGCTTCCAAAAAGGAGGATTTGATCGACGAGAAGATAAACGAGATAGTAATAATTAGCTTTCCTCACTGCTATTTTGGACGCGCGTTTCGTGTTGAAACCCTCCTTCTCCAGTTTAACTGCCCCATTCCTGATTTTTGTATGCATTTTATTTCGCGAGAATTTAAGTCCGAACTCCAGTACTCTGCGATGTTGATGGAAGTAGTTTCTCTTTCGTCTCTCGAACATTCCTGTCCTTTCTTTCTCTCGGGCCTCAACTTCAGACAAACCCTTAGCTATTCCTCGTTCGTATATAGAGTCACGAAGCGCTTGAATAAACTTATCATCCGATTGGTCCTGAGCGAAATCTGAGAATGTTTTTTTCAGCTCCGTTTGCTCCCTGGTATATCTGGGCTTGTCGTATGAGTCACTCTCCTCTTCTTCTCCTGGGCTGTCACTGATGTCATCATTATCAATATTTCCGAACGTGTCGGCCGTTGCGTCGTGCTGAGTGTCCCTATGTCTCTTATGATTGAATTTCGTGGTGAAAACTTTCTCACAATGCGGGCACGTGTTGATGTTGTCTCCATTATTTTCACGATCCAGTAGACCTTTTGCACGATCGGTGTCGGCTTTAGCGGGTGATACTACCGTTATTACTCCGCCGCTGTTCGACATCCTTTCAAATACTCTCGTAGAAACAATATGTTACTCTTTTTATCACAAATCCGGTTGAGAAGTATGGCGTCTACGTGTACCTTTCTACGACCTTCCTTGATATACCAGATCAGACACTATATTTTATTAATTTAAATTTAATCCTCTTATTATACCCTATACTTATATAAATACCGTATTAATTGACGTCACGCATAAATTATACGCGACTACCGATCACTCTTAAGCTAATTTTCACCTTCCTCTCCCTGCCCCGGATATTCTATAAACTAATTATTACTATTCCGCATATACCGGAATATATAGTAATAAAGCCAATAATTCGCCCAGATACAGTCTAACGTATCTGCATAAGCTAATTTTCACTCTCCGACGCCGACGCATTACGACGAGACGTTAATACCCGACTCTATAAGCTAATTATTACTATCTTGTTAATATTCTCGTCGATCAAATCCTCCTCTTTGGAAGCTCGAAATTTAATTAACTAATTAAATTTTAATTAGCTAATTAAAATTTAATTAACTAATTTAAATTTAATTCTCGAAGGCATAGAAGTAAGTTAATTAATTTTTAATTAGCTAATTTAAATTTAATTTAATTTAATTTAATTAAAATTTAATTTAATTCAAATTTAATTTAATTAAAATTTAATTTAATTAAAATTTAATTTAATTAAAATTTAATTTAATTAAAATTTAATTTAATTAAAATTTAATTTAATTAAAATTTAATTTAATTAAATTTAATTTTAATTAGCTAATTAAAATTTAATTAACTTACTCCTACGCCTTCGAGTCGATCAGTCGATCAATCTTTATCTTTGGGGGGGGGGGTCGAAAAAATCTCTCTATACTACTCATAAATCCTTTCTGTGGAGTTTTTTTTCAGACTAGTATGTCTGCACGTAGCAGCATTCATTCACTGACAACCTGCCAACGGATTGGGGATTTTTGTTAATGCACCTATTGATTTCAATCCGCTTGTAACAAAATCACATTTAAAGTCATAAACTTCTGCTGCAAAAGTAAATGTTCAAATATATATGGATTGGGTAAGGATCGTATATACTGCTTATGCATATTTTGCGAAGATACCAAAATGCATGATCATTGTGTACAGGGGCTCACCTTCTCATTAATGTAATAGCATATGAGTGTTTTACCTCACTCGTTGTCTGTTTGGTTTACCAGGATGTCTCGAATTCACGTTACAGTGTACGTAACATGAATATAGAGTTAT
The DNA here is from genome assembly GCA_032622095.1 of Siphonodentalium dalli. Classification (NCBI taxonomy): domain Eukaryota; kingdom Metazoa; phylum Mollusca; class Scaphopoda; order Gadilida; family Siphonodentaliidae; genus Siphonodentalium; species Siphonodentalium dalli. The sequence goes on from CP136064.1 coordinate 99,596,472, forward strand.
AAACTGTTCAAATATATCACGATACTAGTCAGATAGCAATATGCGCCGTCGTTCCTAGACATAAAACCGATTGTTGTTTGCTCGTAATTTTGTGTGATTTGGCATTGCTCAACAACAAATTGTTTAGAGCCTCCGAATATAATAGCCATATTAAACCATCGTCAGAATATGCAGTTGACTACACAACTCGTTGTTTGCTAATTCAACAATTTTAAAGTCAGACTGGTGAAGACCACGAAAATGACACATCATATTGGCACATCTTACAATTTAGTCGGTCAGGGCCGATATTTTCAACCAGTGACAGGTTGTTCAAGTTCACAATGTGTTTGCAACATCCCGAATGCCTAACATGCTCATATACTCATACACAATACCAAAGACCGAATGGTCAAAATTTCTTCAAAAATTAAATGTTTTATTAAAATTTGATATAATTATAGGCTACACATAATAAGTTATATATAAAATATAGTTGACTGTTGTAAACAATGACCATATGAATACTCCCTGACCATTATTCATATAGTTTTATTTCACTGAAATATGCACCCTCGGGGAATTTGCTATAACATAACATGCTCACCTCTGATTCTTGGGGACTTTTAGTATTTAGTATGTTGTTCTAAACATATTCGCATACACATTCCGAAACAATCTCTTCAGTGGGATTGTATCCCCAAGTATACACTTATGTTTCTGGACTACATCAAATGTTCATAGTATTGTAATTTAAAAAGTTTTGATACTTCCATCTCTTTCTGAGGGGAAATTCTTTCCCTTTCTTTTCGGACCTATATGCAAAACGCTCACAATGTTCTAAAATGTTGTTTCGCATATTCGTTCCAGGGTTCACGCATTACCACGTTATGAGGAATCACAGGAGACTATCACCCACCTCATTGATATACATGATCTCCGACGATGACGGCAATTCAAAAAATGTCACCGTAGAAAACTGCAAGAAAGGCAAAGACCCGCTCAAGAATATCGGCGCCATGGAGATAAAGGTCAATGATGATAATAAGATCGTTGGCCTCGTTCTGGACGAAGACTGCGTTGTGCTTCTTTAGTGAGGCTGTTCGTTGGTGACGTCAATCAATCCCTTGTTTTGTCTCGTATTACGTGACACTCCCGGAGATCGTCCAACGTTTTCGATGAATTTCTGGAATCTTATTGGAGAGCCGTAAGAATGCTACAGACCCATGATCATTTGACTTTGGGCGGAGTTTACTTGTTTCACCACTGTATCCTACCGTTCTTATGCATCATCATCATAACTTTTCTATCTGAAAACGCAAGGAAATATTTCCATGAAGTGAACTAACAACTCTTTTTTTTATTCAGAAAAAAAGAGTGTGCACACACATAACGTTCTTAAATGTCACCCTTTCCACGCCGCCATAGGATTCATTCTAGACACACCAACGGTTGTTGGACCTGCTAACCTGTAACGCGAAATATCCCTCACTTATTCTATTGTCTCCATACTTTCTGAATAGGGAAATTATGTATAGTTACGACATATATCTATGTGTGCGGCATAACACAGACGAATTCGTGTGATGATTAAGCCGAGACCAGAAATGAATAGAGGTGGACGCGGCCAAGTTGGATTGGAAATGCAACACTCGTTATACTTACCTCTCTCTGCTGTCTTATAATTTCATTCTTCATCCGCTACGTGCGTCTCATACGTTCTCCCCTTATATGTAGACCACCGACCCTGTTTTGCGGGTGGACAAACGGAATAATAGAATCTCAGATTGCTTTGTCGGGATTTGAAATTTGATTATCTAGTACACAAATGTAAGTTAATTACATTCTGTCTATTTTCAGGCGATTATACGTTATGCATTTTGGCCGAACAAATCGGAGCATTTCCACATTTCCAAAAATCAGCGAGCCCATATGTCTTGCATATACTTTTTAAAACATGTTATTCTGGCATACGAACGCGTAGCTACAATACATTTACCAACCATCGATGTAATAGAGAAATTCGCTTGTAAGTTATGGCGTGTAACGTGTGGGCATTAAACCGCCATTTTAGGAAAATGTCCAATCATAAACATGGTATATTTTGTTTGGAAGATAACTCAGGGATAGTTATAATAGAGTATACTATGGTGATTGATCCTTAGAATTTATAGCCCGATATAACTCAGCCGATTGCCACAACCTCTGGTACCCATTGAAACAACATTTATTATTATACGCCAAAGTCTTGTTAAAATTTTATGTAACGAGATGTTCCATAATTGCAGGCATTTGTTTGAGTTGTCTCGTATTAATTGTCGCATATCACATGTCACATGCTGCCATTAATTTTACCACACAATCTACACGTCAGAAGTTACAAGCGGAATCTCTCTTTATCTACTTGAATACACTACACACTTGTCTTATCTGGAGCATAATATTGCAAAAGTCGGCACATTTCTTGTGTGTACAAACCCCATATGTCATCTTTTCTTGTCACCATTCCCATTTTGTTCAAACCCTTTCGTGATGGGAGCTGCACGAGGTGCAGCATTAAAGATCACGAGCCATTCATCCTCTTATATATGCGATTCACTCATAGTGAGCCCCGCATATATAAGAGAATGCACTGCCTTACAAGGTCAAAGTAAATATTGTTAGGTCAAAGCATTCTCTTATATATGTGACGCCCCCTGTGGGAGACTTGCATATATAAAAGATTGCATTGGCACAGGGTTTTCGCAAAATTTCAGGAAGCTCCAGTCATGGAAGGGTTAAGGCGGCGCTGGGTTGAACATTTTTATATCCTCGCAGAAATTCATCAGAGCTGGAAATTATAAAGACCTGATGCCATTGATTTTAATGTATAGTAAACTGGACACCCTCTCTTAACTATAGTTACCACACCTGGCCAAGTGGTCCTGCTAATATGCAATGATGCTGGTGATCCTGCTGAATTGTTATGATGCGGGTACAGCAAACTGATGCCGTTACGAAAAAGTACCGTTATTTTTTGATAATCCGAGCACCGCGGGCTAGCGTCACCAAATTCATCCAAAGTGGACATTATTCTGCACGGCTTAATCTGCTTAGGGAGACCTAGACTCAGAATTAATTTCCCAGATGGTGAATCTGCCAATTTGAGGATATAGAGAAACTAAACTAAAAAAGTAAAACGAGTCTTTGTGAAGAAGTTTCAAAAGAAACTAACAAACTTGTTAATTTGATAATATATAGTTTACAAAGAAGATGGGACCTAAGCATGCCTATCATTTGCAGAATGAAGTCACCAGAGGGCGAAGCATCACTGAATTCACCCTCTGTGGACCTCATTCTGTTTAGTCCTCATCTTCTCTGGAAAGTTCTTTATTATCAAATTTCGATAGAAACTTCTTCACATAGATTCTATTTCTTTTTTTTAGTTTATTTTCTCTATATCCCCAAATTGGCAGACGATGCATTTCATAATCGAGGTTCCCAATGGGTGTATATCACAATAATCTCCATTTTGGAACTTCAAACTGAATCTAGGTCTCCATAGCAGATGAGTGCATGCAGAATGAGGTCCCCATATTGTGAATTTTGTTATATTAGCCCGCTGTGCGCGATAGCGTTACCCAATTCACCCTATGTGGACCTCATTCTGCAAATGTCCGGCACCATATTCTCAGACCTGAATCCAACCCCGCGCCACCTTAAATACATGTTTATCGATGTTTTCGACAACAGGCATACTCTGTGAATATGTTGATTTTGTTTTTATCGTGCTTTCTCCTTAATCCTTAATGTTGCGTGATGTGAGCGTGTCCGGAGGATTAACACTTATACATGAAGCATGGCGACATCAATTATTATAAATGTATAAAATACGCATTTATAATAATAAGGGCTGTGTTTACCAAGCCAATACTATGCCAAGGATTATATAGCAAACAATATGTAATCCGGGTTCACGATTACATGGCTATTGGCATATAATCGCGACCACAGCTGGCACGTGATGCTCGATAGAATATAGGATATCATATAATCGCATATCCCATAATATGTCAAATATTGCGAATTGTCGAAATACGAAATACAACGAAAAAGCGAAATAGGAAAACACAGCGAAATAGAGCGAAATATAGAAACCAGAAATTATTATTATTAACAAAATAACGGAAATATTTGAAGTGTTTTAAAGAGCGTAACCCAAAACATCGTAACCCAAAACAGCGTAACCCAGATGGTGAATCTTCCAGAGTGGATCAATTGTGGTGTTGCAATTTCTCATACAAATCGCCATTATTTCGTCACAGTACATTCTTTATAGAGTTGTCACCCTTCAGATTAAATATGATACTCAATCGAAACCACGCGTGCCTCCTGTGGTCGCGATTATATGCAAATAGCCATGTAATCGTGAACCCGATTACATATCTTTTGGTAGTCAAATGTGTGCGTATTAGGTGGTTTACCTGGTAACATCCGGACGTGCATCACATTACCCAATCGACCCTAACCCGGCAGCTTCTTGTTATTATATCACTGTTTTCAATAAATGTTTTTCATTGATCTATCTTCATTCATTAGTCATAACCACACGCAACTGGAACGCATGCGTAATAAGTGACACGTGATCAGTTACCATGGTCCCAGTGTATCGTATAAGATGGATTACACATTGTGTCAGTTACCATGAGCCCAATGTATGGTATAAGATGGATTACACATTATATCAGTTACTAGCTAGCGAAAGATATTTAATCGATCGGGGTTCACGATTAGATAGTGATTAATATTCAATAGCAGTAACACGTGTGCATGCAATATCTTCTTCGCCCAATCCAATTATGTGTGCGATTTGAGATCGATTACAGTCCGAATAATCATTCATATCTTCAGAAGTGAATCCATCGAAAGATTTGTCATTGACATTTTAGCACAAATACCCGAATTTCAATATACGATAAATTCATATTTCTTATGAAAAACGAAAACAAAGATGTTTTTACTACAGTCTGTAACATGGTCTGGACATTCTTTGAAGAGAGAGAGAATAAACAATTTACTTGTATTATTTATTATATGTCTACCAATTTGATATATAATTTGATATGCATTGGGGGATCTGTGGCTCAGTTGGTAAGGGGCTCTGCTCCATACCGACTGGTGATATGGGTTCAATTCCAGGTGGAGTCATCGCTGACTTTGTATCCATTATCTCTATCGAGGGGAGTTGCCAGTTACTCGCTGGAGGTTTCGCCGGCACAATGGGTCATTCTTCCAGCCGCTGAAATCACTGCTAGATTTACATTAGTGCATGGTCTTTCCCTCCACCAATAAGACCGCGTTCTAAATAATATTGTTCTATGGAATATAACTTTTGATAATGAATAACCCACAATTCATTACTCACAGTTTCGTTACATTGGGGAGATGCCACCTAAGCTGTGAACACAGTATAGGGCGATGTCACTGGGGGACAAAGAAGAAAAGGCACTAACAACTCATAGTTGGATTTATTTTATTTACTTCTAGAAAGGCGTATCACGGGTGAATCAGTAACCAAGCCTTGTAGAATACCGGTATATGTTTTCTATCGGTTAAACAATGTGCATGACAATTATGGCTGAATATACTGCATTCTTTACCAATGAAGAAGAATAACTCCTACGGTGCCGTACACCTAGCTGTTATTGTTCCATGACTCAGACGGCGTCACTTAGGAATATGTAAACTCTATTATTATATAAATACGTCGTATCCTGGAAATGTCTATATATAGATGAGTTTGGCGATGTCGGCGGCACGTTTTAAATGAATGTTGATTCCCTCCACAGACTTTCATTCCCGACTTGAACAACACCGTGTTTATTTAAGAAATTGATGTTGATTTGCTTGCGTTCCATAGGGGATGGATGCAAGTTGGTCTGACATTTTGTGTGGAACGTGAAAAACACATAAAAAATGTCAGACCAGCTGGCATCAATACTCTATGGAACGCAACAAAATCAACATCCATTACGTATAGTTACACTAAACCTAGTCCAAGTCTTCTCGTACTAAAACTAGCTAAGATTTTGGGATGGAGAGATGCTAGTATTTAGTCCGAGATCCTCCCGTATGGTCTCTTATGACACGACTTACGCCCAGGATCTGTGGCGGGAATCTGTGGTGTATTTTACTCGATTTACATAGCAAATCAATACATGATGCTATATACATCGGAAAGAGTGACATCTTATGGTCATAATGGTGTATAATAATCTAACTTTAATGTTAAATTACACATAGAATATTCCAGTTGATTGCCACAAACATCGCTTTTTTTTCTCTGTTTGTTTACGTTTTAACTGAAAGCCGAAGTGGTCCGAATAACTTCGGCATAATCCGGAGTTTGTTCTGGGTATTCTAGTTTCCGTTTCTATATATAGCGCGGGGTTTTCCGAACAAAATGGCGAAAACCGATCGCCCCAAGTCCAGTTTCCTATGTGCTTTGAGAACAATTCCCGCACTAAAAACTTAATGACATAATGGAGGATCAGAACGGTAGTTTTGTTGACAATTTTCGCAAGCAACTTGTCAAAATTGGAGCAAATTAGAACTCTTGTGTCTGACTTGCCATGCGTGTGATTTTCATCCATGTGCATTTTGACTTTTGTGTTGATAAAATAATCGGAGAACCGAATCACACAGTTTCGAAATATAGTTCTTCCGTTTTAGTGGGACTTTTATACAAATTTTGTTTGATTTTGTGTGTGCTTAACAAGAGCAGTATATTGCTCTGTTCGCTAAGTATATATCTTAATTTCGCGGAAGTCCACCAAATGTGGGTGAAATGTAGCACCATTTTATTTATTCTAATGCTCGTTGTGTTTACACTGTTTTAAACTTTGAGAGGGTTGTAATTCCAGTAATTTATTTAATGTATTACATTTATATCTTCAATGTTTAATTAATCTATTTATTTTTTATTTATTGACAGACATAATTACGATTACAATGGAGAATTCATCGTAATTTGCATTGTTTGTCGAAAATCTACGGAATATTTTCAACGGAAAATGCCGAACACAGTTCGCGAGGTCAACTGAGTTCGCATACTTTTAAAAATTTGTAAACATTGCGGTAAATGTCTCTTTTCGCATTAAATTACCGCTTTTAATTCACAACTGATGTGGGTTTCAGATCAAATAGCATGTCTTCTGTGGAAAATATCCGTTTATTGTCGCAATTGTGATATTTTATTTCATATAATTGTGGTTTTATTTGAGCGGGTCATTAACGCCTAACTCGTGTCATAAGAGACCATACGGGAGGATCTCGGACTAAATACTAGCATCTCTCCATCCCAAAATCTTAGCTAGTTTTAGTACGAGAAGACTTGGACCACACTAAACCGAGTCAACTGGCAGATTAAAAGAGCATTAAGTGCCCATTTCCAACGTTATTCTCGTAGTTTGTTGCATGTTGCGTCTACTTAAAGGGATATGAAACACTTCGTTGCTGTGGTCAAATAGAAATTGGGAATAATCTTGCTCAAATTATAGTTATTTTGACAAATATTAATCCAAATTGACAACACGTGCCCGCCGTCATTCTTATGTATTAATTAAAGGCAATGACTCTCGATGACGAACTCATTTGCGTTAGTTTATCGCCGATAATTGCGTTCCGAGTCGATATATTTACAATTGCGCGTAGTTCAGACAATGTTTCCTATGAAGTGGTATGGTCTTAATTCCAGAAAGATCCATGTTATCCATTTCGGACATAACAACACAATATCACATATGTGACGCCATATCAAATCCAGTCGTAAGTCGGGATTTTTTTTACCCTGTGCCAATGCATTCTCTTATATATGCGAGTCGACCATAGGTCGCCTCGCATACATAAGAGAATGCATTGGCCTAACAATTTTTGATTATGTTTTTTAAATAAATGTTTCTTACAATTTTTAGGACATAAAATAAAAAACATCCATTACCCTGCAGGGAGCCCCACACATATATATAAGCATATAGAAGAGTGTCGTCTGCTCATGTTTGTCTGGGGCTCTGTATGGGTGAAATTATAAAATTGTTAAAGAATTAAAAATTATTAAAATTGTAAAAAATTGTTAGGCCAATGCATTCTCTTATATATGCGAGGCGACTGGATTTGATATGGCGGGTCACATATGTTATGACCAATGTGCCAGAGAAACCGCCGATACAGACCAGTTCATGTGAAAGAGATTTAGGCGTAAATGTATACACAAAACTGAAGTTCGACATCAACATAAAATCGGTCTGCAACAAATCGTATAGGATTCTCGGCGTTATAAATAAGACATTACCAACCTAAAACCAGATATATTCAAGACATATGTAATTATGGTGTGGCCGAGATTTGATTATTGTAATGCGGCTTGGAATCCTCATCTCAATTGCCAGTTTATTTCTTTGGAGGGCATACAACGCAGAGCAACAAAAAGGTCCCCCAACTGAGAAAACTCGAATACAGAGAGCAGTTAAAGGTACTCAATCCGATTAAACATCCCTAAATTACTATTTCTTTGGGTTCGGGGTTAAAAAATATTTGAATCGAGTCGAGGAACCTACCCATCAAAGCTCAGAGTGATCAGATATCGATTTTTGAAGTTGTTATTTCCATTGTTTCTGGCCCAGAAACACACCGTCCAATGGATGGTCTCGGTCAAAATTATGGATGAAGATGGATAACTCTAAAAAGACAAGTGGTAATACGGCTAAATTTCGTGAATACTCAAGTGATAATACGGCCATATTTCGTTGAACAAAATGCTGATAAATAACACGTTTTGGGAAATTTGATACCATAGTTGACAGTGGTTAGCATTATTTTGTTGCATTTAATCGATTCTGATAACTAAAGCGTGTTTTGAAGAAATATTGTTGTTGTTGTATATTGATGATATGGGGACCCTCTGATCGGATTGAGTACCTTTAATAAAGTTGAATGAGATATCTGTTAAATATAGAAGATTAAGAGGAGACCTCATCGCGACCTATAATTATATGGAAAACTTGTATAATTTCAACACGGAACAGTTCTAAAACATCGATTGACTCATATTTCTATAACCTTAAATTTCATTATGATGATAGCTGATTCGCATTTATTTATGTTAAATTGTTCAAATACTAACATATGTAAACTATATGTTTCGGAATCAAAAGTCAAATGACTTGTTTCGATTAAATGATGATGATGATGATGGTCGATTTCTTTGAAATTTTCGACGAGGTAAAATGCAATATTCCCCAGGTTGGAATGGCACCTGAGTACTAACTTATCAATTGCACGCGCCCGAACAAGTCTTTAAGAAATGGATGCTGATTTGCTTGCGTTCCATATATAGGGTATGGATGCAAGCTTGTCTGACATTTCGTTTGGAACGCGAAAGCGTTACACACATGCAATGTCAAACCAACGTGCATCCATAGGCCTACTCTATGGGACGGAACACAATCAACATCCAGTACTGATATCTGCACTCAACCGAGTCAACTGGCAGATTAGAAGAGCATTAGGCGCCCATTTCGAACGTTATTCTCGTGGCTCGGTGCAAGTTGCGTCTACTTAAGAAATGGATGTTGATTTGCTTGCGTTCCATAGAGTATGGATGCAAGTTGGTCTGACATTTTGTGCGGAAGCGTTCCACAGATAAAAAATGTCATCCATTACTGATATTTACACTCAACCGAGTCAACTGGCAGATTAGAAGAGCATTATGCGCCCATTTCCAACGTTATTCTCGTGACTTGATACAAGTTGCGTCTACACAAAAATGGATGCAATATAGTAAAATATAGTAGAGGTGCTGATTGATTTATTAATTGATGGGCACTGTTCAGATAATAAGTTAAACAAAATGGTCGTTTGATAAACTTATTATCTGAACATTTCCTGTGGGAACATCTCGTCAATGAGCAATTATAGTACAGAATAGGTTAAGATATACTATAGGTTCGATCAAGTTGAGTCTTATTGGGGATGATGCAGGGCTCGATCAATATATCCCGTTTTAAATATGTTTAAACGGACATGGCTCGTTCCAAATTCGAACTAAATGTTATGTCTACGTAATTTGATAGGAGATATAAGATAGGTTGACGAATACACGGAAAAATACGGGCTTCATGTATGTCATGAAAAATACCTGCCACGATCGCGCAGCTATTTACAGCTGTTTTCAAAAGTTCTCATAGAAGTGAAACGTACGCTCTTTATTTCTACCATTTATGGAGTAGAATAACAAAGAACGTTTGTTCCGTGTCGCAAAATTTCGGACCAAAATTTCTGAATTTGATCACTTGAATAAGTCTTTATGTGGCATAAAGAGTCCGTGTGAGAATATATACCGTATTTATCGACCTATGTTGTTCCCTGGAACAGAACCGCGGTGTAACAAATGCGATCTTAAAGACATATTATGGACTTGTTCGGGCGAGTAAAAATTAGAACTCAGGCGCTATGCCAACTGGTGGAATGTAGCATTCTACTAACATCGCCCAAAATCTCAAAGAAATCGACCATACAACTCCATAGAAAACATCGTCTGAACAACGCTCAACTGTAAATATTTACATCACGATTCGGGACGCAACAATCGGCAAATGATTTCGCCATCGATACCCATTGCATTTAATAAATATATGACTGACGGTGTGTGTTGTAAATATTATGTTCTAACTCGCCGGGCTCGACCGAACATAAATTATTTATGGAATAACGACAAAGAATGTATGGTACGAAATATATGAACTTTAATGCAAATCGGGATGTGTAGATATATATCGTTCACCAACAATTCAATAATAATACATTTCGAAACTTTATATAATTTTACAACTCTTCAGCTCTTTGGTGCATATTCTGTATAGTTATGTTGCGGGTGGGTGGGGGGGCGGTATAAACTACAAAATACGAAGTATATATAGAGTGAAGCTTGTTCCAGGTGACAAGCTTCTTAAGTCGATACGAAATCAGCCGTGCGAAAAGACTCGCACGCGCTTAGCGCAGTGAGTGACCACTCTGGCATACATGGACTTGATCCAATTAAACCAAAACAAACTGGACTGTGTCATTAACTCTTGCACTGCCATACGCTCCTGGTCGAACTTCAATAAATATATTGGATTAATATTCATAAAAATAACTACTTTGAGAAAGATTATTCTCCAGTTCTATTTGATCACCCAACCGGAGTGTTTTGCATCATTTTAATTTGAACCTTCAAACTGCAAAGAGGCTTTAAACTATAAGCCTATTCTTATGTGCAGTTCAATGGCGATGATACTGAGAATTTGACGCTGTCGCTCGCGCCATTCGATATTGTTGCCAGAGATTGGGTCAATAACAGCTATTAATCTAATGAACTTCTGCGACATAAGCTCTGTTAGTTTAACAGAGGCGGTCGGTGTTGTAGTCGCATCTCTGTTGCGCCGCCATTTTTTTCTGTTTGTGACTATAAGGATGACGATTGTTGTGTTGTCTGCCTTCGTGGCGATGGTCCGTCTCGTTGTTCGTGCATCTGTTAGGAACAATGAAATGCTTGAAATTTTTGATATGCCTGGAACAACATGTGGGGTCTGTACCATTAGACTGGTGCCAAGCCGGTCGACGCTAGATTGCTCGGTGGCTTGCATTACAGAGAACAGTTGTGTTTCTTTCTCATATGTAAAACGAAACAAACAATGCAGACTTCAAAGTTGCATGCCAGGGTTGAACTGTTGCAGCGTGAGCAAAGATGGGGACCGCCATTACAGTGTGGTCGGAAGGATGATTACTCCAACCGGATACACTTACAGTGCGGTCCTCTGCGGATGGTACCGTTTCGATAGCACGAAGAAGACTTGGGAAAACGCAAAAAGCATCTGCATGAGCGAAGGAGGCCGTCTGCTCGATATTAAGTCCCAGGAAGAACAGGACGGGATCAATCAGGTAACGAAGTTTCGAATCAACATTTTTAAATACATCGATGTGGGGATAAGTATAGACACATGCACGCATTAGAGGTGTGCGGGGCTGGTACAATAGTTTTACCAAATTCAAAGAACTATTTCCAATGTAGTTTTAATTGCTTCTTGTTCCATTTTAGCTGGAAAAGATGTAAATATGTTGAACATAATGTCTTAGGGTTTGACCATATTGCAGGATCGTAAATTTATCCGCTTGGCCACCAGCCTGTTCTACTGAAAACAAGTTCATATTGAATGTATTTCAAAACCCAAAATACGCACATATCGACGTCATTTGAATCTGAATTACACTCTATCTGAACGTAAATGGGACACGAAAACAGTTATATATGAGCGTATTCATAATACAAATACATCCTTATCGGGCGTATTAGATGCTCCCCATTATAAATACGCCCATATTGGCATTATTTAATCTAATTTGTTACCAGACTCACGCTCTTTATAATGTGGTTTCCGCATAACAAGCCCGTATATCAATCGTTCGGGTATTCATTAACCTATCTTACAGTACCAATCAGAAGAAGTTGTATATCGAGGCGCGCCTTTATTGCGATATTGAGCGCGCTTAATATCGAAAAAAAGGCGCAATTATAGCGCGATACCAACAATCTGTCGCACTTATTATTGCGATATTTATTGCAGAATATTGCGATATTAAGCAAGCATTTCGCAATATTAAGTGCGACAAAATTTGACACACCCGATAGTGTTATATTTATATTAGATAAATACTGTGCATATAGTGTGCATATAGTGTACATATATCATATTTACACTATAATTATATACAAATCTAAAACATTGTCTCTACTTATGCCAAACAATATGACAAAAGCAATACCTTGCTTTAAATGTCACAATTTTCACCACAAGATGTCGCAATATTAAGCGCGAAATGTTGCGACAGTAAGCGCAAAATATATACGCGTTTAGATTTGCAATATTATTGCGATATTGGGCGCGAAAATAGCGCGCTTAATATACCACTTCTTTTGACTGGTACTGTATATCACATTCCAAATTACGTTGACAAATGTTGGGGAAGTTGGAATGAGCCATGTCCGTTTAAGTACTTCATACGGAATTCTCAAGTCATTCGCCTGTCGAATTCGTGCCATCAACAGAAGTCATATCGAATATCTATTAAACGTGTTCTCCTCAAATGACATTCTTAACTCGTAACAAGGTGAGTAGTTCTTCGCCAACGCAACACTTCAGTGAAGGGATTCACTCAAGTCATTTTAAGTCATGAAAATTAAACGTTTAACGCGGTGTTTGGGTCCAAACAACAACCATGTATGATGTACACGGCATGAAAAAGAAAAGAGCTTTCCGTGTTAGTCTATTCCTAATATTGTTGAAATAAAGAGCTCGTGTTTCACTTCTGTGCGAACATTTTAAAATAGCTGGAAAATGGCTGTGACCATGACAAGTATTTTTCAGATCACATGAAGACGGTATATCAATATTTCGTGTATTTGTCAACCTATGTTATGCCTGCTTCCAAATTACGTAAACAGAATTGAAGCTCGAATGAGCCATGTCCGTTAAATGTTTTAATTGTTTGTTTCAAGGTCATGACAGGTATACACATTTTGTACGAATTCGGTTTATGTCCGACGGTTAGAAACCTTGAGATACCACTTGGAAATTTTAACTACTCAATAAAATCAGGGAGTTTTGTATGACCCAAGGTGAACAGTTAGAAATTTAGAAATAAATGCATCATATACACCCCCTCTCTCTCCGGAAACTCTCGAACTACATCACAAACTCGAAAATCGCTAGCAATATACAGTCCAGTCTGTTCCCCTGGATCATAAGCTTACTATGAACTTACTTGGAGCTCTAAATATGTTCAATGTGAACGTATTTCAAAACAAAATAAAACGAAATAACGGGTATAAGTTCACCATGGGCTTATTTATATATGTTGATATTAAAATTAAAATTCAGTGCCCTCCCCGTCGCTGACCCAAACAGCACCAATGTGGCGTCTTTAAACCTCACGATTAGATTTCTCGTATCATGGAGATTAATATGTATTTTTTTTTGTGGAAATCGGCGCTAAAAATATTTCTATCAATTTTGGTGCAACTCCACTCCCCAACCGTGACTCGAATGGCGCCACTTTTGGTTTAGATGTCTATCGATGCCTAATATCAACCCGCTCATTGTGCTGGGTTCAAATTCTCACCCACCCTTTGTTTGACAGAGGACACAGTTAGCAACGATGGGGTCAAGATATGTAAATTGGATGGTGTGGATAGGTATTTCTTCAATCTTTTCTTCTGATATGTTTCAAATATGCGAATGTCATTCAGCGTTCTTTTTCAGGGTGTGAACTTTATTGTGTTGAAATAAACTCCTCCATTTTGTACTTGATTCAGCTCTGGAGACTGCTACTAAAACTCGAGTAAAGTGGACCATGAAGTACAATAGTCTAAAAATGGGGAGTCAGTATTGAATCAACCTGATGTCTTTCAAAAAGTTCTGGCATTGGCACAGACCCAGTTTGTGGATGTGTAACTCCTAAAGATAATTCCAAATATTTCCCTGCACGTCAGAATCAGACTCTTTCATTTGTTGGTCAAACTCTGGAAATCTGCCATCAAATGAAAGTCATCGAAAATGCCAATCAAACCACAGTCAAAGTCAGATCCGCCAAACATTTTGTGTAATTTTCACTTTTAGTCTTTCAGTTTCACGGTGTTTTTGTCAGATCAAAGCAGACGTTCGCATGCTTTTGTCTACAATCGATGTGTGTTGTAACACTTTCTACTGTTTAGATGGCGCGAGTATGGTTAAAACTATATGAGGGGCCATTGCCCTGGCTTGATAGTGGGATAGCTACCCCGGGGTGAATGACCCAGGTCATTGACTCACGGGTTCGTTGGTCTCACAAACAATGTATTTTGGTCACCTGTTTTGATGGGAGCGCCACACATGTGTTCCAATCAAACGCGACATCTGGAAGCCAGGGCGTTGTCCCTAAGCATATATATACTTTGTCAGAGTCCAGACGCGCTCTTCTGGTCGATCTATCTTACTACGAACGCTACTTGATAAGATATGATTTTATATTGTTCTCCGCGGCTGCCTTGCTGTTAACTTGTAAATACTTGCATTAGTAAATTTCATCATCATGTTGTCTGAGAGTTGCCGACTTAGTGGAAGAACCTGGGAGTGTTACAGTGTCAGATTTTAACGTAGATTCATCATACTTCGTATTTCAGTAACGTCCCGGTATACTTCAGATTCGTCCCGGTATACTTCAGTATCGTCCCGGTATACTTCAGTATCGTCTCGGTATACTTGTTTACTTAATTTGTACGTGCTATCCGTATGCTCCAAAATGTTGCTAATTAAATTAACTCTTCGCTTATATATGTTGCTTTAATATTCATTTGAATTTCGTTGTTTCATTTCCTACTTTCCTACCTGGTCTACCGTAGTTATCGCGAAACGCTTCAAAGATGCTGGACTCGCCTCGCTAATATGGCTAACGTGACCTCTGTGTAAGGTCGCGAAACGTCAAACTGTTTGTAATTCCTAATATGCTGATATACAATGTCATTGAAAAGGATACGGCAATCTATATATGGGTAGTACTGCTATATCCAGTTAGAGTCGAATAGAGCAAATGTTTATCCTACCGATGTTCACATACATGTATGTGTATCGTAAAACCCCCGATCGTGGGATAATATATAATGTACAACAAAAAGGTGAAGGATGTTGAGAAACACATGCACTATAAAAAGGGTAATTTATTCATGTTCTAGTAAGAAACACGTATTTTTAGATTAAAAAATACTACGTTCTAATTGGATCTATAAAAAGTCGACATCTAACCACAAATATCACCATATCTCATAGACTCGATCTCATTATTTTCGGTTAGACTCAACAAATGATTCTCAAATTATTTTCGGGTCGGGTTGTCTCTGTGTTGGGCGGACCTGTTTCCATATCAGTTACAATTTGGGGTGCAGATTCGTATAGTACACGAGTGAGTAAATGCTTTTTCAGATCGTGAAAGACGCTGGAGTGAACGGCATATATTGGGTTGACGGGACGCTCATCGGCGGCGATTGGATACTACACGGCGGGAGCTCACTAACGCTGTGGACATCATTGATGGTTACTTCTGGTAAATGTCATGCACTAGACTGGGGCGCAAGTGGATCAGTTCACAGCGATAAGTTGGATTGCAGTTCAACATATGGATTCATCTGCCGGAAGGACGAGTTGTGACGTCAGACGTGCACCATTGGTGGAAAATATCCGGACACAAGACAGAGACGAGTGATTAAATTGGAATATAGAGCTGCGACCGACATATCATTTATATCGCAGCCGGACAGGTTCAGTATCCAATTGGGACATGAACTTCTACCAATACGTGTATCAATCCCATAACAGGCTGGTGTATATGTGTTCGTACACCTCATCTCTGCAGAATGTTGTTTATCAATTAAAGCCATTTGTAATTCAACTTGTTGCTAAAACATGCATTCTGATTGGTCGAGAGTCTTCGATTCCCGCCATCGCTCGGGAAACATGCACATTCGTTAATAGAACATGCTACTGTTGACACAGTGAGTTGGCTAGAAGATCTCCGTTGGGAAGGTATCAACTTTGGGGAATTCCAACTGCACCCCCCCCCCCCGAATCCAACCAAACACAAGTTTTGCATAATTCCATTTGCAGCCCCCTTGCACCTTAGTACTCATGCCTAATAACCCATATATCCATAGACCATGGTTCTATATACCCGGTATGAGAACATTAAGATATTTGAACCTGAAAATTGCATAAATCCTAACGTCTAGTGGTCCAACTCGAGACAAATGAACATGGCTATGACAAGAGACCATGACAAAACATTTGAAAAATAAACAAGAAAATCGCAAAATCCTAGCATCTAGACTGGCCTCAAGCTTTCCTAGTGTTGGAAATTTTAAAACCTCATACTCACCCTTAGATGGAAAATTATCCGACTGATGAAACTGAAATAGTCCATTTTGAACAAATTTGGTAACATAGTTTTTTTTTAAACTAATTAGCAGTTTTTTATTGTCCACGGGGAGGGACTATGTGTGAAAATTTGGAAATCTGAACAAGAAAATCGCAAAGTTCTAGCATCTCGACTAGCCTCAAGCCTTCCCAGAGTTGGAAATTTCAAACCTGACACCCCACTTAGGTTGGATAATTTCCAACTGATGACAATTCCAATGACAATGTTGACCAAATGTAGGACAATATTGTTTTCTTAAATTAACTAGCAGTTTTTGACTGTCCACGGGGGAGGGACCAGGACACACACTTTCCAAGTGTTGGAAATTTCCAACCTGACACCGCCCTAAGGTTGGAAAATTTCCAACTGATGGTCATTTCAGTCCACAATTTTGACCAAAAGTAGGACAATATGCAAATATTGGTCCAAAAACAAAATATTCCCCCAATAAATTGTTTGAAAATCGAACTACAAGAACATTTTCAACCCAGTGTTGGTGTGAAATTTCCAACTAATGTTGTGTCAGGTATGAAATTTCCAACTGTTCATAATTTTGACCAAAGTTGGGGGTGAGACACCCCACAAACACCCCTGTCGCCGCGTCCCTGACTGTTGACAATGCGCCACAATACGTCACTGCACGGCGATGCAGTAGTCGCGTAATTGAGTTAAAGTCACTTGGCGGTTTGCGCTCCAAAATACATCTAATAATATTTGCTTTTGAATTTGTCCGGGTATCGAAATGGGTCGATGCATACCTGAACTGCCTTTCTACGAGCAGAAAGACGCATTGAAGTCATACTAAAATATTACTTTGAACACGATGTTTGGGTCCCAAACGAACAACAGCCATTTGCAGGACATAGAACAGAAAAGAGCGTTCCGTGTTAGTCTATTCAAGATAATGTAGAAATAAAGAGCGTTTGTTTCACTTATGCGAAAAATTGAAAACATACGAAGCCGGTATATCAATTTTTTCGTGTAATTGTCAACATATATTATACCTCCTTCCAAAAATACATAAGACAGAATTTTGAATCTCGAGTGAGCCATGTTCGTTTAAAGACACACGGCGGTTTGCGCTCCAAAATACAAATAATATTATTAGCCTTTCCATTTTTCCCGGGATCGAAATAGATCGATATATACATATCTTAACTACCCTTCTACAAGCATTCTGTAACTAAAAATACGCATTGAAGTAATGCAAAATGTAACTATGAACAAGGTGTTAGAGTTCCAAAAAACAGGCAACAGAAAAGAGCGTTTCGTATTAGTCTATTCCTGATGTGGTAGCAATAAAGAGCGTTTGTCTGAATGAAGAAAAACGGCTGAAAATGGCTGTGACTTGGGCAAGTGTTTTCAAAGCATATGAAGTCGGCATATCAATATTTCATGTATTTATCGACTATCGTATCCGTCCCTCCAAATTACGTAGACGAAATTTGGAGGTTCGAACGAGTCATGTCCGTTTAAACCGGAAAGTTGTTTGTGCTACATATACCATTAAAGTAATATGAAACACTCCGGTAATCACTTAGACATGGAGAATAATCTTGCTCAAAGTTGTTTTTACGAATATTAATTCCAATTGACAGCACACACCGCCATTCGTATATATTAATTCAATGCTATGACTCTCGGTGGCGAAATAATTTGTGTTAGTTTATTTCCGATAGTTGAACCAATGACGAACCAACGTTGCGTTCGACTATTAATACGACGTTGGCCTAACGTTGGCTTCGGGGCTCCATTCGTATGGACTGTTACTCTCACATTCGGGGTCCTTAAAACATCCGCTGATATATAAACATATCAATCCATTTAAAGTCCCATATAATGTTTGCAATTTCAAACTATAAGTACATGTATTATAAAAAATGGAAACAACATTCAAATTCACACACAAATCCAGAACAAATTAAACATTAGCTATTGATTTAAAGAATCTTGAACAACCACTCAATTTTGTCTGGAGAAAGGTCAATGATTTTGAGTAAGTTATATAATGTGTTAAATATTATACAAGTACCATAAAAGTTAATTATGTTTTATTAATGCTGGTTACCGTTTTATAAATTCTTATACGTAATAAACTAAACATCAACATTGTGTTTTTTTTTGTGCTATGATAATGCCACTTACAATGTTGGTAAAAAAATCAAACATCATATTGGTTGGTTATATATTCTTCGGAAATCGGGAGGGTGATCTGATGTAGATGTGCACAAATTGAAACGGATCAAATTCATTCGTTATCAACTCCCGCGTTTTGAATAAATTTGGAGAGTTTAATTAGTATATTCTTATTTTTGGAATTAAACAATTTCGTAAAATTAACTAAATTCGGATAATTTCGAAAGTATTTGGGAACATTTTTTTTCACAGAGAATCCTAGTAATCCAATGTTACATCTCGTGCATACTCGATCTTTCTGATTGGTATCATTCCATGATCCAGTTTCAATGGGAAGTCTGTGATTGGACATTCGAAATCTAGTAAGGACAGAAACAGGACAGCATGTACATGTACACAACTAACAAAATAATACAAAATAACTGCGTTATATCAAACACTTTCTTTGGCAAGTACTTCTTTTATGTGGTGCCCAGCTTCACATTTTACTTACACCCATTTATCAGAACCAGACCCATCCGGGAAATTACTCCATGCATTTGCAAGTTTCATTATTCCGATAGTACCACGAGGTTTCTTTATTCGAAAGGTTCCCGACAATATAAATAAAAAAACATATATATGCATGCGGCTCTGCATGTATTTTGGTCATTAAAAAAATTCTCCATCGCCAAAATCATTTAAATTTTCAAAACGGAAAGTAAATGTTAAAGCCATTGGACTAAAATAACATATTTCACACTAAATTAATACGGATTGGAAAAAAACAAATTATAATTCCAACAATTTCAACCTTCTCTATTCCGAAAATTCTCTATTCCCAAAGTACAGAGGGTTCTTTATTCCGAAGGTTCTTTATTCCGAAATTATGCCTACCACAATATGTCTATATACGACGGTTCTTTGTTCCGAAATAATGTTAGAAATTGTATAAATTGTTTGATGAATACCCAGTCAGAAACATGCACTGTTATGCAATTTTATACCCGAAAATGATTAGATCCAACTTATGGGCTATATCGATATATACTTTAAAAATATTTAGTTTTGTCATGTTTTATCATTTTGTCAGGCTCGCAAACGATTTATCCGTGATAAGAGCGTTTTGCTTCCGTTGTTCCTGTTTTCAGAGATGAAGCCAGTATATCAATATTTCGTGTATTTATCAACATATCTTATAGCTCTTTCTCCAAATTACGTAGACAAAATTTGGAATCTCGAATGAGGCATGTCCGTTTAAACCGGAAAGTTGTTCAGGCTACATATACCATTGGCATGAGTTCAGACACTTATATTAGAGCATTCCTGAAATATGCTTATTCTGATCACATCATTGTGGATGCCCTCATGTGTTTTGATGGGAATGTGTGTTACGAATAGTGCCTTTCATTGTTTTTATTATTTGGTTACAGGATTATTTTTATTTTCGGATTGGGCGACCAAATTACATGCAATACCACATTAGGTCTTTATTTCATATTTCAAAGACATGTTATGTACTTGCCCTGGTGCGCAAAACTGATAAGTTAGTATTCAGGCACTATTCCAACTGAAGGAATGTAACATTCTACTAACATCGCGAAAAATCGGAAGCTAAACGACCCTACCACTACATAGAAAAAATCTACGCTCAATTGTAAATATTTACTACTCAATTCGGGACGCGTCTATCTGCGATATACCAAAGAAAACGATTTCCCCATCGAGAGTCACTGAAATTAATTAATATATAAGAATGACGGTGTGTGTTGTCAATTTGGATATAAATTTGTAAAAATTACTACTTTGAACAAGATTATTCCCTATTTCTATTCGATCACCCTGCTGGAGTGTTTCATATCACTTTAAACCTGTTCCGACGTTGGTTATTATTGTCAGCTAGGAGTCCATATGGGTACTTTCGGAATAAAAAATACCATCGGAATAAGAACCCTCTTGATACTTTCGGAATAAAGAGCCATCTGAATAAAGAACATACGGAATAAAGACATGACCCAGTTGCAAAATATTCCAAACTGTCAATATTGACGAAAGTTTGAGTGTTGACCCAACCCGAATAGCACATAATCCTATGTATTGCTTGGGGTGGGGTAAATTGTGTGCATCCCCTTTAATCATTGGTCGTTTGTGTTGGAGGGATAAAAGGTCCCCCAAAACAAGAAATTACCCCGTTCAACCACACTAGTATACAATCCTATAATTATGTTTTATGTGGGGTTCTGCTCACATTCAAACCACAGCAATGCTAACACTATTCAGGACGGACCAGGCTCCAACTATACCATGAATCAGGAACATGTTATTACTATTGCTATTGCATCAATTTACGTTCACCCATTGAACAAGTTTAATTATTGAACATGTGTTTATGGCTATAACAGGTTATACATTTCCATCTAACGAATTATAGTTCAAACTGTCAAAGTTAATTAAATAGTACTATAGACTAAGTATTATCAAATATATTCGGTGTTGTCTAAGCAAATGAAAACAGCTTGAATTACTTTGATCATTCTGATCAAATACATGGGCCGAACAATTTCAGTTACCACGTGGAACAAGTTTAATGGTTGAACGGGTGTTTATGGCTATAAAAGCAGCCTGATCTTCTGAAAATGGGTTCATATTTAACGTTATTAAAAAACCCAAATACGCCCATATCGGCGTTATTTGAATCTGAATTATATGAGTGTATTCATATTACAAATACGTCCATATTGGCGTATTTGATGCACCCCATACGAAACACGTCCATATTGGCATTATTTGATCTAACTTTTTTCATCGACACGACAGCGGACGCACGCTCTTTATAGTGTGGTTTCACTGCGGCCCGCGCCATTCAACGGAATAACGGGTGTACGCTCATTATGGACTTATTTTAGAATCGACTGTTTTCATACAATTTTCGTTAACATAGAGCGTAATTCAGATTCAAATAACACCAATATGGGCCCATTTGGGTTTTTTAAATACGTTCAACGTGAACCTATTCACGTGAGGATATGTTGATAAAATGTTATACATTTCCATCGCTGATTGTGACGAAGGTTCGATTTCTTGAGTGGTAAATGATAATCGATATAATCACTGAAATAATCTTATTTGTATTTAATGTTGTATTTCTTTTTAAAGAACCATCCAACCACAAACTATAGCTTCATTAAATCAACAAATAGATTATTTTACAATCACAGTGGATATGTGTAAGAGGAAACGTTCCCTGTTCTGCAATATAATGGAACGCATTATAAACTCAAATTTGCTAATTTGATTTACAAATTGTTGAATCACCAAAGACAAGCCCAGTATCATTCAATGGATGCTAAATAATGATTTTCTTATCACTATGTGATATAAAAAATGGTTTGCATAAAAAAGGTCGAAATCAACAAAAACAATTTGGGCACTGTTTACGTAGCTATCGATAAAACACCACAGCCACAATCATATTCCACTGGTATGATTAAGTGGCTAAAAGGAAACCAAATTCATCAGGCCGAATATTGTTTGGGCAAAGTCGGTCAAAAGCTCTTCAGAGCTTGTGTTTCTAATATGTTTATACCTCCGACTTTTAAATAAAATTTATGTTATCTTATCTTATCTTACCACCTCAGGCGAGTCGGGCCGAAGACAGCTCACGCGGCTATAGTTCCATAAATTGCAATCCACCGATTAGATTAATTTACATTATAGCAGTGGTCATTAGTGTGCTAAGTTAATTTGTGGGATAAATGTGGGTATGATTAAGGGGGGTAATAAGACTAATAATCATAGAAACTTTACTAAAAGATAAACAAGATGATTGGGTCACTGTGGTTGTCGCGACATCTGGTCATATCGAAAGGGTTTCCTCTTAGATATTACTGGTTATAGATCGTCGAGACCTCCCAGCATGTTAATTTAATTAATTTTATTTCATTTAAATATCTATATGTTAACTTATGTTATCATGTTTTTTATTTAACAGAAATATATTTGTCATTTGACATAATTTCTTTCAGTTTTATTTCGACACTATTTCTTTTATACGTTTATTATGTTTTAGAAATGGTTGTTCTGGACGTACCATATCATTAATATGAATGCAGTTATACACTATGAACTGAAAACACCCAACCCGAGGGCTATAAACCTACCGACATAGTGGTACAAGGGTTCATGGTTTGCTCTGGACATTTAACCTTGTTACCCTGAGTTCAATTGTAACTAATCATGCAATTATTGGTATCAACAATCTTGTAAGATGACAGTTTTGTTTTAAATACAAAATACATTAACTCATAAATATAAAAAATGGCCTGAAAAGCTAAATGTTATTTGGTCATCCAATTCAGAGAAGTAGCAGCGGTCAAATCTTCCGCAGTCGTCACTCATTCAGTTGGTACTCAGGACGGCCAATGCTCAGCCCAGAGAATGTCGGTGTTCCGAGCAGGAAGTGGCAAAGAGGTGTGTACCCTCAACTTTTGGTCACAATTTCTAACATTTGGAAATTTTATGACTTACACATCATAACTATGTATGTATGTCAGTGAATATATAGGTCGAATTTGTTTGCTTTGTTTGCTTTTCCAGCAATTTGCAATCTGTTGTTTTAGACCAATCGTAGCATATATTTTTACATTTAGACTTGAGTAATTTTTGTATTAAATGGACACCATTTGGAAATTGTCCAGTCTAAGTGGGTGTCAGGATGGAAATTGCCAACAGTTGGAAAGACTGAGGTACCAGTTTGAAAATTTCAATACAAATCAGGGGTGCAAATGGAAACTAGCGATACTAGGAGTTTGGTGTCTGGTTCAATGTTGACAATCCCACCCGGAGATTGACCCTCCAGTCACGTCATTGATTCGTAGACAATACTGGGCACCCTGACATATCCCATAAACTAAAACTTCCTATCTCTGTGAAAATCAGGTAGAGTGGAAAGGTCTCGGGGGCTGAACCGAAAGTTCATCAGATGGTATTAATTGAGGGGTTAATGTCACTTAATCATGAATCCCTTAACATATAAATACAACAGGAATTTCCAACCATTTTATATATTTATTCAGAACCTAAATTATGTGCAAAGTACCTCCCTCACACAGCCCCTGCCAGACAATTCGCATATTATATGACTGAATTGAGATTACTTATAACCAGGGACGTCGAAACAATGTTGTTAGGTAAGGAATGTCTCACCTCTCCAAATCTTGACCAGTCAACATATTTAACAGTTGGAAATTATACATACACTCCTGATCAAAATATCAGATATTTCCCAGATCGAATGTTTTACGGTCAAATTAGCTGTTACTTTTATACCAAGATTGCAAATTTTTCCCACTTTCAATTTATATGTTAGGCTGAAATGCCAAAATGTTTGGTGTTACTTCGAATTTTGCCAATAGTTGGACATTTCCAGGTAGCAGCTGGAAATACCAAATAAAGGGAGGTTCACCGTTGTGCAAATAAAGTTACTTAGACTTTGGCATTCTGGTCAACGAAAGGGGAGGGGTTGGTGCAATAGTACCAACATATTCTCCCACAAATAAGCACATAATCGACCTATAATGTGAAATAGGTTTATGATTATTTGACTATAAAATAAGCAGATAATAGACTCATGTCCTGTTATTTCGTTTTATGGCGCGGCCACAGTGAAAACAGATGTTACAGAGTGTACATCTTGGCTTATTTGTGTCATTGTCCGCACATAACCTGCTTAGAATTGCCTCATTATAAGTCGATAATGTGACTAAAATGCTCTCAATTTCAGACCATTATCGACTCAAAATGAGGCGATTATAAGCAGATTATATCTACTTAAACCATGTTCTATTATAAGCAGATAATGTGCTGGTCTCGGGAGAACAGGCTGCACCGTTGTGCAAATAAAGTTACTTAGACTTTGGAATTATGGTCAACGAAAGGGTAGGGGGTTGGTGCAATAGTATATTCCTATTCCGACTTCACCCCTCACAGCTTCATAAATAGGGTATAATACATACCACTGACAATAGAACAGTGCCGTAGCATAAGCACAGCTGTCCATGCAAATAGTGGAATAGTTACGATGACCTTTTTATCTTCATACAATTCGGATGCCATCCCACAAAACTCATCTTCGTTAGTAAGAACTGAAGGGTTAAACTTAGAAATGAAATGAATAAAATCGGATTTTGTGGTGTCAAACAATTTGTTGTGGTGTACAGAATGATTCTTCGAAACATGAGCTCAAATGCATGCATATAATTTCCACTGTATGGCTGGTATTACATAATTACATTAGTGTGGTGAATTGGTCAAATTCAAAACATAAATTGCTTTTGGGCGGAAATGAATCCGATGATGCACGCTTATTATTGCAAGTCCAAGTTATTCAACTAAAACATTTACTTCATCGTGTCCCTAGCTGGTGATGGTGGTAACTTGTGCATAATCCAAATAATACTCAATTAAAAGAGAATTATAAATCACATCACAAATGCAGGTTTAGCCAATAAGCCAATGTGTTATTTAAGAACGCTGTTAACATCACAGAATGGCAAGTAAGTTACGTTTTCAACGTTAAACCAACGGTAAACTCAAACCCAAAGGTTATTTTGAAGTTTGCTCCGGAAAAAAATCACAATTTTCGTTTGTTGGAGGCTTTTCTTACTTTCCAAATCGATGCCATGTGCATTTGGTGTTCTCGTGCTTATAATCAACTAGCGAAGTGATCCGTTGCCACGAAGGTGAAAACTTCAGTTCGCTCCCAAATTAACTGTCACAAGAAGGGTTGGCTCTGTTTACAGTTATGCAACAAAGCTTCACAAAACTAAAAGTTATGACTATAGTTCATCTCGCCGTGTCTTGTTATTTCTTATATTGAGACTAAGAGGACTGGGCTGCACTACATGTACTCGCATAACACTATTGTTGCATATTTTATCATAAATACTTCCCGACGAATGCAAACTAAATATTCTAAAGCTTAATGGCATGACACTAGTCACTTCAGGAAAGGCACCTTCGGTAGTTGTGGATGGGGTTACTAATCATTTCGTTATAAGTATAATACGTGTAGTGTATTATGTTCACCAGTAATGTCCTTTGCCATAATACTTATTTTGCATTTTTATTTGGATTCATAGAATGTAACCCCGGCGCACGTGATGATGGAGGGTAATTTTTATTGCTTAATCCACAAAGTATACGTAACAAAATAGATATAATATCTACTGAAATTACTTAATATGACGTGTGTGTGTTTACTGAAACATGGTTAAGTTCTTCTTGGGATAATTCAGAATTGACCATGCCAAACGATGTAGTTGGTAAAACTGGAGGAGGGTGTTGCTATATTTGTTTATGACTCATTTATCTTCAAACATGGTGATGAATTAAAGAATTCCAAAATAGAATATGTATGGGTCGAGATAACCCACCCTAAACGACTTCTCGTCGGCTCTATTTGTCGACAACCCAATCCCCCAGCGTCGATTTGGAATAGTATCGAGACATCTGTTAATAGGGCTCGTGATAACGCAATTTAAATGCTAATAGGTGACTTTAATGAAGACCAAACTCATAACACCAGACGAGACACATTCACAGAGGACAGTAGCGTATGTGGTCTCAAGCAGATCATAAAATCTCAAACTCACTTTAGTGAACATACCAAATACTATTTTAGATATATTGTGTCAAACCCAGATTCTAGATCCCGTCCACGCTGACATGGAACGATATCACTGTCCAGTAAACGTCATTCTAAAATATGGAAATAACCAATCGAAAAGTTTACTAAAACGCACTATTTGGAACTATAATCTCGCTCACTACAAAAGCATGAATCAATCTTTTCGCGACTGGAATTATTCAGAAGATCTTGTTAAAGACAACATTAACTCCATGACAAATTTCGTAACTTAAAAAATAATGGACGTAACGAAATCATTCATACCAAACAAGATTGTAACAATACGCAGAACTGATCTTCCTTGGCTCACCTGCAACACCCGTAAATTAATAAGTGAGCGGAGAAGAATTCACATTACCGAAACAATAGACATGTAGTAATATCAGAAGTTAGAAAAGCGAAGCGAAATCTAACATGAAACAAGCTTGGGCGCTGATGAATGTCCTCGGGCGGTGTAGATACGCTTGTCGTGGCCGTAGTATAAGCCATCGAGTAATTATCTCCTTCAAACCAACTAACGAACTGCTTATCTTGTAATATTCCTTTACATAAACTAGCGCTCATGACTAACACATTCTATTCACCCGACAACACCTACCGAGCGGTACCCGGCATAAGAACCGACCCAGCACTTAGCTTGGAGTGGGGTGCAAGGAATTTCAGACCCACAAGTGGTCATTAAAGCACTTATCGAGTTTAGGCCGAACATATACCTACATATGTTCGGCCCGCTTACAGCTCTGCGTTTTCATCGGGAGGCGAGGAACGGCCCATCAAGAACACATTATAATTATCCAATCTGTACATACATCATTTTACCTAATTAAAATTAAAAAACAAAAACAAAATCATATAAACCAATAAAATATATTGACTGTATATTATTTATATATATAGATGTATATCCTCTCTTGTTCATTATCTTTCAGATTTATATCAGCTATTAAAGTCTAAATAACATTGTATATAAAACTTGTCAAAATATGCTTTCACCTACGCCCGTGTCATGGGGGGGGGGTAGGGCAGGACAGAAACATGCAACAACATGCCATAGCAAATTCAAACTTTCTCAGTGCAGTTGGTGGGCCCAATCTGCATAGCAATTGTTTTCATGCTTGCGTTTATACATATACATAATTTCAACGGGAACCCCGTTCTCCATTTCAGCGCACCACTCCAGGCTCGTTCAGCATCATCAGCATCAAAAACATCAACATCATCAGGGACACCTCGGGCACCCTCCACCCCTTATTAAAGCTCTTGGGCTCTATCCAATCAACAACGGACGGACATGTTAGACTTTTGTGGGCTTTTGTTATGCAAGATAACATCAAAACAACAAATTGAGGGTGAAGGAGAAGATCTCTAGATCTTTTCGACCAACCTGGGCGCTTCGCACCCTACTACAACTTCTGCGACATGAAACAAGAACTCATGCCCAATGACAACAGCAGTAAAACGTCCACCTGGTGGATGACCATTCAACGATTAATGTTTTCACAAGGTAGTCAAACAATCGCCCCCATCTCGGATGGTAATGAAATACTGGTATCACATCAGTCTAGACAAAGTTGATACTATATTTGTGGTATATCGTCGGTAAATGAAAATGGAGCAACCGTCCCCTCCATCTCAACTAATCCCTGGCGTCCTCACCTGTCAACAATCAAATTGAACACTGAAGATTTAAAGGAGGCCCTTTATTTTGCAAATCCATCAAAGGCATCTGGTCAAGATCTTATTAGTCCAAAA
Organism: Siphonodentalium dalli; assembly: GCA_032622095.1. NCBI lineage: Eukaryota > Metazoa > Mollusca > Scaphopoda > Gadilida > Siphonodentaliidae > Siphonodentalium > Siphonodentalium dalli. The sequence goes on from CP136064.1 coordinate 99,625,024, forward strand.
ACATTGAAATACTGTTCGGAGTCTCTTTGCAATCCCCTGGCCAACATATTTAATAAAAAAATTAGAACAATCACATTTTCGCCCAAGACTGGAAAGAATCAAATGTTGTCCCAATATACAAAAAGGGAGATAAATCTCTCGTTTCTAATTATAGACCAGTATCGTTGCTCAGTCGTTTGTCCAAAGTGTTCCAGAATTGTATTTATAAAAACAGTTTTTAACAGCGAATGGAATTATATCAATAATTCATCTGGCTTCGTTAAAGGGGATTCGAATGTATTTCAACTTACTGATATTTACGATAATTCTTTGAGGGTAGAACAAAATATTGTTTAAACCACAAGGAGAAGGAACGCATTAGGCGAATGTCGCACGGTGATATATTCGAAGCTATTTATCACCTACATGTAGGTGTTGTGAAAGGTGTTCAGATCATTAACTTCTGATAAAGGTAAGCACAGATGGTGCCCAAGCTGAACTGCGCGACAAGGCTTTAAATCGTGAGATAAAAACTTTTAGACTTCAAGATATGTCCCAGATGTATATTTTCGTTGCAATCAGAAAGGATTCGGTCGTCGACAATTTCAAAATGGATACTGTGAGTAGTATAGGCTGGCACTCTGGCCCACCCCCTCGCTCGTCGACACTCTGGCCCATGGGGTGGGCGAGATAGGGTGGGCCAGAGTGGGGGTGGGCCAGAGTGTCGGCCCAGGGCCGGGTTCGTCGATCGAGAGCTGTGTTAGATTCAAAGAGTAAGGTGAGCGCTTCGAATGGTTTTTGACAGAAAAGATCATAATTTACTAATGTCTCGTTTTTTTCTCGGATTCTAATGCCAGTGTGGTAAGCGAAGGGCGTTCTCCTTCGCTGGACACACTGAACTTAGAATAATACCGAGCAAAAATCGAAGCATTGGTAAATTGTGTTACTTTACCAGTGCATTTTTTTTAACATACGAGAGAGTCTTCGAATAAATTCGAAGACGCTAGCGTTGTAAAATTTACTCGCAGAAGTTACCTTTCAGTGAAATATGTTATGAGATAATGGTAAAATGGTACATATAAAAATGTTCCCGAGTCAAATCGGTGTTTTATTCGTAGAAATATGATGTTTTTGACAGAAAAGAGCATAATTTACTGATGTTTCTATTTGTTCTCGGATTCTAATGGCAGTGTGGTAAGCGAAGGGCTTTACCAGTGCATTTTTAACAAAAGCGAAAGTCTTCGAATAGATTCGAAGACGGTAGCGCTGTGAAAATGTGCATGCAAGAGCCATCTGATAGCATGTTCTGGGTGGCCCTGAAAAGGGCCGTTTTACGTCAGATCACAAGAAAAGTGGAAAAGGGGTCTTTATGAACTCAAATCCATCCTGTTGGTCCAACTCCCGAAACACAAGCGAACCCTCGATGAGAGATGGAAATATACATTTCGGTATACTCACATTCCTCACTGGGGATACGCTGAATCTGTATTGCTTTTTCTCTCTCCAAAACACGAGTTTTCTCTGCAGAAGGGTTGCCGCCACCGTGAGTAAGATACATGTTGTCCCAAGCCATTCGATGTGTTCTATCTCCTGTCCACTGAACAGTGTATGGTTGCGAGCCCAAGTTGCACAGACAAAAGTGAATAGTTCAAAGAACTTTTCGCCTGTACCATACACTGCCCAGGAAAGGGCCTCCCACACCACAATGTCCCTTAGGCCGATACACGGATGGCTCTGACATAAGATCCAAGATCAGTAACAGCGTATTCCATCGTGGAGAAATGATATGCTCTAAATGGGATTTTTTTATATGTAAAACGCGCGGACGTCGTTTGCGACGTCATTGTGTTTTTCTCCCAATTTTCCCGAACGTCATTTCAAATGTGTTTCTTTTTTGGTGAATTAAGTTCTTCATCGACATTGCCGAAGACGATCATTAAAAACAGACACTGTTTTTCAACAACATAACTTTTTTTTTAATTAAGAATCAACATATTTACAACTGATCATGAATTTATCATATTTACAATCAATAATTGGTAATGCAATGAACATAATTTACATTTGGTAACTCATTTCATCATTAATTAACAATCAACATATTTACAAATGATTATGATTTTAACATATTTAAACAATTGGTAATGAGCGCATTTTATCAATACTGAAATTCACAGTAAGTCTTACAAGTTTGTGAAATACATGTTTTGGGTAATGTTTCTGATTCTTTTCGTAAGGTCTTATAGTTTCTTTGAAACCAATGAAATACTTTTCTATAATTTTTGAAGTAGTCACCATCAAATTTCATTTCAACTAATACTTTTATACCATATCCGCTTTTCAAGAAATGTAAAGCAAATATGCAGTAGATACCGCACACGTTTGTACCGTGATGTTGAAACCGCCCAACGTTTATTTTACATTCGATCGAATTTCTTTGAATAAATGATTTGATATATTTATCAATAACTGGTATCCCAAACAAATCGAAATATGTTGCAATGTTCCCATTGAATAAAATTGCAACCCAGTGTTCTCCTGGCTTTTCTGACGTATGTGTATTTACTATGTATGCTTTTACATGATGAGGTTTCTCGTGTGGTAACTGACCTTTTGCACACACAACACCATACAATGAACAGAGGTAGGATGATGTGTCTAGTATATGATGAAGTTCGCTAGTGTTCATCTTCGTAGTTTTGTTTTACTTTTTCACACCACAAGTCAACAAAAACCGAATTAAATTGGATACAGTTTGCATGAACAACTTCCTTTATATCTTTCCAAAGTTTGAATGCCTCAAATTTCTCATGTGGTGTAAATGATTCTATTTCTGGATACCATTGTTCCATAACTCGGTAGATGTTCAATTTAAGTAGTGCTATATCAATGAACATATCTACCCATTGTATAGGTGGTGTCCAAAGACAAAGTAAATGTCGTGTCTGACTTGGATGATCTATTTTACATCCTTCACAATTGAGTGTCACTTCTTTTGAAATTTGATTTTGTATTTCATGAACAAAACATTTCTCGAACGTTTTCCGAACTTGTCAAGGATAGAAACATATGGAATGAAATCGAGTCCTCCAACTTGCAGTCTCAATTTTTCCTCCAAATGCAATTCATCCATGCTTTTAATAATCTGTTATTATTTCTCGCAAACTGTTGATTTCAGTTTGATTATCGAACTCAGCATAAACTATCACGTTGATCACTGAAGCTAGAGCTGCAGCAAACTGAAGCTCTAACCTTATGTTACCGGTTTTTATAGGATGCAAATGTCCTTCCTCTGCTCATTGGTCAGGTGTGAGGGCATAACCCCATAACCAAAAACCATTGATGTATTTTTCGAGATTCAAACCAAAGGATTTGTTTTGTCCAAACATACCCAAAGACTGGTACAGTGATAAATAAGATCTTAGGCATTGTTCTGATGCAAAGTTTGGTTCAAATGGTCGGTTATGGATGGTATGTCCGTCCTGACTAACTTCAAGTTTTTTTAGATTGAAGTGTTGGAAATGGAATAGGTTCGTTTCAATATCGCCATTCATATCTTTGTTTGATACCAAACCTATGAAAAGTCTCTTTGGCAATTGTCCTTGAAAAAGGTGATCTTCAATATTTTTTATCTAAGCCCTGTACCAATAGTGAATGTTTTCACTTCAACTCTTCTAATTGGTATTTTCATATTTTTCTGTATTATTGTTTGGTTCAAGTTATTTGCTACTACTGGCATCAGCGTAATTGTACGAACATTGAAAACTGCCGTTTAAAATACTTCCGTCTTCCTGATCAATTAAAGAGAATTTTGGATTCGCTCTATTGGGACGAATTCTTATCTCAATTCCATTTTGTAAGTATTTCCCTTGTAGAAATATATCTGTGTGTAAACGACCACATAATTCTACCGTTTTACTACCTGCTATGATTGCTTGGCGAGATTTAAATCCATCATTACGACCAGCTTTAGTGTTTTCGGTGAACTGTTTAGCGGTGTCTGGATACCACATGTCTAGTGCGGCAAGTTGATTTTCTTTACATTCAGCAGAATAAGCCAAGAGATTTTCCATGTAGGCTCGATAAGGGTAGGTATCTCCGTTCGCCGTTACAAGTTTGTTATTTAGGTAAATATCGATACTACTGAGCATGCTATGGAAAAAGTTGTTAATAGGCGCAATTTCATCAGTACCATCAACCAAGTTTGTTCCATCTGCTTTTGTGATTTTGAATTTCAGGTACAAATATGATTGATTCACAGCTGTCCATTTTTCAGTTTGAGACGGAATTACAAATTCTACCGGTGCGGAATTATTCAAAGAGCTAATCGGGTGATGTTCTATCCATTGTGATTCCAACATCGTTGTCATTGTTGGTCGAACATCAGAAGCATCTAACTCGGACTTGCTGCATTCGCATGATCCATTTTGCATCATCATGATTAATCAAATATATCGAGAGATCGTTTTGATTTCTTTACGGGTGTTTTAATGGACTTACTTCTAACTCGTTTGCGAGAAGAATGATTTTTCAAAGGCCGCGATGATCTATTTATGCCATTTGGTGTTGATATTTTCTTTATTGTTTCCCTTCCAAAAGATTTCAATGCCTCTTTACCTTGTTTCAAAAATACTTCTTTCGGACTTTTACCACGATGAATGATATCTTCGACTGCAGCAAGTCCATGCTTGAATACTTGTTGTTCAGCAATCTGACCAATAGGTTTTAGAAACGGTACTACTGTTCTCATTGCAGATTTGAATAGTGAACCAATTCCATTTCCATACTCTCTAGGTACGCGTCTAAACACGGGTATCATCATAAATACAAATTACTTCCACCAATAAACTTAATGGCCCGATTCGTCATCTCAGGTTTAAACCTGGTCTACGTAAACCTCTAGGTTTAAACCGCCGTGAGTCAGCAAAATCCGTGGTTTAAACCCGCGACCGCAGGTCTAAGTGACGCATTCGTCATCTCTGGTTTAAACCTGGTCCAGCCAGACCAGTGGTTTAGCAGTAGTGTCTCTGTATCGTCGAGAAAATTAATCGTACTTTCCTAATGCGGACCGCCTCGTTTTATTGATTGCAAAAATCAATAATTTCGACAGCGACCTTATTTTGATTGGAAATTTATAAACGAGAAGCACTCACACCAATAAAGCGTGTGGGGATAAGTTTTTGTCAATTTCGATGTTTTATTTGCGTTTTATAAGCTTAAACCGACAACTAAACCATCTAATTAGGTGGTCCAGCTAAACCTGCTTTCTCGAGGCTAAACTTGAGATGACGAATCCGTCTTTTCTTCATCGCGGTTTAGAATTGTCAGACAATCAATCAAAGGGTGGAGCTGTAAATTATCTCGAGTGAGGGCGTGTCCAAGTGGCGGTTGCTGACTGGTGTTATCATGTCACAGTTGATTCATTCCCATGCGAGCTTTGCTCAGATATTGACACGTTCCTTCAGTATGATTTTACAACTATCTTGTGTTTTTTTTTTGGCTTGTGGCAATCACAAATACTGGTGTTTCTACGAATTCATTTGATTGGTTCAACGTTTTAATTTTGCACCAAAACCATGCTACTGCATGACCATATATGCTATACACATAGTTTGCAATCCTAAACTTATATTGCTATATGAGTCAAATTTGATAACTTATTTTTATGTAGATCATGCCACAAAGCTCTACTCTGGCTCCGCTCATAAATTTCCATAATATTCCACCAATTCAAAACCTGGGAACTTTTGGATTTTCTGCATGATGGAAAATATTTTACATTGAACAAAAGCAACGCATGTAATATATTTCTTTATTAAATGCTGTGCCTCTATATAGTTGCCCACTTTAAACAGTTCAGATGCCGATTCTGGTGTGTACTCATAAGCACATTGCTTTTACTTAACTGACCTCTTGGTCCAGGATTGACACGATTATGGAGCCTTTATTCATGCAGCGTCAGAGGGTCCTGCGGCCCCTTCGTGTGACAGGAACCTGCGTCACATTTGCGCACATTTTGATCATTTTTTATTAATTATATTGAAAACAAACAAATATTAATATAAATTTTAAATATTGTGTCTTGTTAGATACAACTCCTTGCTCAATTTAACAACACAATTTTTTCATTTTATTTCAAATTAAATTATTCTTATCTTTAAATCATTTTTAGAACAGTTGCAAACAGACTAACGGACAAACATATATACAGCTTCTATATCCTTTAATATATACATGTAGATACACCATATTTTGTCTTTGCGGGTAAAGCATCTTGTAGAAAATCAATCACAAACAAAGTGATAAACAGCGCGTGAAGCTCGTGTTGAGAAACATGCCCTTTGTCAAATTGATTTAAACCCACAAAGAGATCGGATTAATGGTCCATGAGCGATATTCATTTCTCAATGAATAAATCGTGCACGCGTTCGCGATGATTTATGACATGTCAATAACCATTACATCGGCTTGTCTTTTGGTCCGATAGGTAAGAGGGTAGTTTGACTGTATGCTCATATCACCAAATCGAGTTGTCAATTAGTTGGTAACTGAATGACAAAAACGCCCCCTTAGACCCGGTTTGGCTGGACCGCCAATGTAGGTTTAAACCAGGTTTAAACTCGGAGGTTTAAACCGGAGATGACGAATCCGGCCAATTGGTTTGCCAGTATCACCAGATATATACACATTTATGGTATCAAAGCTAGACTTTGATACTGGTACATAATGTAAGTTTTTGAATTCATGCTTAATATCTTGACCATCATGTATTCTTTTACTCTCGAATGATGTCACTCGTAATATCGGTGTCTCAACATCACTAACAATTGTATAATCAGCGATATCAGAGTAAACAAACAATTTTGATTATGCTCCGGATTTAAATCAACTCCATATGGAAATGTTATCAAAGAGTAGCAAATGTAGCAGTCTCTGATTCTGTTCTGTAACCAAGTTTATCCAAAAGAGCTCTGGGGAGTACAAGACCTACTTTGGTGTAACTATTGGTTTGAAATTTTAACTCGCTTTGTGCTTTGGAATATCCGAATTCGAATTCCAGTTCTGGAATCAATTTGGTTACTGTACTATCAATTACAACTTGAATTGTATCTGTCAAATGTGCTGCACCAGAATATGCTCCTTCTGGTATTTTTAATTCTATACCATTTTCTGGTTTTGAAATTGTTACATCACTTATTGGTAACTTGTGCAGGTATTGTAAAATTCTTGGAACAGAAGTTTTTATTTTTATTATGCAAGCATCTCCAATAATGTTGTATGTTTCTGATGGTACAATTAGTCCAACCATTGCAACTTCCCAAAGCTCTTTATCAATATGTATGGTTTTTGGTAATTTCACTGTGAAACAACATTGTGAGTTGGCTGGATAAAGTGACATTGAACTATCACTCATGAGAGTTATGTAGAAAGAATTCATTTTTCTCAGTATTTTTCAATAATTTCAGTCCAGGTGTTGGTAGATTATAACCTAGAGAACTACTTAGAACAATAAGCCACAATTCTTTGTTTGTGCTCTTGATACTAATGTGTACATTAGATGTAATTATTATGATATAAATAATAATTATCTGCGTGAAGTAGGTGACTTGGTTCTTAGCAACTTTTTCACCACAGAACTTAAATTGTGATGGTTAATCGAGATTAATTGAATCTGAATGAGTTTGGGACATGATAAATTATGTTTTATACTAATTTGAAGCTGGTATCCAACTGTCAAACTTTTTTGGGTATCCAAGGCAATGAACTTTAATTTCTTTTACTGTTTTACCACCCACTCTCCTCGTTCTTTTATCAATATTAATAATCATCATCAAGATCAGAAACTTTGTATGTGATTGGATTAGTTTTACAAATTTTATGAACTTTGAAAATTTCACGAGTCCAGTTTGGTAAATAACCCTTTTCAAATGTTCTTTTGGTTTTGTTGATACGAACCAAGCCACCCACTTTCAGTGTAGATTTTCCTTTTTTATTTCCTGTTCCATATAGATTTTGGGAAATTTCAGCTTCAGTTTTCAAAGTAACTTCCGACGGTTTCGATTTTATGCTACGGTGATAACCATTGTTGTAAGAATCGACTAGGGGCTGTAAAACATCAATATATCTTGAAGTTTTATTGTGTGAAATACTTCCACATACGAATTTTTAAAGTTCTTTGAAATCGCTCAACCATACTTGCTTTAGTCTCTGGATTCTCAGTTGTGAAGAAATGAATGCTTTCTGATCGCAGAAATTTCTAAAAACTTTTCATTTTTGAATTCAGAACCTTTATCAGCTTGAAACGATTTTGGTTTACGTTTTGAAGATTTCAAAATTTTCTGAATGATTCGATCAAAGTTTGTCCAGATTTATCGTGGATTGGCAGTACCCACGCAAATTTTGAAAAAACGTCTATCACACACAACAGATATCTGTAATTATCATTATGTTTTTTCAAATTCTGAAGATCAGCTAAATCTGCCTGCCATTGAATATCAATTCCAGCTACAACAGTCTTTCTACGTTGGAATTTTCGAATTATTGGTTTGTGTAAAGTATATGCTGACTGACCTTGCAACCATTTCTTCACATCTATGAGTTTTATTTTTTTATTTTGCTTTTTCGCTTCATCAAAAGCTTCTTCACACCGCCATAACTTCCAACTTTCTTTGGATTATAGAAAATTTTAGATAATTGTTCATCTAGTATGGATCCCATTGTGTTTTTGCTATTTTAATACCCTTTGGTGTCAACCTATCTGCTATTTTAGTTTTTGAATGTCTTGCTTTTATACCTTTCATTGGTGTGAATCGATGAGAATCAAATCGTTTTGGTTTTATGCTTTGTACCGGAGTTTCAAAATCATCATCTGAATCATCTTTCAAATGTTTTTTAATCCAAAGCCAACGGTTTCTGTTCCCTACAAAATCTTGAGGTACATTAAGTTCGCTCAATCCTTGTGAAAAGGTTTGCCAACCTGTTGATTCGAAACCTTTTCTTTGTCGTACAATATCATTGAGGAGATCAACAATATTTGATCCGCTAATAACTTTTTCACCATATGTTAATTGTCCATGTTCATCAAACTTCATTTGCGGATGTTTTGAAATCAGTTGTAAAAGTTGTTCAGCTTTTTTTCTCATCTTTAAGGAATACTTTCTAGCACATCCCTATGATGATTAAATAGTTGTTATGTTTTCGGGGTTGAAATAGCTCTAACTGATTTTTTAGAAGTTTTCAATTTGTGCACAGTTGTACCATATAGTTGAACCTTCTCAGATTCTGACAAATTTTGATCAGAAACTGAATTCAATTCTCTGCTTAGTTTTGAAACATTCGTAATTTCAGGATTAGGTGGTAATTTCGGATCAGTTAGACTCATTCTCCATTTTTTAATGTCATCCAACATTTTGAAGGGAACAGCGACCATTTTCTTCATGTTTAACCGCGAAGTATTCCAGTGACTGCTTTACCAAGCAACGGTGCTAGCATAAGAAGTGGTAAAAAACCTCCTTTCTCGTTTAAATTTTTTTTTTTTTTCGTTTCAAAGATGTTGATTTACTTGCAAGTTCTCTGAGGTGTCTACACCTCGGACGAAGTTTGCCCTTCTGAGCTTCTGCTAGTTTTACATTGCCTTTTAAAATATTTTTACAGCATTCTGAAATGCATTCAATCACTCTCTTTGGGGCATCTTTTATCATTTTTTTTCGAAAATGAGTTGGTGCCTGATTCATAGCCATTACAAAACTACCATATTTTTTAATCAGTGGAGTTTTTTTCGCCATCATTACTCTTCAACAGTTGAATGTCAAATGACTGAATTACTTTTTACTTTAACGTTTATTAAAATTACGATCAAATGCCATCAAAGCTAATTTTGATGGGTTTGAAAGATTCATAATTTTTGAGTATCGTTGAACCAACGGGTAATGTTCTGCTTCTTGAACTGATGGAATTGGTTTCGGACCATTATCGTTGAGTGGTTGAAATCTAGCAAATGTAGAATCTAATCCAATAGAATTTACTCTAGCTGGAGTAGCTCGCTGTGCAATTGTAGAATTTACTCTAACTGGACTAGCTCGCTGTGCAATTGTAGAATTTACTCTAGTAGCATTTACTCTATTTGATCTAACTCGTGCAATTGATTTATTTTCTTTTTGTCTGAGAAGACTTCTGATCAAAACTCCACCGAGAAATCCACCTCAACCAGTTTTTAAAAGTATTTTCTTTTTTGAATCGATATGAGTTCTACTGTCAGCTATTTTCTTCAGCTCTTTTTTGTGTTTTTGCAGGAATGTTCGTGTCTGCTTTGGAAGCTTTAAGTGATCATCAAGTATTAATTTAGCTATAGTCGAAAATACACACAAGATTGCTTCATGCGACTCCATGATTGGAAATGAAATATTATGTTGATACACTTATCTTTATACCGATGAATATATTACTGCACCTCGGTCGTCATTTGTGAGCCAGCGATGGAAAATATCAGTTCTAAGTCTCAACGATTTATCCGTTTTCGGGTGAAAATTGAGTAGTAAATAACCATGATTGGTTGAAGTTGCATCATCATATGCTTGCATTAAATGAGGTATTTGAGAGGCAAGAATTTGTATTTGACCTTTATCATGCACACTTTGAAATAGTACCATGTAATGTGCATTCAAACTAAGTTCTACTCGCTTTAGATTTCTGAAACATGTTTTGGGTTATGTAAGTAACAGACGTATTTCTGTGATGTCCTTTCTTGTAAACCACAACGTAATTTTTTCTTCATCTTTATCACCTAACATGTCATCAAAAACGACGAGGTGTGGTAAGTCTGTGTCATCGAAAAGTTCATTGTCATCATCCGGTATTCCATTTATAAATTTAATATTGTGAAATACTTGCATCTGACTATAGGTATTTTGCCATTCTTTGTAACACCAAACGACTTTGTATGGAACAGGTTTGAACAAGTCATCTTTATATTCGATTAATTTCTTAACAAATTATGTTTTACCACAACCACTTGGTCGCGATATGAAAATGTTACAGGGATGTTTGAACAACAATGCTTCATCCATCTTTACCCTGAGACTGATCATGTAAGACTGATTAGGAATGTTCGGAATCAACCTTTTTTATTTTTAATGAAGAATCACCATAACTCCAGATTATTCCAAATGTCCATATGAGTTTTTTTTTTTTTTTTAAATTTTTTATTGAATCAGTCAGATGATTAACATACATAATGAATGGTTGTACAAAATACAAAATATAGATATATAATATTCATCTGATACATACATTCAGGCATACACTCATTCACTCGCTCACGCTTGCACTCTTACTTACATCAACGGGCATTCTGTGGCTCTAAACAGGCGATCGGGCAATGAGTTGGAGTTTTAATTCACGTTAAAACATGTTATTTTTATTTTTGTTTCGGTTTAGCACGACACTCACTGAAGGGTGACTATAATTTCTATAATTATAATTGAAGAGAGTAAGAGGTAGAACGGAAACATAATTCTTAAAGGAAAAACCGCGAGTCTGATGAGTATATATCAAGAAATATTTGCTTCATTTTTATTTATAGCGCTTTCTATCTGAAACCAGTTTTTCTCAAATTCTGCAATTTTCATATTACAACGAGCATTGAATTTGTCACATCTATACCTGTATTTGAGGGTTGTTATAAAAGATTTGACGGATAGCATGTCTGGGTTGAATTTAGTTCGATATATGTATTGTTTGACAAGCAGCCAAAACAAATTGGTGGTATAATTTCCTGCTGTTGGTGGAGAACCAAGAATAATTATCTTTTTCGAATATTTGAGATTAAGGTTATTTTTGGTTGACCAATCGTTAAGCTCACCTAGGAATTGTTGTACGCATGCGCAGTCCCAGAATATATGTGAGATGTTCTCATTATTATTTCTGCATCGATTGCACTGGTCATCAGATCTTACTTTTATTATTTTAAGAAATCTATTTGTTGATAATATCCTAGAATTAATCCTGAACTGTAACCACTGAAGCTTTGTATCAGGCGTCGTGGAGAAAGGTAGGCGGTTGAAAATTGTCCAGTCCATTTCTGGCACCCCAATTTCAATTGTCCATTTGCTTTGGGGTTTAGGGGAAAATTTCATAGCATTCAAATTTTTTTAGAAGTCTTGCCCACCCTTTGAATTTCGCAAAAGTGGAACCATATTGCTGGGTTGTATGGGATTAGTACAACGAGTTAAAGTTTTCTTATATTTTTTGGCTAATGAATTAATTTGTCTGCAAATTGCGTTCAAGGTGATGAAGTCAGTGAATACATTAAAAGAAGCGTAAAGACTTTCGGGTGTGTGGAATTTACCATTTGTATGTATCAAGTCATTGATAAAAAATATGCCATGTCTTCTCCATGTAGCGAAGTTGATAATTTTGTCGTGCAGCTTTATGTTTGGATTTTTCCATAAGACCCATGTACATATATTTCCGTTTGACTCATTCTTCTCACTGAAATAGCTCCATGCTGTGAGTACATCACGCCAGAATGGATTTAATATATTTTTGGAATAGTTTCGCAAGTACATGCTGTCATAAAAAAGAAATAGTGAGTCATTGGCAACAGGGAGATCAGTTAAAGGGATCCATTTCGAGTTCATTGACATAAGACGTCTAACCCAAGTTATTTTCATTGACATTATAAAGTTTCTGATATCTACCATTTTCAAGCCGCCATTTTGATAGTCTTGGCAAATGAGCTTTCTTTTTATTCTGTCCCTATTCGAGTTCCAAAACAAATTGTAAAGAAGTGATTCGAGCTGTTTAATAAATGCGTTTCCAGGATCTGGTAGTGCTATGAATAGGTGCGTAAGTTTAGGTAGTATAAGAGATTTGATCACTGTTATTCTTCCGATTGGTGTTAATAGTCTATGTTTCCATGTTTCGATCATACGGTTTATGTCCACTAATTATGTATCATAGTTGTGACTCATCTTGCCTAGGTCTGTATTGAACTGAATACCCAATAAATCGAAGGTAGGAGAAAAGTTTAGATTCAGATCGGGACAAATACAATCTTTCCGATATGTATGTGATCCTATCCACGACGCCTGACATTTCCTAGGGTTGATCCGTAAGCCAGATATGTCTGCAAAGAAGTCTAGTATTTTATAAGCTTCTCGTAAACTATTTTCACTACCATCTAAGATGAATGTCGTGTCGTCTGCGTACTGTGTTATTTTGTATTCCTGATTGCCGAGGGTTATTCCTGCCATATTTCCATTTTGCTTCACCAAGAGAGATAAAATTTCTGCGCATATAAAAAAAATATACGGTGAGACGGGGTCACCTTGTCGACAGACTCCAGAAAGACTGAAGCTCCTCGAGATGTGGCCATTTATCAGAATTGAGGAATTAATATTGTTGCAAAAAATTGTAATCCATCTCTTTAGTGATTCACCAAAATTGAACATATCTAAACATTTCATGATGAATTTCCATGATACGGAATCAAATGCTTTTTCAAAATCTACTAAAAGTAAAAGACCCGGTTTGTTTTGCAATTTACTTCTGAATATAATATCATAAACCAATCTAGTGTTATCTCCTATGTATCGGCCTTTGAGAAATCCGCTTTGGTCTTCGCTAATGTGAGGTAGAACGCGTTTAAGTCGCTCTGCTATACATGACGATGCTAGTTTGTATGAGACATTCAGTAAGGTGATCGGCCTCCAGTTTTTGAGAAGATGTCGTTCCTTGTCTTTTTTTGGGATAATTGTTATCAGGCCTTGTTTTTGTGTAATGGAAAGCTCACCATCAACGAGGGATTCATTCAGCGATTCACACAGGAGTTGACCCAGGTCAGACCAGAAAAATTTCCAGAACTCATAAGGATAGCCATCTAAGCCGGAAGATTTTTCGTTTTTTGATTTTTTTAGTGCCATCGTTAGTTCACCTAGAGTTATGGGGCCTTCTATACTTTGGGCTGCCTCGGGCGATAGTTTTGAATATTCACCTTGATCCAATATTGATTTGTAATCAAAGTCTATTGTTTTTTTTGACGAGTACAAGGTTTGGTAGAATTTTCGTGTTTCATTTAAAATTTCATTTTGGTTTGTTAACTTTTTTCCGTTTGAATCCTCCAAGAGTCCCAGGGTTTTTGATATATAGTTTCGTTTTTCTAAATTCAGGAAGTATTTTTTTGGTTTTTCTCCATGCTCAATCCACTTTGCTTTCGATCTCAACATTGCCCCTTGTGTAGCTTCTTTTCTCATTTCATGGAGTTCAGTGTCAATGTTTTGAATTTGTTCCATTATATTGGCCTTCTTATTTAAATCAACTGAACATTTGTCGATAGAAATTTCGAGTTCATTTTTAATTTTTAATAATGAGCCTTCTTTTTCTTTTCGCTCACGTTTGCGTTTAGCTGAATACGCCATTGTTTGACCTCTGATATCGAGTAGAATTGCGTCAAGAAGAAGTTTTTTGCCAATTTCGCATCTGCTTGAGGTGTAATCCGCTTCAACGCGTCGGATATATTTGTATCTACATTTGTTTGATTCTATGATAGATTTAACCAAATCCATATATTTTTCTTCGTGTAAGAGAGAAGTATTGAATTTCCAGAAACCCTGGCCTCTATTGATATTATTCAGCGATAAAGATAGAGTAATAATAGAGTGATCTGATCTATAACCTGGTAATATATCTGGGCCCGCTCCTGTAATACTAATTAGGTCATTTGATATCAGGAAATAATCAAGTCTTGCCATTTTAATTGGAGATTTCCTCCTCCAAGTGTATCGCTTCTCATTTTCATTATTAAGCCTCCATGCATCTACAAGTTCGAGTCTGTCGACAAGTGATTCCACTGCTTTTAATGCTTTTGGATTATTTATATGTTTATAATTATAAGTATCCATGTTCTGGTCGCGAACCAAATTCCAGTCCCCACAAATTATAACGTGCGTGTTGCCAATATCAAGGATTTTATTTTTGAGTCGAACATAGAAATCTGGATTATCTTCGTTTGGTCCGTAGATATTTGCAAGAGTTATTCTCATTTGTTCAATCGTCATGTCTAGTATAATAAAGTTTCCGTTGTCGTCCTTTAATACATTGTGTATATGATAGTCAAAGTTATTTTTGAAAAGAATTGCTACTCCGCGCGATTGGGACTTGTAAGAAGATGCTTCAATTTTGAAACCCCATTCAGATTCAATGTATTTTTCCATGTCGTTCGTAAAGTGTGTATCTTGGAGACAATATAGCGAGGCATTAGAATTTCGCAAGAAGTTGAACACATCGCGGCGCTTTTCTTTTTGATTAAGCCCTCGGCAATTATCAGATACTATTTTTATAGACATTTAACGACAGCAGTACGCAGACAACCGAAACGAAAAGAAGTAAAGCAATAGTAAGTATAGTTAAGAATATTAAGGTCCCTGTAAAACAAGCACAAATTATTGATTCCATTGAATTTAGTGATAATTATACATTCTTGACAAAAAGAAAAAGCTTTCGTTCCACAAACGCACACACACACGCACACAAAAAAACAATGAGCAATACAAACCGGTATTGGATTAACATGTTAAGGCCTTGTGTGACCGCCCTAGATGTGACATAGTCTGGTGGGGGTCTGATCACCCATCGGCCTACATTCTCCATATTCTGATCGAAATAATTTATATATGTGGATAAATATAGGTCGTTAGGTAGTCAGGCCCCAGTCAGACCAGATGTGGCAGACAGATATTTTGGAAAACATAGTCGTATTTGTAAGATTAACAAAAGGCATTGTGTGGGGGAGGGGTTACTACCCATTATATATATAGTATTGATTTATATATGTTTCAGGTCTCAACCATTCTATATAGTATATATTGATTTATATATGTTCAGGTCCGAGTGAGTGGCTTAATATTACCATTTTATATAACAAAAGATAGCTGTTATCTCAACCTCTTACGGAATGAGACACGTTATGAGTATAACTCATCTTACACCTAAATTGAAAATAGAGAAAATGGGTAGAAATCTACATACGAGAGATCGGTACGATTCACTGACGATTCCAATTTTAATTTAAAGTAACAGGAATAGATATAAAATGCAATATACGTGTATAACCGATCTCTACACCTATAACTCAATCTCACCAATCTGGAACTTGAAGCTACACATATATAGACAATGAGAGAAGATTCAATTCCATGTAACAAAAAATAAATCTATGCTTGTGCTCCATTGAATTAAATATTACACGAATAGCTACATGTATGAAGAGGACAATCTCTCTAACATCCCATTAATCACTGGGTACTGATAAGATGGGGCAAGGGGCGGGTATAGCTGCGATCGATACAGAAAAATCAATATATTACATTCCAATGTTACCACGTGACTAGTGAACATGTAACTCGGCGGATGATTCAATTCGGTCATTTTGATAGTTTAATTGTTGCCCAATCTACAGTGTGGTAAAATTCGTGTGACAAGTTCATACTCAAGAAGAGTCACAGCATGATTAACCTACATATTCAGTCCACTTTGTTGTAGCATTGGAGTAAGCGTGTAAATCACAGAATTTACTATTCTGGATACATGAGTTTTCTCTCATTTCTAGGAGTGCATATATAGATCAACATTTTCAAGGGACATTTATGATTATCATCATACGACTCACAATCTGGTAGGGAGTTTTCAGTGTTTAAAAGAGGATTATTGTTTACGTTGGAACTGTTTGCAAAAGTGTTTACTCGACACCTAGGGACGTTGGCTGTGATATATATGATGGGGGACATATGTGGAGTATGACTCCATTATCGTACTTTGTATATACGGTAAGTTATCGTGTTTGTGGTTTCGGCATATGTATGAAAATTAACAATATGTACATGATTAGGCAATATAACGACAATAATTCAAATCAGCAAAAATAATCGGCTGACAATCAATAGATTTTGTACATGGACAGGATTCCCTGTCTACTGAAGTTTAAACATGTTAACCTTTGATAATATTTTCGAGATCAATTTCATCTCTGAATTTAACAATGTCACCACTTTTGGTTTTTGCATATAATTTCCCATTTGTTATCCACGAATTTTGTATATTGTCAGCTTGGTATGCTTTCTTGAGCAATTCATAATTAAACTTCGTGGCGTCCTCAATGATTGAAATTCCAGACTGTTTGAGGAGTCTGCTGGATTCCACTACCATCAGCTTAGCTTCTCTTGAAGTGAATTTCACTATTATTGCGCGAGGTCTCCTTGGGTGTTGTCCTTGTCCATCACTACTCGTCTTTTTTCCTATTCTATGAGCAATGGAAATGTCATGGCGTGTAATGTCCAACTTCAATTTCTGTTTGAAAATATTTATAGTTTTTTTAGCACAATCATGTCTAGTTTCTTTTCCATCATCATCCTGTAAGCCGAATACACGAACACTGTCTTTTCTGCCTTGCTGTTCCAAATCATTTAATTCATTCCTAAATTGTCGACGTTCACCAATCCACTCTAATTCTTTTGATTTAAAGTCTTTTGACATTTTGTGTTTTTCTTCTTCTAACTCCACGATTCTGTCCTCTAATTTCGACATTTTATCATTAAGTGCCGTAATTATTTCTGTCTTAAATTTGCCTACCATCCTGCCAAATTCAGATATCTGCATTTTTTGTTCATTGGAATATTTCTCGTGATTTTGCTTGGTATCAGTAGATAGAGAGTTCACCCTTTTAATTAACTCTGTGATTTGTTCAGGTATAGTTCCTAGATATGAGTTCATTATCTAAGTCTGATATAGGTCTAGTGGTTTTTATAATATAATCCAAAGACACTTTTTCTTCAAATAACTTTTCAGCAGTGAAAATTGCACAGGTTCTCGGAGATTAATGTATCCATATATTCTCGTCACCTCTTCGAATTTCAAAGTTTATTCATTGAGAATCCTGTCTTGATATTCAGCAAAACGAGTAAACTTATTTTCAACTAATTCACGAATTTCGTTTATTTTGTTTTTAGGAACACCATGAAATATCCAATAATCTGAAAACAGTTGATCCAATATATCCATTAAGAAATCAGTTTCAAATTCTGATCTCTCAATCAAACATCTCAGTCGACTCTGCCCCTCAGAGAAATGTCCGTTCAGCAAAGTCTGCACTATAATTTTACTTTCCCTCAAAAACCTAGTTTGTTTAAGTTCTCGTTTGCTTCTCAGTTCTTTGTGCGTTTAATTCTGCTTGGATAGTTTATGACACGTTGAAAGTTTGACCAGTCGTTAACACATTCAACCATTGAATGAAAATTTATTTGCTGTTTAGTTTTATAATCCAGAGTGATACCTTTGACCTTACATACAGATTTTTTGACACCATCTTTCACGTACTGATATCCATAATTTTGCGGTTCTAACCCTACAAATTTCATGATTTTAGCATCCGGATGCTCATCAGTCCATTTACCAAGGTAGCTGTCTTCGGTTTTGATATTTTCTTTTTCTGGATCGACAATATACATGCAGCGATCGGTGTAGAAATACAACACCCTATCTTGGAGTTTTTCTAAAACTTTATACAACTCCAAGCGTGCATATGCTGTGACAAATGATGCAACAACTACATTGGCAGATGGATGTGGTTCTATAATATCGGTTTTATTTTCATAAATAATATGAATTTATCATGTTCAAAAATTTCAACTGCTTTGACGATGATATTTTTTATCAGTTAGTAGTTCAAAATATCTGGATGGTTCTGAGATATATTCAGTTTTAGTAAGAAGATTATTTTGTGCATTTTTTCCCCATATGCAATTTATCATTAATTTTGCGCACTGGCGGAGTCCTGGTTTTTTTCCAAATTTTTCTTTTTCAAGTTTTATACCTTCAACCTCATAATAATCTTTAATGTATTTATCTTTATCTTCTTCACTTTTAACAGAATTTGGATATCCACTTGCTTCTTGTTTAGTTTTGAGGTATTTCTCAATGTAATCCCTGTATACTTTGTCCGACCACTCAGTCCAATGCCAAACTTGATACACTTCCAGAATGTGTAACCCAATTCTATTGCTTTGAATAATTCTACAGGCGTCCAAACTCCAACTAAAGCACGCTGTTCAGTTTTATGAGTACATTGTCCACTTTCATTTTCTGCACAAATTTGACACAATGTATATATCATTTTGTTATTACAGTGGATCGGTAGCACTGGAATGTACAATTTATTTGGAGGTAATACTTTGCATTTAATGAGTCCTTTGTAAGATTTGATGTCTCCTATTTGTTCCTGACTTAGAATTTCAGGATGACCAAGAGGGTACTCCCTATATTTATTCACACTAGGATACAAACTGCATATATCAATATATTTTATTTCCTGTTTAGATGTTGGTTCTATTTCATGATATAATTTTAGAGCATTAGTCCTACCACCAAATAATGCTTCCCTTGGTTTGATTGGGTTTTGATGCAAATAGAATTGATCCATAGTTTGTTTAAAATTTGTGTCTGCTTTTCATTTATTGTCCAGGTCATGTTCCCAGATGCATATTAATTTGCATCCCAAGCTATTGATTTCAGTTTCCGTTTTTATTGTTTTTTCATACAATTCATGCATTGTTATATTACTGTATGGGTTTCGGCGGTTTCTATCTGGATAGCAAGTAGGACAGCCATGAAAAAAAACACCCATACATTTCATACACTGTGTTTGATTCTGCATGATAACCATGAACAAAATGTGTGCCTATTTTAACTTCACCACCATTTAAAGCATGCTTTATGTTTATATTTTGTTTTGTAGCAATGTACTGTAGCCATCGAATTGCTTTCATTGAAAATTTACGCGCTTGGGGATATCCAGCATCTGAAATTATACCTAGATAATTCTCTGGTAATGAAATTTTTCTCCATGCAAGGTTACAGGTTTGAGCTAATGTTATTGCTTCCCGGAATGGATCTATTTGATCAGTTTCCATAACACATAGTCGGAATTTGCCACATCCACGTCTTAAAATGTCTACATCTGATTTACAATACTTTTGAATTTCTTTTTGGAAATAAAAAATATCCTCACCCTAGCTTCGTATCATTTCATAAATGAATCCCTATTTTCCTCAGACATTATTTCAGGTTTATAGTATTTTTTGTCTAGATATGGTCCTACGTAATTCTGAAAGTCCTGTGTATTTGCCCATTGTGGAAAATAACTTTTAGCCATTTCTTCAAGTTGGAATGTTTTTGGAAATTTAGATAATGCCATTGGGGTGAAACTCATTGAATCGATTACTCTAACACCATTACATTGTAAACTCAGTATTTTGTTACCATTCATAATAACATTAGGTTTTGAATTTCCATTGTTCACCAAGTAATGTAAGAGGAACTGACTATCGTAGCCTCTTGCATTGTGAGCAATACATGTTGTGCCTTTATGGTCGTTGGTGTAAACAACCATTTACAAAATCTTTCCAATACATTTTCACCTTTAAAAACATATTCTCTATTTGACAATACAGAATCACATGAATTGCATATTTCATCAATGGGTTTACATATACAATTTTCACAAGCAGTTTGTGCAACACAAAAATTGGGTTTATGAACACCAGTATCTTGTTGACATTAAAAATCAAAAAATATGAATGGTACCTTTACTTCTTTCTGTGTTTCTTTTCTTTACGTACTGTTGAATATGACATCTGTGGTCTGATGGAACGATTTCCTTACAGTATTTACACTTCTTTGTTCCCGAACAGATATGTCTTTTCTCCTTTCGTGTGACGATTTCAGCCTCGCATTTCTGGCATTTGTGTATCATATCACAAATAGTTTTGTCTTGTTTTGGTGATTTTATCAAATGATTGTCGAGACATCGTTTACTTCTAAAAGTCCTCTTACATTTGATGCAGTGTATCGATCGTTCAAAGGGACATATCTGACCCTCGAAACACATACACTTGTATGGACATAAATGATTACCTCTGTGACCCGAACCGACATCACAGTGTTCACAGTAATAACTACATCCAAGGAATCCTGTGACAGTTGTGATCACATCGTAGTGGTTGTCATTGAACTATAGATGGATAACTTTACTTTGTTTCCCAACTGGTGGTGGTTGAAAAAGAAAGCCTTCGTCAACAAATTGATTATGTATTTTTATAACATACTCCGGATATAGTTGTTCCTGAATAATTTTGTATTCCTCAACCCCGCGACTGGTGTCGTGTGATATCCCCACTTTATCCAACAATGACTTTGCAGTTTCCCGTTGTATAGCTCTTGCTGGTCTCGTAATCCGTTTCCATTGTTGCTTCCATTCAATGGTATCATTTTTGTCAACATTACACATACCAACAACGACAGACCTCGCAAAACACATGTTATCTTCTGCGTTCTGACTCAGAAGAATACTTTTCTTTACTGTTTTAATGATATTTTTCACCGAATGCTCCATAATGTAAGGTATGTCTTGCGGTCCCGGTAGTCATATGCGTGACAGTGATATCAAATGTCATCTGTCCGTCATGAATTTTGAATTTTTTGTTCGATTGTGCAACTTTTTCTATGTTGTCAAGCAATAATTCACCCGTCAGGTCTTTTGCTTCAGTGAACGGGACGTGAATCCCTAGATCTAGCCCTGGGTGAAAAATGGAAATTCTTATTTGATCTTTTGGTCCTGCATCACACTCATCTTTCAAACTGTTCACCAGGTCTTTGAAAATTCTGTGAACAGTTTGAAATGGTTAATGAAATTCTTGAAATGTGACGTTGTATTTCTTTGATGTTGTTTTAAATTTCCTCGAGTATTTATCGGTCAGATTTTTTATAGTATAATATTTACAATCATCATCCAGTCGCTCCCTCTTTCTATTATCTCGTTCGCTTTTGCTATCTGAATATGTCACAAGGCGCTTCATCGTGAAATGACGACGTGATGAAAAATCGCGTCGCTTTTATGCTCTGACACGGACATGGGCAGTCATCGTCCGTGTCAGAGCATAACAGCGACGCGATTTTTCATCACGTCGTCATTTCACTGACGACTGAATAACGTACCGAACGCTCACCATGGATCCACGATTGCAGAGTAACAACATACAACATTTACGAAAAATTGCATTAGAAGTTTTAAAGAATACAAAGTGGATACCACCATACGGTAACTGTTTTAGGTGCAATTCGAGTTCACATTGGGCTTTGCAATGTGATTGCACTACGAAAAAGAAGATTGATCAGATGAAAACAACATCATTGATGGAGAGTGAATCTACTCCTGGGAAGTCTACTTGGACGCACACATCAGACAACGATTATCTCACACAATATGATGCTATTTTAATGAACATTGGTCAACTTGAGACATCAACTAACGAGATAATTGATGTGAAAGCTGAAAGTGGGGAACAATACAACTCAACCGCGATATCAATTAACGAGATCGCGGATGTGAAAACTGAAAGTGGTGAATTATACGCCTCAACCGAGGTGTCAAATGATGAAATCACTATTCTAAACACGGAGGATTCGCAGATGGAAGTGATAAACGCTGTAGCCAAAGGCGCTGACGATACTGAAATTAAGCAAAACACTTTGCCTATCAGAAAGAGAAAAAGACGTGCATCGCGAGAATCTTGCAAGAAAGTTAAAATTGGTGAATAAAATATTATTGATTTAATTACTTGTTACGTTTTTTTTAGCAATTCCAGAGCGTATCTTTTGAAAAATTTGGGTGGCCCTGAAAAGGGCCGTTTAAATTGTTTGCTAAGTCAATAAAATTCAGATAAATCAGGATAAAGTCCTCCTTGT
The DNA here is from genome assembly GCA_032622095.1 of Siphonodentalium dalli. Lineage (NCBI taxonomy): Eukaryota > Metazoa > Mollusca > Scaphopoda > Gadilida > Siphonodentaliidae > Siphonodentalium > Siphonodentalium dalli. Next base: position 99,647,797 of record CP136064.1, read on the forward strand.
TGTATGTGGGTCTCCAGTATGGATCCCGCACGTATTCCGCTGCCTCAGTGGTAATCCACCTTGGCAGTGGTCTTGGAGGATTAAATTCAGACAAATCTGGATATAATGCTCCATCCTTATACGTGGGTTTCCACTCTGGAGTTTCCACATACACCTTGGGAGGACTAGGTCTCCGTCTTTGCAGGAATTCTTGAACTCCAGCTCTAATCTCTAACTTGTGTATCTCCGAATCTCTAACATTCTTCTGCCAATGCTTTAATCGAGCATCGGCAGAGAATTTTAGCAAAATTTTCCCTTTTAGATATATACAGGTATACCGTTATGCTGATGACAGATCACAGAGGTCGGTTATTCGGATCATTATTACCACCACGGTTGTTCGGATACACCAGGTTGCTGGGATCGTCAAGACTGATGGTGCGACTCACGGCTACCTTGCTGCAGCGGTCTATCATAATCTTCTCAGGGCACAGGGTCTATGAGTTCTTGCCGCTCTGGGGGATACAGACAGGCCAGCCGTGCAATTGTGCCATTTGGTTGCGACATTCGAACCCAAATACACAGTGCGGTTTCTTTTGAAACCATCCAAGACGGCCCTGTCAGGGCCTCACAATTTTTTCAAAAGATACGCTCTACCATTGCTACCGTACGATTTGTTCAATCTTCCTGAACTTGGAGAGAATGTTCACATAATTTCTCAAAAATACTTGTTCATTCATCCTGAACTTGGATAGAATGTTCACATAATTTCTCAAAAATACTTGTTCATTCAACCTGAACTTGGATAGAATGTTCACATAATTTATCAAAGAATACTTCCCTAACAATAAAAAACCCACTACCACCCTTCATATATATAATGCGAGCATCATGTAGCATAATAATACAGAGCGTATCTTTTGTGAATTTTAAGTTACCCTGAAAAGGGCCGTTTAAAATAATATAAAAATCATTTCCTTTGTTTCTTCATCACTGTTAAATCTTTCCCGAGTGATCCAAATGTTGATCGCTTCGTAGGTTCTTTCTGGAAACCATGTACCTCAATTGGTATGTCAATCGGGTGAGGTTTCAAGTTGATTGTACATTCAACCGGTCTTTGTGTTAACTGCTTTCGCAAGTTCTTCATTTCCTGACAGATATTCCGTAACAACTTTGTCTGTTCTTCCCATTGTGAACTGTTGATAACTTGGTATATAACAGGTTGAATCATTTGTTGTGTTTTCACCGGCGGTATACACACTGGTTGTTAATCCGTTTGCGGATACACCGTTGGTACCTGTTGCTGTTCTACCCGTGGTGTCACATTTCCCACATACAATGGAGCTGACATTTGCGTCGTTGCAGGAACAGGATCGTACTGTACATCAATAGTCTTGAGAAATTCCGTTACTGGATCCATGTTTCAAAATTACGCTAACGTTACAATTTACGCATGTAATAACGGTAACATCTTCGAGGATCAACTATATGAGATGCGCGGGCGGTGCGTTAGTGATACCCATTAATCGGTGGTGTGTGCTCAGCCTATTATATGTAAAGTCTGTTTGAAACATGAACATCGACAATCTGTCTGTCCCAATAATGACAAACAAGTAATCAATGGCCGTGACAAAAAAGACAAACAACTAATCCATGAGGCCGACATTTGTGTCAATAAAACCGAACAATTTAGTGCAAAAGAACCGGCAGTTATCGGTCAAGAAAGTGAACCGTCCTCTAAGCCCGAGAATAAACTAACGCCAGTGGTATACACCAATAATTCCATGGATATCACGAGTGATCGCTGGATTGTATTCGGTGCCAGTAACTACAGACATCTCCCGGTCACCTACCAAGAAAGTGTGATAGTGCAGACCTCTGAAGCTAAATTCACTGACAGGCCTGCTTATCGACGAGGCATTTAAAACATAATGTTGTCCAGTCCGACATAGTTGAATCAGTTGCCGTTCACCAAGGGACCAATTAATTATCTTGCCTATTAAACCACCGAACCAGCAGAATAACTGTAGCATAGACGAACTGTCACTGAGCATTCCAGAAGCCACGTTCAGTTTATGTAGTGTACCGCCTGTGAGAGGGGTACTCATATCTGCAGCCGATGTAAACACATTCCTGAGTGAAATTTGTGCAAGTCGTGCCAACTTAAACTTCATTGATAATGACGTAATTTTCTAGAGTGGAAACTGGAAAAGATCCCTCACCCATCCTCGATACCATGGACACTTCTGGGGCACTTAATCTATGGGTGGAAGGATAAACTTGTAAGACGTATACTGGATACAGCATATAATAGACATTATCCCTGAGAAAAAGACACTCACATTATGATGATTGATATGATCATGTCCACCCACATTCACTCAATGAATATTGAAGGCGAAAGCAACGAGAGTACACCTTGATGAGCATTTTGTGCGAAATTTAAATACTATATCGGGTTATTCGCTCGAAGGAACGCCCCATTTACTGTTTATCGAATTAACGAGACCATTCCGATTTTCAACATAAGGCAAGGATGGCCTTGGTTGTAGTTTATGATTTAGAATTAAGGTTACCAAATTTTGAAAAATTCCTCAAGAATATACTAGTAGTTTATATACAGCACATTGGGTGATAAGCAAATCACTCACAGCCGTGGTGATTTATTATTTGGGAGATTGATTCACGGTGACCAATTCAACACTGAAATATTGAGTGGCGATGATTAGCGAAAGCTTTAACGGTGTGTTGTAAGAAACATGATACAATTTTAACCAAAGTTCATTAGTGGGATCTCCCCGGTGTTGAGTGTTTTTCTTATCCCACACTCCTTACGCACTGTACTTTAACAAAACATGGCTTTTGTTTACTAACACTGCGTACGATATTGATACGAACATGCTATTTGTGTGATATTTATGATTTGTATAAGAACAAAATATGTCTATATTTTAATATTATTTGTTTATGGTGGTTTTAACGGATGCCGATCGACTGTATCGCTTATCAGTAGTACGTTAGATTGTTTGAATATCAAGATATTCATACTAAACCGCATAATGTTTGTTAAATGTTGCAAACAACTTTCTAGCTATCAAGCATATACCGAAAATGTTAAACCACCACTTAGAATAGGATTACACATTCGGCTTGTGCACCACACAATATGAATAGCTCATTTACATATATTGATGATTGTTTGAATATTTGTGATATTGATATCGTTGACAGTTTATTGCTGATTGAGATATACACATTATTGACTACTTGAATATCGATTATGATGCGGATTCAAACGAGGATAGTATTCTACATTTGGAGATGAACGAACTTTTCAGCATTACCACCCCCCCCCCCCCAGAGAGCCATCCTGTGGTAAATAACAATGGGGAAGTCACAGGGTTCGCGCTGCCACTTGCCAAATTTGCCAATGGCAAAAATTATTAACATTTGGCAAAAAATATTATCATTTGGCAAAAGTTTTGGCAAGTCAATTTTTAATTCCTCAATAAAGTTGAAAAATATCGTCAATTAATACCATTCATTTTAGGAATCTATTACAATAGAATTATATTAGTGGTGTTTTATAAGGTTTCGGAAAAGGTAATACCTCCATTAAGATGCAGTTAATCTGATAGCATTAATATCGATGGGTGGAGAGATTACCAGTATTTAGTGTAATGTTGGTGTTTACATAGCTAATCCTCTTGTGATGTTCACTTCTGATGAAGCAACTCTTCTACCGTTTTATTGTTCGGTGATTGGTTTATTGTTGTATGTTAAACCACAATAGAGATGCGAGTATAATTACTAACTAACTGCTTTCCTAACAATATCGTCACCGACAAAGCCAGAAAAAGAACAAACCTGCTAAGTTGTCTCAGAGGTACCGACTGGGGAACCAACAGCCAGACCATCATCAACCTCTTCAAACTATACGTCCGCCCAGTAATGGAGTATGGCGCACCCATAATCGCAGCAGCCTCCAACCGCTCAATCGAAACCCTTCAGAAAGTCCAAAACAAAGCTCTCCACATCGCCCTACATCAGCCATTCTTCACACCAAACCAAGCCCTCCACGACGCAGCAGACATACCTACGATGAAACAACGACTAACCGACTTCAGTAACCAGACCCTCACCAGAATAGACAACAGCCCACTCATCCAAGAACTCCATCTGTGAAACCAGCTGTTCTCCATCAAAAAGACCAAGTCCATCCTAGAAATCGACAACACCGACAGACCCATCTAGATCCCATGCAACCGTCAACCAAGTCAACCAACAGCCAAATCACCAGCCAGCCAATAACCTCACCAGCCAACGCCAATACAGCCTCCAACCACTCCAGCACTTCGCCATCCACACCACCAACCAAGCATCCAAGACGCATCAGCCTTAAAGCCAGCCAACCAACAGCCACACCAACCAGACATCCAGCCTAAACCCAAGCCTCACATCAGCCACATCCCAACAGCCTCGACTCCTCCACCACGCTTCCACCGCTTTGCCTCCAAATACAACAGCCTCAACAATCGATTTTCATCGAAGATACCAAGAAAGGGTGAAGGGAATTGCACAATGCGTTCCGACCATCCTACCCGGCCTGCGGCCGGAAACTACTACCCCCAAAACCTAACAATATCAAACGTACAAACCGTCAGTGTCGAAACATAAAACTCTATGAAGGTTGCAGAAAATGATACTATGAGGGATAACATTTGTCAAATTCTAATAGAATTTGGCAAAAAATATTTTCATTTGGCAAATTAGTTGGCATAAATAAATTTTGGTCCAGCGCGGACCCTGGGGAAGTGACGATGACGACAACAATTTATGGAACCCCCTTATTCGAACTCAGATGAACACCCCTCGTCCGGAACAGATCATTCAAGAGCGAAACTTCTTGTCAGAAACTAAAGCCTTGATAGAAGATAAATTAGAAATTCAAAATTTTGACATCTGTGTCTGCAGAGGCAAGCAGATTGGTTCGGGAAAATGGTGTGGTGGTGTTCTATTGGCTTCCAGATCGTCACTCAAATGCGATATATCTATTGTCGTGTCTGAATTATCTATTTTTATATGATCATAAGTTTCTTTCTCCAATTCCTATATTAAAACGTATCGAAAAATCGAGATATCTAACGATGTTCACCTCATTAGTGCACCAACAGGTTAATAACAGTTCTGAATGATGTCAGGTACTTCGGGGGTTAACATAACTTATTATCAGACCTGAAAATAGATCAGGTTTTCCCAGCGACGTTCAACGTCACAGTGTCTTGTCCAATCAAATCGCGTTTCATATAATAAAACAGTTATTGCATTGTTTTCTGGTTGACACGAGGAATTTTCAGTTTTAGTTTATATTCCAACTGAGACATACATCAGCAATGTTAGCTGTTATATTATGCATTGTGTTCCCGCAATAGGATCTTCAAGAATGGCCCAGCCATTGTTCACACCCAAATATCGAAAGCAATTAACCCGGTCATAAACTTTACATACTGCAACAATGAGACATCCGCGAATATTCATCCCCGAATACATATACATTCTGCAAAAAAGTATTAACTGGTACGCAAAGTAGCCAGTACACTTTAAATCATATTTCCTAAAATAACTCGCATCGTGTGAAACCAGAAATGTGTTGCTCTGCTATATATCCCCAAAGCTCCATTGACACGGCCAGACCAGCGTAGCAGTAAACACCCATAGGGCGTAATGACTAGCGTATTCGGTTATGGTCACGAGTCAAGGAATGTTCTTCCCTATCTAAATTCAGAGTGAATAACTTCCCCTTTAAGTTCTGATTTCTGGAAATCTGTTTACCTGATGTGAATTTATCACCAACCAAACCTAAATATGATGCACAATCAAATGTTGATCCAGGAAATTGGTCCAGATAAATGGAAGGAGTTCGATGATAATATTGACCGCACCTTGATGGAGCTCAAACGAGATTTGGACAAACTGGCTCTGAATTGAATTTGAAAACGACTCGGTTCGATATGCACATGCATAGTCAAAATATTAGTGGGCGCTGGTATTCGGAAAAGCTAATGCGATAATTATTGGAAAGAACAATGCGAAACAAGTAAGTCATGGATTGACAAAGAGTGCAAACATATATGCAAAAACAATTTCACTTGCTAAGCGCGCATAAAGGAAGTGTAGAAGCGCCGACAATACAATAAGAATCAGGGAATCCGAGAAGCGTTTCAGTAAAACGATTGCCAAATAATTGAAGTCATTACGCCGAACATCTAGTAAAGAATCTTGGAAAGTGCTTGACAAACATTCTAGTTCTAGTTTGTCGATTTTTGTCGCCCTGTAAGCTGAGGTTCTTAGAATGGCCATGTACTGTTTCTTACGGAATTTTACATTCCTGTGTCTCAGATCAACAGTATAGATTGGACATGTCCCACAAACGATAGCCACCGTGTTAGATGGTATCACCCCCCCCCCCCCCATTTCGGTACGCGGGATCCAGGGTGTTTTGAAGCCGTACGCGGGATTCATACCCACGAATTAATTGGTATTCGGGTTCAAGCAAAACATCTTGGACGCAGGTTTTGATGGCGCAATATAATATTTTGTGCTAGTTATCTGTATGAATGAGTGGGTAGAATAGCTTCTTGGGCATATTCGACCACCATGCCATCATAAAGTATCATTAATCGTATCATAACGGCCTTATAACGCCCATAACGCGACCGGCGTCTCTTCGGTCGTTAACCGGAAAGCGTCCGGTAACTATATTTGATTTGTGTTCCAATTCCAAACTTTTAATTAACCGGTATATTAAAACAGTCAATTTGTATGTCATTTATCGCATATTATTTCTTAACATGTATTCAGGATTCACCCCCCAAAATTAACTGGTATTCAGGATTCAGGGGGGAAGGGTGATACCCTCGTGTTATTCACACGTATTTAAAGGCACGGGCGGCGTTCGTTGCAGAAACATTCATATTTGTTCAAATCGCCATCAACAGAAGGAATATTAAAATATATATAGATTTGTTCATATGCCAAACATAATCAGCGCGTTAATAGTATATTGTCGTCAAGACGTACGATGGTGTACGTAAACAAGAGACTGCTCGTGTTACAGAAGTTGTGCTTCTGTTCACACAACACAGCGAAATTATATTGGTTAATCACACACAAATGATATAAACGCTCTTTATTATTTCCATATCAGGAAAACAGTAACAGATAACGCTCTTTATGTTTACCATATCCGGATCCACCCAAAAGCCAGGTAACGTAACGTTTTTTGCTTTTGTTTACATAACAAAGGAAACAAAATTGACAATAACATACTGTTTATGCCATATTTCTGATTGGTATGAAAACAAAGTCTGTCTATATTTTACTATTATTTCTGTTTATGGCGGTTTTGACGGAGATGAATATTTTAAGAGCATACCAACCGCCAACACCGCCCGTATCTATAATTTCCGTCGAGCTATGTTATTATTGATGTGTGATAATAATACGAAATGCTTTTTGTGCAACTGCAATTTAGCTGAATTCACAGGAATTCATCGTTAATTCTGGAATTCATGGTAATTAGATCCGCGACAAAGACGACGTGAATCCAACGCCCATGTCTTTTATGCACCTCATACGCACACGTTTGGCTATCAAAAGATAACTAATCGGGGTTCACAATTGCATAGCGATTGGTGCGTAATCGCGACCACATGTGAGACGCGTGGTTTCGATTGAGTATGATATTTAATCTGAAAGGTGATAACTCTATATAGAATGTAGTTTGACGAAATAACGGAGATTTGTATGAAAGAATTTGCAACATGATCACAATTGATCAACTCTGGTGAAATATAAGTCGAATTCTACTATTGTGTCGGTGGGCTTGTGGGAGGTTATGGGGTACGCTCTATAAAACACTTCTTCAAATATCCCCGTTGTTTCGTTAATACTAATCGCTTTGCAATATTGTATTTCTATATTTCGCTTTTACTATTGCTATATTTCGCCAGTTCGCTGCTGTTCCTAGTCCATTTTCGCTCTATTTCCTGTCGTGCAAACTGTAATTCGCCTGATGCGATAGTGTACGACAAATTGGAAGTCTAAATAAATATCTGCCAATTACAGGCAACTAATTGGTTCCTAATATGAGTCATATCATTACATATCACTTTGATAGCGATTTTACCATTGTGTTGATTTCCAGCTCACTATCACACCACGTTTACGGCAATTTAATGGTGACTTAAGCCTGGGCTTTAAAATCACGTTTGAGCGGATTATCAACTTGGAAACTAGTCATCTTGATAAGTTTAAATGACCAAATTGAATTTCAACTCATGCTATTCTATCTAGCGATAGTTATGATCATTTTTTTTTTCGAATTTCCAAATACCGTAATGGGCATTCGTGATTATATTCGTGATCATAATCTGTGATTGAACGATGCATTGGTGTCATAAATAATATAGTAGTCGGGGGGGGGGGTAACAACAAAATGCAGGAAGGTGTGCCGGGGTGGTGGGTGTTCAGAGAGGCAAACCAAGCATTTTTTACAACCTAGTGCAATTTTTTCTACTAAAGACCTTTTTTGTGCCTGTATTTGACATTTGTAACAGTTTAACACATCATAACTGCAAAAAGCACCATATTTATGTTACTGTGAGCTCATATGGGATGATGATGTGACAAAACTTCCTTCCCGACACCATTCGGACTGAACCCGGCATGGACATTTTTATAAATAAATTCTGGAATCATATTTTCAACAAAATAATGAGTAAAAATAGACTTGAGGCCAGTGTGGAAACTTCTACAATATCGTAAATAAAACAGTTTAGAAATCGTATGACCGAAAAATAAATTAGGTGTTTAATTGATGAATTTATGGTACACCATTGAGACCAGAATCTTCAACAGTAGCGTGAACATAGAGAGCTTCGAGAAATGTAAAACCTAGCCTAGATTATTTTGTACATGTAAAAAGAGCCAGCAAACTGTCTGGACCATTAATGTGACTATCAATGGCTATAGACAATAACTGCCATCAGTGCATCGAGGCAGTCAGTAAATTATTTGCATATATATAAACTCAGATGACTAAATCTGTTACTCCCACAACACCTAAAGTATCCAAGTCTGGTATAATAACTGCTTATCATTTAATGTAATAGTAGTTGACCCAGTAGACCAATAAAATTGGTACGGAATAATGCTGAGCTGGTTGACAGAAAATGGTTAATATAAATTCTGGAATTGTGTGTATCCTGTGTGGGCCTCGGCTTGCTAATATCAGCAATTGATTAAATAATGGTTCCAAATACAGCCTGGTAAATCTCCTCTCTGTGTTTATGTAATTTCAAAATATGTCGACTCGAGTTGAATTGGAGCTTAACAATTGAAATGTAACGGATGTGTCTACAAAATGTCAGCAGTGACTCGAAAGTCAAGATTGAGTTCACTGTCCCGAGATAATGCTATCAATTATTTAAAAAGGTATTATAGCCAAATAGCCAAACACATGTTCTGCCCATGTAATAGCTTGCATGGGCAAATAATATCTCACTGAATATGTATAAAAAAAATTGTTTTAATTGGATGCATATTATGCGTTACACTATTGAGCTAGCTAGTATATGCAGTAGCTATCAGCTTCTGAATGGTTACTATATTTATCCACTACATCGATGCATTATAATTTCCATTTAGCAGTGTTGAATTTGATCACCCAAGCTGACCTAGCATACTCTCGTCACACACTGACCTTGAAACTCTTAATACATGTATGTGTTAGACAAACTACGTATCAGTCAGTATCTGAATTTTTTTTATTTTCAGTTCTCATTAAAACATAGCTGCTAATACTGGTTAATCCGTCATGTGATAGGTTCACAGTGGTATGATAAATATACGTAGGGTTTTGTGCGGTTTCAGACCAAAATTAGTTAAATTGGGGTGGGTTCAAACAATTGGGAGTAAAACAATATTTTGTTTGCAAGTTTGGGGGTGATGGGTCGCCGAAAATGCCACATGAAAAAAACGGCATACCTGCCTGCAAATGTATTACTACCCCCTGTAATAGTGCATATTTAACAAGCTGTATGATGGCACGCCTAAAAGGGAAAGTAGATGTTCAGTTTGCCTGGCTAAAAAGAGGATGTGAAAATTCAAAATATCTATTTGTGAATACAATCCCTCACTTTCAAGTTTTGCTTTCTATTCACGGAAAAGCGACCGCTCCTATCAAAACCTCATCACATCAGTTGTTGGAGTTACTTGCATTTACAGAAGTATGTCATGGAACGAATAATAGTAGGGGTATTATTACTGTTTGATACAACTGTTCTAATTTCTAGACAACATATTGTTCTCCCCAAAGTATCTGGAATGTGAGTCACAAAGACTCAGATGGCAGATGCATTAAATATCTAAGAGATTATCTAATGGCGAAGCTGGTTTCATCGAGGTCCAGTTGAAAAAGGTGTCTCCATCTGGGTCACTGCAAGGGATAGGGGTCGGGGGATGTTCACCAAAATCAATAATAAAAGAAATAATTTACATCGGTTGCCAACAAGCTGGTATATGCACATGTCTAAGATACAAGAATACAATTATGAGGTTTAACGTGCCAAATTGATTACGTCCGTATCAAGGATGGGTTTTATAGATATCAATGTTGGTAGTCCAATTTTTGTTGATTTCCACAAATCTTATGTGTATAGACACTTCCATGATACCAGGGCCCAGTCGCGTTACAAACTTAATATCGTCTTAATTGGGAAGTTAATTACCCGCGTATTTAGACTGGCCCGTCTTCATTTGTTACAGCTATGAGCAGAAACAAACTGATTATGTGTATGATATCGTCCCATAGTTACGATTTCTCACGATATGTATATGGTAGGGTGTTTCTTGGAATAATTAGGAGATTGTAATGATAGCGTGGTAATCAATACAGTGGTTGGTGCATACGATGTGCGCTTTTTTAACTGCATTTTCGCGTCACATGGCTGCACACATGGCTGCATGCTTTGAATATATATTATACAAGAAAACCATAGTCAGAAATGGCAACGCGCTCAATATCATATATTATATACCACATGATTGTAATTATAGAATCTTTTTCATTTCTGTTATTTGTAATTGGCATAGCTTACCACAAACAAAAAATCAACATTATTGACATAATACAATAAACGAAATTGAAATTCTCAACTACACCTTTTACGGGCTCGGCCTCGGGGTCGCACTACAGCTCGGCATCGGGGTCGCACTACAACTATTAATGTGTCCCAATAATTAACATTCTATAAATAGAACCCCCATATGCTATGGCAGCGCCCAGTCGAAACAAGAAATTGTAGATTAGTATACATGCACGCGGCGTGCGTAATAAAAACATAAAGAACTCCTCCAATATATAACTTTTAGTTATTGCAGGAAATTATACATCATAGGTTCGGAGGTGAACCTTTACCATATAATAGGCCACGACATATGTTCGCTCCTTCCATATTGTTGGTATGATTTAGATTCCGATGCATTATACGTCCCTTTGGAGCAACTAATTCGAGGAAACCACAAAGATTCAAGCATTTAATATATACGGCTCAAACACAACGCACTCTTTATTAATTGTCAACAGTCAGGGAATACTAACACGAAATGCTCTATATTTATATTACTCTAATATGCACAGTACTTCACATCACCTTTATAATAAACGGTACACCTGTATTGTCGTTAATTGGAAGCATAATTTGAAGCGTGATGTGTAAGCACGCATTATGAGGTATACCAGTATCAATCTGCACAAATCAATGTGGAATAAATCTACACAAAACAAGTTCACAATTAGTTTCGGCTTAATACTGGCGCGAAATGTCTGTGTGTGTGCTGCCTCGAATTGAACTAATAAACCTGTGTTCGGCGAGACAACGTCGTGGAATAAATCGATTCCGAAATGTCAACCTTTTGAGCTATATCACACGGAAAAAAAAATTCTGACAAATGTAATGCTCGTTTTTGTTCAAGATACAATATATTATCAGCGATGTTTCAGTGCGCTGCATTTATACAGAGTTCGTTCTTTACGAATGGAAGTCGAGTAACAATAAAACGCGTATTGAAGTTATTCTAGCCACAATTTGTTCTACATGAATAATACGTCACACGTAGTGGAACAGCGTGGAACAGCATCACACGCTGTGTCCCGAATTTGCTTTTCATCGGCGACTTAACGCTAAGAATAATTTATGTAACAGCATGCCCAGGTTGAGACGACATGATAAGTATTGTCATGGATTGTGCAATCGTGTCTGGATTCTGGCACACACAGCCAACATGGCGTAAACGACGCCATGAACCGTGCCATGACGTTTTCTCTGGTTTTCATTAAGGTTACTCTTCGGAAGTTGACAATTTTATTTCCATCTCGTTAGTTTACTTCAGATTCCGCAATTTTACAATCTCCACGCAGTATGTTGTTAACCGGAAGTTACATGTCAATTTCACAAAAAATCGTACACGCCACCGGAATTTGGCTCATCACTATAGAAAAAACACCATTCACCTGCGCCTAAGGTATAAGCACCAACGCTTATGATTATGATTTCTGGTTGCAATAAGATGTCAAAAGATGATTGGAATCAATTCTTTTTAAGTTGGCACAAGGCGATGTGGAACCGCCTTTTTACAGGTTTAATATTGAATTAGTGCACCACTCCAATTGTCGCAGCTAACGTACGAGCAAACGTACAGTCGACTTTGAACAAAATCGACTTGGAAAAAAATGCACGACGTATTTGTAACCCAGTAACTGGTTACAATTACGTCGTATTAGTTTTCTGCACCAAAATCTGCCATATATGCACGAGAGGAAAAATCCGTACGCTACTCAGGACATTTGACTGATGTGTTTATTATATTTAATATGCCAGTTTGTTACGACCAGACCACAATTAAACACACGATTATACCCAATACGTTCTTAAAGCAACAACATCACCAGCCATTTCTGTTAAAATAACGCGCAAGGACAACGAATGACCCAAATATTGACGTCATGACGGAGTGCTGAGAATAGGATAACATCTTGAGAGTAGGATAACATCTTGAGAGTAGGATAACACGTTCGGTCTTTGTGAGTGGTGAGTGGGGATATGGTTTATATTTTGGCGTCAAAAGTTGATGAAAATACAATAAAGTTTTATTCAATGTAACTATGTCTTCATTAACCCTTTGAACCATGAGATATATCTAAAGCGCCACACAAACTGGAATAGAGAGCGATTTACGCCTACACCTCAGAGAGAGGCCTACATGTATACACTAATTTGGTTCATATTTGTTATCAAAATGTTGACACGACATTCATAATGACTATATTTAGTTAATAATGTATTATGTGGATTGACATCATATTATGGTGCATATATGTTCTACATCCTGGTAATATCACTCAATAATATGCCATATTCGGCATTGATATCTTGAATCATTATAGAGGCAAAATTTACTGAATATTTAGGCCATATATTTGTGAATTACATAAACGGTAAGAAGCAACCATTTATTTCCTTGGAGATCCAATTTTCGGGATACTACTATATTCTGCTCATAATTGTTTGATCAGTGTTACATGAACATCCGAGACGGCCATCTTTGAATCCATGATGGCTGTTACATTGACGAAAATATCTAAAATTGTGATTTGATTTCACAAAGAGGCGCTAAATTGAAAGAATACCGGTAATGTAAATCAACACAACATGATTACGAATAGATTATATTTTGACTATGTATTGATTGTTCAGGACAGTAAGAGCTTATTTTTCCTATTGTATTGGTCACGTGGTATGGAAAACCAAGCTGTCCGCCTGAAAATCCACGATGACTGCCAAATTAACTGAAATGTCCATACAATTGTTCTCCGAGCTCACAAAGAGGTGCAATATTAGAAGAATGTCAATAATATATAAAGTATCATGTATTCAGTAAGATTATATATTGTATATATTGCTACCCTTGTTATTATGGCAATGTGTATACATTTTATATAGCTTATATGCTATTGTGTCGCTGTGGCGTTATTGCGTGTATTCAGTTTTCCGGCCACTCGGGTTCAAATGGTTAAAGAGGATCTGTTCATATAACAAGTTTTATATAGTTTCATGTGTTTAAATATACGGGCGGCGTTGGTGGTGGTTATGCTGTTAAAATATTCAGCTCCGTCAAAAAACCGCCATAAACTGAACGAATAGTAAAATATAGACAGACCTTGTTCTTATACCAATCAGAAATATGGCATAAACAGTATGTTATTGTCAAATGTTTTTCCTTCGTTATGTAAACAAAAGCAAAAAAGTTACAGAACCTGGCTTTTGTTTAGATCCGGATATGGTAAACATAAAGAGCGTTATTTGTTACTGTTTTCTTGATATGGAAATAATAAAAGCGTCTATATCAATTGTGTGTGATTAACCAATAGAATTACGCTGTTATGTATACAGCAGCAAAACTTTTGTAACACGAGCAGGTTCTTGTTTACGTACACCATCGTACGTCTTGACGACAATATACTATTTACGCGCTGGTTATGTTTGGCATATGAACAAAAGTATATATATTTTAATATTCCTTCTGTTTATGGCGATTTGAACAAATATGAATATTTCTGCCACGAACGCCGCCCGTGCCTTTAAAATAAAAGGTCGCTAACGCGAATGTGTCAGTTTTGAAATATTGCTGGTTGATAAAGGGCAATACAGCGCACATGAATCTCAATGAGTAATGAGTTGAAAATAAAGAAACATCGGCAAAAATGACAATAACTCCACCAAAATTAATCCAACCAAACTCAGAATCGCAGCTATCCATGATGGTTAATACATGTACCAAGTTAAAATAATCTGACTGGATGACAGAATACAGGTTCGGACAAAGTTGCATCCCATGATGTACGATTATATGTCGAAAAATGGCAATAACTCCGCCAAAATGACTCCAACTGAACTAAAAATCGCAGGTTCCCATGCTGGTTTATATATGTGGCAAGTTTTTAAAACAATTACCAGATAATGACAGAATACAGGCTCGGACAATGTTACGGACGGGCGCAAGCACACACGAGGGTCATTACTATAGTCCTCCGACAAAATGTCGGGGGACAATAATAAATATTAACCGACGACCCTTGTCCGGAAACGCTTCTATCAATTATCTATCTGTCACTTTCATGTATCAATCCCATGCATGACAGGCTGATCCGATCTCTGACGAATGTTGCTATATCAATAAAAACTATACCCGGGGTTGCGGGGGGGGGGGGGGGGCTTCGTTGCTCAACCTGTTAGGGGTAAAACTCCAAGCCGTTTCGCCCCCAGCCCTGGCGATGAGGGTTCAACTCGAAATCGTAATCTGGTTGAGTTGTTAGATTAGCCGAAAGTGTTCGGAATTCCTCCACCACTAAAACTAGCAATGTCGTGATATGGTCTTAGTTGCTGAAACGACGTTTAAAAACCCAAATGAATCGAATCAACCTGTGGGTTGGTGGGAAGGCCAGCGGATAATTACTGATTGTAGCGCGACCCCTAAGATGTCACCAAACCATGAATGTGTCAACGGCGTGATTGTGCGCGGGTAACCCTACCAGCTTTGGTCAACATTTTCAACAGATGGATATATCATGCCTATATCATGCAGTGGCATTACGGCATATCAGAAATATAAGGCAAACATAGGTTGTTCCTTTAGTTTGAGTTTCCTTCTAATTTCTAATGTAAAATATGCTGTTATATACCAAGGTTATCCTACTTGCGGTCACGCGTTTCGACTAAAATGACCTCCTTGCAGTTGGACATTTTTTCAACCAAACGGGGGTGTTTGGTTAGAGAGTTTAAAGCATCTAGGGAAGTTTAAGAAATCCATTCCGTCTCAATGGAGTTTTTGTTTCTACATAGGGGTACAGTTGGAAACTAAAAGAAGTTTTACCCAAAATAATACTCCAGCTCCGCCCCTGCACGACATATATCGTAATATGTTGACATTCAAAATAACTACATACATGTACATCAGGGATCCCAGCAAATGTTGTGTCACATAATTATATTGGCCGTATTTGAAAGGTCGGCACTCATTTCTCTTGGAACCTTGGTTCAGAAGTGACGGGGATCATCCCATTGAGGTATACACGTCCGTTCTATCATCTTATGTGGGTGGTCTCAATTAATTAAATAAGTCAGGTCCCCCTTCGTTAAAGGTGTTTACTAAGACGAACAACCTGAACCGAGCTACAAATACCCCGGCCTTGGTTGTTCGCATTAGCTATGGAATCAAGCTTGAGTTTAGTGTGCTGTCATTTGCAGAATGGTGTCCCCAGAGGGTGAATTTAGTGACTCTATCCCACATAGCGGGCTAGCATAACTAAATTCACCCTCTGGGGACCTCATTCTGCATGGCCTCATCTGTTATGGGAGACATAGACTCAGATTGAAGTTCCCGAATGGTGAATATTGTGATGTACATCAATTGGGAACCTCGGTTAAGCAATGTGTCGTCTGCCAATTTTGGGATATAGAGAAACTAAACTACAAAAGAAATAAAATCTATGTGAAGAAGTTTCCATAGAAATTGATAATAAAGAAACTTTGCAGAGAAGATGAGGCCTAAGCAGAATGAGGTCCCCACAGGGTGAATTTAGTTATGCTTGCCCGCTATGCGGGATAGCGTCACTAAAGTCACCTTCTGAGGACCTCATTCTGCAAATGACAGGCACGCTATAATCATGCTTGCATTGAATGACTGATGGCAGAGATATCGGCGAAAGTAATGCTCGGCGTAGGTTGTTCGCCTTAGCTATCTTCACAATTAACCAAGGTAAGATCAAATACGATGCAAGGTTTAAGGATAAAAGTAAAGACTTCACGCGGATGAGGTTAAAACTAGCAACGACCGATATTAATTCCACGAAATATACAGTAATTAATCGCCTACTAACGAGATAGTATGTCAAAACAATAGAATAATGACAATGAGTTGATGGTTTCGACAGCTAAACGATCGACAGCGTGTGCGTTAGTCCAAGATTCAATCGACGTAAACCAGCTTGTTAAAACTGTAGGGATAATACTGGTTTACATCGAAGTACTGTTGCGTTGTTCTTCGGTAGCGAACTTCAAGCGTAAATTATACCAAAAATTACCAAATGACGTAATAAAATGTGAAAGTAACCCGGTTTATTCCATAGAAAACATTATATTTGTTCTGAACTGCACAATTATTGTCAACTAAATGTGGTAATTTAATATGAGAAATATATTTTTTACAACGCTTACACACTAAAAATAAAGTAGCTAGATTTGGGTAGTTAAAAATTTTTCACTACTCTCCTAGTCTTTTTAGCTACTTTTCCTAGTCATTTTAGCTACCTGGAGCTGGTATTTTAAATACTGATTAGGTAGCAAAGATTCTTACATAGGTAGTTAAATGGACGAACATGACATTTGGAACTTATTCCCTATTCTTTATTTTCAAAAATGTGGCTTTCGGCCGATTTCATGGCATGGGTGGGGGCCGGCCCCAAATACCACCAAGAAACACCCCGACCCCCACCATCACCCCCGGGGGTGCCACCCCGAGGGGGTGAAAATGGGGATATGGACAATTTTCGAGAACGGTAAGGATTTCGACCGAGTTAACGGCATGGGTGGGTGGCCGGCCCCAAATACCACCTAGAAACATCCCGACCCCCACCCATCACCCCCGGGGTGCCACCCCGAGGGGGTGAAAATTGGGATATGGACAATTTTCGAGAACGGTAAGGATTTCGACCGAGTTGACGGCATGGGTGGGTGGCCGGCCCCAAATACCACCTAGAAACACCCCGACCCCCCACCCATCACCCCGGAGGGTGCCACCCCGAGGGGGTGAAAATTGGGATATGGACAATTTTCGAGAACGGTAAGGATTTCGACCGATTTGACGGCATGGGTGGGTGGCCGGCCCCAAATATCACCAAGAAACACCCCGACCCCCACCCATCACCCCCAGGGTGCCCCCCCCCCCCCGCGAGGGGGTGAAAATGGGGATATGGAAAATTTTCGAGAACGGTAAGGATTTCGACCGAGTTGACGGCATGTGTGGGTGGCCGGCCCCAAATACCACCTAGAAACACCCCGACCCCCCACCCATCACCCCCGGGGGTGCCACCCCGAGGGGTGAAAATGGGGATATGGAAAATTTTCGAGAACGGTAAGGATTTCGACCGAGTTGACGGCATGTGTGGGTGGCCGGCCCCAAATACCACCTAGAAACACCCCGACCCCCACCCATCACCCCCCGGGGGTGCCACCCCGAGGGGGTGAAAATTGGGATATGGACAATTTTCGAGAACGGTAAGGATTTCGACCGATTTGACGGCATGGGTGGGTGGCCGGCCCCAAATACCACATAGAAACACCCCGACCCCACCATCACCCCGGGGGTGCCACCCCGAGGGGTGAAAATGGGGTATGGACCATTCTCGAGAACGGCAAGGATTTCGACCGATTTGACGGCATGAGTGGGTGGCCGACCCCAAATACCACATAGAAACACCCCTGGGGTGGTGGGTGGGGGTCGGGGTGATTCTTGGTGGTATTTGGGGTCGGGAATAAGTTCCAAATGTCATGTTCGTGTTAAACGGTTCGTATTCCTGATTGGTTAAACTGCATGCCACGTGATCGTTGTTTAAACTCTGTTTGAAAATATTCCGAACTTTAACGGTGGACTTTTCTCGATAACTGTCCAGTCACTCCAGTGGAAATAGCAAGGTTCCACGTCTTTCTGCCTCTGGCAGTACGCTACGAAACGACCAGATGGTACCAGATGGTACGAAACGTCCAGGTACGAAACGTCTTGTATCCGCCCGGACCATGCACGCGGTCGGAACTTCTCTCTGTTGGATTTAGATGATTAAAATATGACATTGCATTCGTTCCCATGGTAAGTTTCTTTTGTACTATCGTATGAACACATATGCATGAGGTTTTTATAGGAAATATGACATTTAACGTCCAATTATGAAGTGATCATGGGTGATACATGTACCTCGAATATTGGAAAGGTAGATTTCCTAAATATAATAGTATTAGGCCTAGTACTATTAGTAAAGTGTCAGTGTCTTTTTTATTAGTAATGATTAATGTGAGAAGAAAAATTTTGTGTGTCCAACCACAGTCACTGTACATAAACAGTTCTGGGTAAACAACGGATCGATATATTGTTGTTGGCATCATAATCATCTGTAGCTGATTAATGTCACTGGTGAATTAACTGCTGGTGCTGTATTCACTAGGTGCTATACTCTGTATATAATGGCCCGATTCAACGATTGGGCTAAAAGTTAAAACAGTCAATTGGTGAACGTTCAGACGACCACGATTCAATCGTAAGCAGCTGTCGTAAGTGGAAAAATTTCCATTATCGATAAAGGAAGTAACCAGTAGTTGAATTGCGCATGCTCATGACAATGTTGCAAGCCAAAAAATATTATCAAGCACTGTTTTATTTTAGATGCGAAATCGTGGCATATCCTTGGCTACTTCCAAGTAGAGTGACAAAAAATCATGTCCCCAAACGGCGTTTCTCCAGTTCCAATGGTTAACAAACTGAACAGTCAAAATGGTCCTATAAGAATCTGGCTAGAGACAAGGAGACATCATTTTGAGGAAAAACAAGAACTTTCCCAAATACCCTGCCTGTGAAAATAGTACTGTCATCCTGAATAATGGCAAAATGTCCTCCATTTGCATTGTTTACATTCTTAGGAACTATTTTTCTTGGTATGGGAGACCATAATATCCTAACATTATTTTGCGATAGCCGATACACATGCCATGGGGGCGGGGCGGCCATGATTACAAACAAACCCATCCGTCAATACTAGAATACGATTACGAATGGAAATCGATCAGTATAGACAATCGCGCATGGGATCAAGCTTTTGATTATGCCCATCAATATATATGGGTTATAAGCTATACCGGTATGATTGTACCTGATAACCGACAATTTCTCGATTAATTTACATTCAAATGTTATTAAACGTATTTTTTTCTCCACAATGTTTTTCTCCCAGTGCACCAAAATAGAATTGACCGGAAGTGAACTCGCACAAGGAGTCCGTCGTAAAATATGACATATTTCGTCGGAATACGGTACTTTCCTATTCATAAATATGTTTTTATATACATGTAGGCTATTTGATTTTAGAATAATACAATATTCCAGGCCTTCGATTCTGTAAAATGCAGGAGTGTGGTTGGTCACTCGCCTAACCTGAAACCCAGGCGTGTGATTTTGGTGGATATTTCGGGGGTATAAAATGACAAACGAAGACTCAAAATTAAATCAATTTTATCACCATTGTGATTCATCTTGTACACATGTATTCTCCACATTGAAGTAATTAAAACTCCATTCTCGAATTGCGTCGTAATGCTTCCGTTGGATGTAAGTTGTTATGAAATGCGGTCAGAGACCATGTAACCACGTGAGAGTTTCCTGTTGTGTGAACTCTATCGATATTTTTAAAAATAATGTTTGATTGCCCCGAACTCAAGTTTCAATTTCTATTCATCTTCACCGCCCATCGGGGCGGCTTCATTTAGAACGCAACACAATCATGGTACCAAAATTACGTTGCATTGGTGATGGGGTGCACGGTGGGATTAATTTAAATATGTCATGTTGGTACAATATCTAGCCGAGAATTACTCAGACCTACATACCCGGTACGAATGCGACGACATCGCTAAACGCACCTGACTATAATAATGTTCTAGCGCATGCGCAAAACTTAAAACAATTACTTCCGTCGTATACGGCATGTCTGTCAGTCTTCTCCAGCAAACAAGGTTGATCGTTATTATAAACCTTTTTTCAATCGTGCGCCGAATATCGCCGAGGAGTGTGATTAATATATTTAATTTCAGGCGTGCTATGGTGCGCGAGCGCGATGGCACGCCTCATAATCGAAGGCCTGATATTCTGAAACATGTAATTTTTCTATTTATGTGATTTGCGTAATAATACGACATCTTGTAATCTCGCTTTCGACTATAGACTGGTAATTATAAAAATAAAATATCAACATTTCCATCTCTAAACAGCACAAAACTTCATAAATCGTGGGTAATCAAGCAGCTAAATTAATTCCAACAACTTAAATAAACTGAAAGCATCGATTTCATATCATAAACTTGCCCGATTGCATGATCGAATTGCTTTTATGGTCGATTTTCATGTACCTGCTGCGAATTAAAACATGACAACAACATCATGAACATGTGTTTACAATAGAAATATGGCGACTGGCTCCCAAGAAAAACTGACACGTTTTAGCGGACGTTTTTCAAACGATACAGTGAACATTAATCTAAAGCATAGCTCCTTGGCTCTTAACGGTATGTCACTTATCATAATGGGCTGCCTAATGATACTGTTGAAGTTATAGTTTTTCACATTTGAATGTCAAAACAATGGCATAATATTGCAGATATACTCTGTTTCAAAGTCATTTTTCTGGTACAAAAAGCTTTTTAGCTCACATCTATTTGTGGCACCTCCTTTAACGATATATGCTCTATATATTATCTCTATGTTCATGTTGTTATATCTATTTCTCTCTGCTTTTATGTGAAAAAATTATGCAGATCTTCATTGTATATAGAATCTGAATGATTATTAAAGTGATGTGAAACACTTCGGTTGGGTGATCAAATAGAAATAGAGAATAATCTTGCTCAAAGTACCGTAGTTATTTTTTACGAATATTAATCCAAATTGACAACACACATCGTCATTCTGTTATTTTAATTCAATGCAATGACTCTCGATGGAGAAATCATTTGTAAATATTTACAGTTGATCGTAGTTCAGACGATATTTTCTATGAAGTGGTTTCGTTGATTTCTTTGAAATTTAGTAGAAAGTTAGCAGAATGGTACCTTTCCCAGGTTGGCGTAATGCCTGAGTATACTAACTGGTCACTTCACGCACCCAAACAAGTCCATAATATGTCTTTAATGCATGATTGGCACAGGGTTTTCGCAAAATTTCAAGAAGCTCCAGTCATAGAAGGGTTATAAATAATTAAGACAGTTGTAGACATTAAACGGACATGGCTCATTCGAACCCTAAAATTTATGTTTACGTAATTCGAGAAAAGGGGTCTCAAAACATATATGCAAACCAGCATCCCTATCATTTTTGGTACGCGATAATGTGTTTCCATTGGATCTTATTTGTCCATGCGAGAATAATAGCCTCTGTTGACATGGATGTAACAATAGACCAGTTTTCCAGTTTGTTACACAATGTCAACATGAATTTTAGTCATTTACATTGATTCTTGGAAAACATTGATTTTTCTCAAATATACTCTAATCACAATTTAGTAGTCAATAATTCTCAGTTGGCTGTCGATGAACTGCAGTTAGTTAAATTCCGTAGTTGTTTTTAAATATACTCAAGCCAATCAAACAGTACCCATATCATCAAGATACAACATTTCTTCAGAATCGATGTATTGCCATAAAATAATGCTAATCACTGTCAACTATGGTATCAAATTACTCAAAACTTGTTGTTTACCAACATTCTTTCAACAAAATTTGATCGTATTACCACTTGACTTTAGAGTTATCCATTTTCTTCCGCAATTTGTCCGAGAACCTCAGTTTGACCACGTGTTTCTGGGCCACATATTATACATCTCGAGAAATAACAAACTTCAAAAATTGATAACTGATCACTCTGAGCTTTGATGGGTGGGTTCCTCGACTCAAAGCAAAATTTGTTTGCCCCCAAAACAAAAGAAATAGTAATATGGAGTGTCTGATCATCGGATTGAGTACCTCCTACCCAGGTGGTGAAAAATAAAAGATATGAAAAATTGATATCTGATAACTCTGAGCTTTGATTGGTGGGGTCCTCGACTCATATCTAATATTTTGTTAACCCCCGAGCCGGAGAAACACTAATTTAGGACCGAAATGAAAATTGGGAAAATATGTTTCTACTTCTAATAAAAAGGAACGATATTGAAAACTGTCACTCAAATTTTTTAAATTTTATTTCTCCATCAGTTTAATTAAAACCACCTGCCTCTGAGTCACAAGATGAAATGTGGGAAAATGGCAAACATGGTAAGACCTCCAGGTCAGGGATAAATGCTGAAAAGACAAAATAGTCTTGTCGATAAAAGTTTTGATCTAGAAAATATTTGGACTACATGTAAGTTGGTTTTTATTCCATTTTGAAGAGGAATAATAATCATATCCTCTATAACATAATCAAAATCTGATAAACCTGCTTGGAGCAAAATGTTCTATTCAAAATGACATCCATGATGACAATTGGTATTGAAAAATGCCTATCACTTTCTGTGATAGGTGGCTTTAGGTGAATCAACTATTGCCAAGTTTATATTAATAAAATGAAATATACACAAACAATGCTTTAATAGTCGTAAACGATATAATTATGTAGAATGTCTGTACCAACATGGCTATAACACACCTGTTACCCCATTTGATATTGGAATAGTTAGAAAATAGACATGAAAAATAACACCAAAAACAGTGTCTTCACCATCGGTTATAGTAGTAGAATCAGGGTAGTATAGGATTAAATTTGTTTTCAATTATTTTTCCTCAGTATGTGTCTACAGTATATTGTTTACACGCCGTTCACTCAACACAACATTCAAATTATACAGCATTGCGGAACACAAAGCTCATATCTTATACTTCATATCATATCTATTTTTTCTGTGTGTTGAACAAAATTCTTTATAACAGTTAATCCAAGTAGATAATTAAAACAGTTCCAATGCTACATGCATGTGCACACTCTCCCCATCTTTCTATTGTTTACAGTTGATTTCAACATATAAACGCGCAGTGGACGGATCTACGTAAATTGTGAAAAACTATGTGGATATATACTTAGGCCAATGAAAAAAGATACATGTTTCCGCACGTCGACCGACCCTAAAAATAACCTCAGACCAGGGGGGTCTGGAAAAATATTGCACATATAGGGCCAAAAAAAAAAAATTCAGACCCCGAGAAAACCATCACCCCATTTGTGCAAAAAAAATCCTCAAAATTTTGGGGGCCCACCCCCCTTTCTCATGTTTTTTTTTCAAAATTTTGGAGGTTTTTTTTAGCCGTTCATCAATACGGTAACTGTGTTAACTGCCTTTCAATCCCATTCCACTATCCTTTTTTGGTGCAAACTCTTGCTGTGTACCATTAAGACTCGAGCAATAACATGCTTAATTGGTAAACACAGATCAGAAAAACAAACTGTATGTCCAGGTGTTTCCTGTATCTAACAACAATGATAAAGCATGTAGGTACATTATAATACCCTGCTTGACAAAACAAGTGTACACCTAACCGCGGTGCAGTTAGCGTTGCCACCGTGGCTGAAATGCAACTACTAGTACACCGCGGCTCCACCGGCTAACTACAGTTGGGCCGCGGTGTACTTGCTGTTCGGCCATGGTGTAATTGCCACACCGCGGTGTACGTTCATTAAACTGAAAAAAGACGATGCAAACCAGAAATCTAACCACGGTGTACATGCCGTTCGGCCGCAGTGTACTTGCTGTTGGGCCACGGTGTACTTGCCGTTCGGCCGCGGTGCTCAACTGCAGTTACAAACTCTGACACCGCGGCCGAACGGCAAATACACCGCGGTGCCAATGGACACTTGTTTTGTCCAGCGGGGTATGTCACAAATAGTCCTAGACCCCATTATACAGTAATGCCCTAAGTAATCAACCTCTTAACCAAAGCAGAATTATGGGTAACGTTCAGGATTTAGTCGGAATATGGCTTGTTGCCTTTCATCGGAAAGCTCTCGCCGTAAGCTTTCCGATGAATGGCAACAAGCCATATTTCCGACTAAATCCTGAAAAGTTACCCATAATTCTGCTGGTTATTTAAAGATGTCGATTACTTTAATAGGGCATTACTGTAGTCTGTAGCCTTAATATATCGAGTGTGTTGTGTGTGACAGAACACTGGCCAGTGTAAATAGTGGTAAACAAGTCAGGGGTTCCACAATTATTTGTACATGACCAAAAAACTCTTCAGTCTTATTCACCGAGGTGGAGGGGAATTGTTTTGGTTTTTTCAGTCTTATTCACCAAAGGTGGGGTGGTGGAGGGGAATTGTTTTTGGTTAGGTATACACAGAGATATACATGTATGGTTATTATATCCCCTGATATTAGTTGGCAGGTACCGGTATATTGTTGACCGTCCGACCATACAAACATTTTGCATTGTAACTCGGGAGTCGGTTGTCATATTTTGATGCTCTATGGCACGGTGACAGACCAGAAATGGGGAATGAATATGCATAATATCACGGGTTGTGACCATCGATGCCTACCAGAGTTATGGGCCCTGTTCGGCTTTATGAAATTCAGTCCGTTCAAAGTTTTTGCAATATAAGTGTCTGTTGTCGAATTTCCGATTTGGTTTGGTATGGTGATAGACCAGAATGATAGGGAAGGACAGGTTTTGCCTGTCAATGCATACCAGAGTTTCCGGTCTTGTTCCATCCGTAAACACATTATGCATTATTATAACTCAGGGGCTCCCGGTGGTACAGTCGGTAGAGTGCCAGGTGCATTACTCCGTCCAGTGCCGACGAAGCTGGTTCGAACCCCGTCATAGACTCATAGGTAGAGTGACTGGAATCATGTATCTGGGCAAGTTTGTCAGTTGCTCTCCGGGGGGTCGGTGGTTTATACACGCAGTGAGACGATTTGCAATTTGAAAGGAATATACATGTATGCATGTATGTCAGCTGTGTATGTCACTAATAAATTGTTGGAAAATCTATGACCACAATTTCAACCTATTTTTGGTATAAAGTTTCCAACTAAATGTTGAGTGATGTTTGACTGCAGTTGGTGGGATTAAGACCCATGCATAACCAGCCCACGTCCCACTCTGATGCCCCGTCCCAAGAGGGTGGTCTTGCATTCATCACTGATGATGAGAAATTGTCAATATTAGATCTCATTGGAAAACAGGGTTTGATCTCGTCAGGGAGGGGATACAACCCCTTGTCCATGAGGGTTAGCTGCACCCATTGGGGAGATCTGCAATAGTCAGCCCGGTATTATAATCTGGAGATATCCTGGTGGCACCCATGTTGCAAAAGATATAAAAAAGTTTAAAGACAACAGAGCAGAAATCAGGGGGGCCAATAACAAGGCCTGCATGTGGTCTCATAACCACAAAACTACATGAAAGTCACCCATATCAACCCAAATTGGATGCAGTATATATATATGATTATATATGATTTCATTATCTCTATATCATATATATTCGGTCTCTAAAAACCATTAAATGCACTCAACATGTGATTTCCTCATGCTCCTGTTACGCAAATTCTAGTATAAAAATTTGTTAATTTCAGACAAAGCTCAAACATAACATCTGACCAGACAAGACATAGAAACCGCTAATCCCATTACCATGCTAACAACATCAGTCGAACATGATAAACCTTCAAAACAATAACACCGGACACTAGATTACGACCAACCACAGTCACACACGCCATGGATAAATACACTGTCAAAAGCACAGTATTTTTTTTTGTACGGTTATATCTGGCATATATCCATGGTTATATATAAACAGACTACGAGCATCTGTCCACAGGTCATTTGCGTAAAAAAAATAATATCTAATTCTTTCATTCCCTCAAGGTACTTATATCTTCAAAGGATGAAGCAGAAGTTTTTAGGCTGTCAGTAAGATTCTAAGAGATAAGGTGGCAACTAAAGGTTTAAAGGGATACTGTACACAAATGTTGTTGTTGGCTTCTATAGTCTCTGAGTTGGAGAATAAGGTAACAATTTTTCCATTATTTGAAAGTCTGTTGAGTACGAAGTAGTGTTACGGATGGCAAATTTACCCAAATGCAAAAATACAAATTGTCGTTGTCGAGTAATTATACCCCCACTTTCGAAGAAAATGGGGGGTATACTGGATTGACTGCGTCTGTCCGTCACGCTTTCTCCGTCTGTTTGTCTGTCCGTCCGTCTGACCTCATAACTCGAACAACTATGAACCGATTTCAATAATTTTTTGTATGCAATCTCCTTAGGACGGTGTCTCCGCATGTCTCCGCGGTTCGGTCCGACTTTTTTTTTTCAAGTTACG
Source organism: Siphonodentalium dalli (assembly GCA_032622095.1). NCBI lineage: Eukaryota > Metazoa > Mollusca > Scaphopoda > Gadilida > Siphonodentaliidae > Siphonodentalium > Siphonodentalium dalli. Next base: position 99,675,017 of record CP136064.1, read on the forward strand.
CCTCTTTTTCGACTTATTTTGACTTAGAAAATTCTGTCCGACTTAATAGCTTTAACAAATATGAACCGATTTCAATAATTTTTGGTATACATGCTTCTCACAATACCCTCTCTACATGATGCGGCTAGGGATTGGCTCAGACTGTTTTTCGTAATATTACACCTTATTTTCGACTTATTTTGACTTGGAAAATTCTGTCTGACTTAATAACTTTAACAAATATGAACCGATTTGAATAATTTTTTCTGTACAAGCTTCTTGTGACACCATATCGATATTATTAGTCCGAATTTTTCTTTAAAGTTAAAAATCTTTTTGGTTGAGTTTACGGATAATGCGGGTTGAATTTGCCACGGTGGGTGTATGCTAGCACTCGAGTGTACACCTCTTGTTTTTGAACAGTTTTCAACCAAATGTATCAAATAAAAGTTATATTATATGCATACTAGTCCCATATACTCATTTAAGTTATTGTATCGTCACTAGTTACTGAGTGGCTTGAGTTTTCTCCCCGTATCAGCATTATGTTTAAAACGATCGTGTGTGCCATTTACCAATCCAGTATCCCTCAATTAATTTGATTACGTCTTGTACATGGAAATTCGTAATTTAATTTACGCCATTTTATGGCTCCAGTCATAAATTGAATTTATAGCAAATTATTAACTTTGATTTTAAGATAGCCTATTAACCTGAGCATTTACAAAATACATCTTTGACTCAAATTACTTATGTTTCTATATATTATCGATATTAGATCGTTGTTATCACCGGAAATTTATTATCGGAAACATTTTTTTCTTAGACGTATCTCAACAACATTTGTCTAATATTAGTCCAGTGCCTTTATGGTTTTACCCAGAACTAATTGCAACAGAATTTTTTTTTTGCTGGAATAGGTACATAGACCCTCCATAAACAACATACTAAAAATCAGCAAAAATCGGAAAAAAGGAAAATTGGTGATTTTCGTTAAATAAATTTGGGAAATTTTGGTCAAATCATCCATTTATGGATTTTCTTTTAGCGTATTTAAAAAATTCAAATACACAAGTCCTACAAATATCATGCCGATTTTGTTACCCTCACTTTTCTGAACACAGAACTGAGAACCATTGCAGATTTTTGGAGTATTTTTCGAGTTGTGTGACTTCAAAAACGCGAATTTACCTTATTTCGGAGCCTAAATTTTGCAGAATGAGCCAAATGTCATATTTTATGGTTTAATAATTATCTAAAAAAAACAAGCCCAAAATACAGGGCTTTTCCTCACTAGATAAAGCAAAAAAATTTATTATTATGTGCATCTATGGTTAAGAAGAATAAAATATTCTCGAACAAAATGTGTGTTCCATTGTATGGACTTAGCCAAATTTGCCACTGACATAGAACTCGTGTGATGAAATGCAATATTTGGGGTCTTGTAACTGAATAAATTACAATCTATATGCTCTGCCTTTCTCGTAACCTTTTAAGAATACAAGATAGAACAAATTGTGATGGAATTTCTAAATACATTTGTGAAGAAAATTAAATTATGGCTCCATGAACTCTTAGTCTAGCCTCTTTTCCGAAAATGCTATTTTGGGGTGTTTTTGTAAATATTTTAAAGGTTTTTGTGCATATTCAGAAAAATTAACAAAAGTTATTGTGTAAAAGTATTTTATCTTATATTAGTTTTTTGTTGAGAAAATAACATATCAATGGTTATACCAATGAATGTCACTGGATTTCTCTCATCACTTCGGATAATTTACTACAAATTTGAATGGCAGAAACATGGGGTAGGGGATAGCATATCAACAAAAACTTCAAAATCAAGCATCTTGAATCATACAACATTATATTATCAGCTTCTGCATGTATTGTTCTTTCATACGTAACTTAAAACTTTTTTGTTTATATACATTGACAGCGCTATAATCCTTTTTGTCGTAATTTGGCAGTGAAATGTCAAATTGTCATTTTGGAATTATTTTTAATCAACATAGCAATAACATTCTAAATAAACGTCCAGTAACGTATTAAGCTGTTTAATAACGCAACAGGAACTAAAGTGTTGTGGGAGGAAAGTTCGAATAATTTTACGCACTGAAACACCATTTGTTTTTTCTCTTTATGCCCAAATACCTTTTTGAATGAAAAAAAATTTCTCAACATGGCATTTTTGGAAACAAGTTAAGACCAAGGATTCAAAGGGTCATAAGTTGATTTTCTTAAACAATGGTTTGTTAATATCTTTGCAATTTGTTCAATCTAGTATACTTATTACTTAAAAGGTAATAAGAAAAGCAGGGCATATGGATATCAATTTATTGATTTACATGACCTCAAATATTGCGTTTCATCACACGAGTTCTGTGTCAGTGGCAAATTTGGCTAAGTCCATGCAATGGAACACACATTTTGTTTGAGAATATTTTATTCTTCTTAACCATAGGTGCACATATTAATCATCTTTTGTGTTTTATCTTGTGAGGAAATTACAAAAACAGGGAAAAATCTCTGTCTTTTGCATTAGTTTTTTAAATAATTAACCATAAAATATGATATTTGGCTCATTCTTCAAATTTTAGGCTCAGAAATAAGGTAAATTCGCGTTTTTGGAGGCACACAACTTGAAAAATACTCAATAAACCTTGAAATGGTTTTCAGTTCTGGATTCATGATAGTGAGGACAACAAAATATGTATGATATTTGTAGGATTTGTCAATTTGATTTTGTTATATGAAAATCCATAAATTGATGATTTGATAAAATTTCCCCATAATTATTTCACGGAAATAAACAATTTCCCTTTTTCCGATTTTTGCCGATTTTGAGTATGTTGTTTATGTACTTGTTCGAGAAAAAAAAAATTCTGTTAATATTAGGCAAATACATGTACCGGTAGTCCGGTACATGTATATAATACCTTGATCATGTTCAGACCAACTATCCATTAGAAACCAGATCTATATAATATTAATATCTGTACCCATATTAATGAAGCGAATGATGGGTATACTGGAATGTGGATTTATTATGCCCCGACCCCTGAAGGACGTTCAGGGCATATAATAATACATGCAGTCAAGGGCTGTCATTCATCTACCAGTCTGTCTGTATGAACATATCACCTTGTAAATCAGGCGCTAACAATAAGAGTTTTTGTCCTTCTGCATGGTGATAGCACATATTGGGGATATTAAGGGATTCCCGTACACAACTGGAGTTGTGCATTCATTTTTCTCAGTTGCGGCCCTTGTTTGACCTTGTTGAAATATATATTTACACCCCAATCATGACTACATCAATATCCAGTAAACTGATGTCAAAAGTAGCTTTTGATTCTAAAAATACGAGGTTTATCGTTTTTCAGTGGTGTTAACTATTTTTTCCAACTCCAGTCACATCCATATGCGATTACAGGGCGTGGTAAACGAACCCACATAGTTGAGGTGGGTGCAAAATGGTACATGCTTACCTCTAAACAGTCAGCAATCAAATTATATGACTTGAAATTGTGTCAAGATGGCAAACTCATGCCCTCATCCAATTGGGAATGAGTATTTTGAATTTATAGTGGGATATAGTAAAAAAGTGAATAGTATATTAAATTCATAGAGTAGTAATTATATGGTGTCGAATTGAAGGGGACATTTTGATGAGAGTGAAATATTTTGACATTTGTTATTTCCAGGAGAACGGACACAGGTGCTTTATTCATACTACCAATTCACTCTCCCTAACTTGAAGCGTATGCATTAGAAGTTGGTCAGACCATTGGTAAAAGATTATGGAGATTCATTTTTGAGTTTTAATCCAGTAAGTATTAATTATCAAGCTTTACAATTGGGACAGGCACACTATCACTAGCTTTAACTCTTTTTATTCTAAATCCTCATTGACGAGTAGTTCCATTAGAAAATATACAGGTAATAAGTTCAACAAACAACCTTTGGTTTATTGGAACTTATAAGTTATTATGTGAACATGTCCTTCAATTAAATAACTCTTTTGTACCGGTATTATCTGTTATTATGTGCTTATTTTTTCATGAACACACCTCCAGATTAATAACAGGAAATTCCAATGTATACTTTCATAACTTAGGGAAAATACATAAGTACCGGTATAGAAAGAGTTGAAGATATGGGCGGCCTTGGTGGTGGGTTTGCTGTTTAAATATTCACCTCGGTCAAAAACCACCATAAACAGAAATAATAGTAAAATATAGACAGACTTTGTTCTTATCCCAATCAGAAATATGGCAAAAACAGTATGCTATTGTAAATGTTTTCCCCTTGTTATGTATTAAACAGAAGCAAAAAAAGTTACGTTTTCTGACTTTTGTTTAGATCCGGATATGGTAAACATAAAGAGCGTTATTTGTTACTCTTTTCCCGATATGGAAATAATAAAGAGCGTTTATATAATTTTTGTGTGATTAACCAATAAATTACGTTGTGTTGTGTAAACAGAAGCACAACTGCTGTAACACAAGCAGGTTCTTGTTTTTGTACACCATCGTACGTCTTGACGACAATGTTATATTTACGCTCTGATTATGTTTGGCATATGAGCGGAACTGTATGTATTTTGGTGTTCCTTCCGTTGATGGCGATTTGAACAAATAGAAATATTCCTGCAACGAACGCCGCTCTTGCCTTTAATGTTCTCCAGATAATACTGAGTATCAGATGACTTTCATGTCAAATCCCATTATCATCAGCAAATTCTTGCACAGACAAGGTCTACTATCAATGGAGCGAATTTATGCAACAAACATGATAGATCTGTTGAATCTTCCCATCTAGGGTAAAGGGGGGGGGGTCTATCATTTGATGATATTGAGTTGGGAAAATCCTGTGCCAATGCATTCTCTTATATAAGAGTCTCCCCCGCCAATACAAGATAATACATTGGCCTAACAATATTTACCATGACCTTGTAAGCCAGTGCATTCTCTTATATATCAATTAATAATATGTGAGGCTCCATATGCCAGTGATCTTTACTGATTAGACCGTGTTGTGGCTGAGGTAGCTGTCACCCGGAGATGGAGAAATTCCTATTTTGATTTTCTATTTCTGTGTACTATTCTACATCAGAATTTCTGAGGTGTATGACATATGGGGCAAAGCCCAGAATTTTGTTTTTAAATGGTCAAACTCGTGTCAAAATTCCTTGAAAATGGCTATATTCTATAAAATCAATCAATGACAGTTAAAATTGTGATAAATGAAACGAAACATCCACTTAACTGACCCCAATTAGTCTACTTATTATGAGCAAAAAGAAATATCACAAAAGGATAGACGTATTTTGAAAAAAAGTCGATAATTTTTTGGCATATATATTTGACGAAATTTCAATGGTCATAACTTAAAAATCGTTCCTTAAATCACAACCAAATGAGCTTTAAAAACAGCTCACATCATTTGTGCTACTATCTAATGAGAAATAATTACATGTACCATTTATTGTATATGTTTCGTTATATTCATGATATTGTTACCCCTACCGTCATTTTGTAATCTAGAATGGTCATGTCTCCCAATGTTTGCACTACGAACTCCCACGCCACGGGGATCTCTATTCAAGAAATATCAATCATCAGCATATTGCTTATAAACGCCCTTGTTTATGTAATACAATTCCTTGTCAGAAAAAAGCGGCATGTATCGGGGGGGGGGGGGGGAATAACCTAAAAATGACTCATTCCTATTTACATGTCCATGTTAACATCCATGATAAATAGTATGCACAGAAATTCATATACAGCTGTTTACAGTGAATTTCCCCCCGCAAATCTCTGTTTTAGTGTTAAAAGGGGGGTGGGTGTCAAAAAATGGTCGGAAAAAACTGCCGAAAATGGAAACAAATTTGGCGGTGGGGGTGGGTGGGTACAAAAAATGATCGAAAGGGAAAAAATGCCATACGTGTCTGAAATTTATGCATGTATTGGATCAATGTACTTTCTCCTTGCATATTATAAAACTGTTTAAGTCGGTTATAACTTATTGGACTCGCTACCGTAGGCTACCGGACATTCATAAAGGGTTATGCCCTTGACCATCTTGGCATCTAGTTTACGAATGTCCAGTAGCTCTTCCATTAACCCTGACATAGAGCCACATCGGTTTTTGTGTACAGGTACTCCAATCAATAATGCAGGCATGCCAAAAATATCTTCAGAAATTCCACCAGATATTTACAAAAATAATGCTCTGCTAGTATTTAATGTTATATGTACATGTAGCTACAATGGCACTGATTATTGTTACGTCCAATGCTGTTTTAGATTTAATTAGATCGCAAAGGCCTAGAACAATGTGTGATATATGAATCTGCTTAACAGAAGGTATACGCTTCAATCCATCACTGGAAATTTCCACCTTCATCATTCCATGATGTTCTGTGAGAATTATATCCCATGTCCAAGCTGAGCTACATTAACACTTTTATTAATGTACATGTACATCATCTCGTTTGACCCTTATTTGCAGGTAGGAACATGTTTGGAACTACAGAGAAGAATATTATCCCGATCTCTGAGCTTCGGGTAGTGTAATTCGATGTTCATACTAAGAATTAAAGGCTCAACATCATACCCACAGGTTGCATCCATGTACATGTGTATGTATAGCAGGAAATTCTCTAACATGGTGACTAGGATGAAAGTCATACAATGTTCCGCTTCCAGTAAGAAACCACATCTTTGGTTGGTAAGAAAGTCGCGCAACATATCCCATGTTTACATCTGGAGCCATTAACATAACGGAAACATGTTTGGAACTACATTGGAAGTACAGAGAAGAAGTTCAACACAACAAGCACCTAAATGATTCTGAGCTTGAGTCAGTGTAGTTTGGTGTTCGTACTAAGAATTAAACGTTCAGCATCGCACAGTTTGCACTTATGTACATGTGTATGTACTGCAGGAAATTCTCTTAACATGGTGACCAGGTTAAAAATCATTCAATGTTCCGCTCCCAGTAAGAAACCGTGTCTTTGATCAAAGATTTGCGCAACATATTCTATGTTTACATCTGGAGCATCAACATAACGGAAACCAAGACCGTTCCATCGTCTCTCGATGGCCTTTTCATGACGTCATTTATGTTGGAGAGAGGTATAGGAGATTTTGACATTTTCTGCTGATCATTCTTCGGAATAAGTGCCAAATTAATGTGAATGACCAGGACTGTTGGTAGAACATATTCGCTATTGTGGTGGATTGGCGGTAACATGGCATGACATTGACCGCTTCTAGTGTATGTTCAACCTCATTGCTTTGCGAATTGGTTGAACATAAACCCGAAGTCGTCAATGTCACACCATGTTACCATCAATCCACCACAACTAAACTAAAAACGTTTTACTGAACCAAGCAGTTCGCTATAAAATTATGAAACGTTCTTAGACATTATAATTGAAATTACCATGTAATCACATATTGAATGCATACATTTAGAAACCTGAATAATACGTTGAAAATGTTTGGATCTTGAATCTACAGTTAAAGGTGACATGTGCAACTGGTTTCATCATTTGCCAAAATAATGAATTTAATTGGTTGCCCATTTGGTCAGCCAACATATCCTGCAATCGTGCTATTTTATAAATGCGCTTATCTGCTGATGTGCAGCGTAACATGTCAATGTTTTGAGATAGGTTTTGCATTTTGACCGAAAACATCATTACCTATCTCCCCAAATTTTTGTGACATCACTGATTGAGGTTAAAGCAATCGCTGTTTATTTCTCCCAACACATATCATATTTCAGCAAGATGATAAGTCAAGTGATACATGTATTTATTCTTTTACAAAGTGTATCTTATAATTGGATACAGAGCCAATGATAGGATTTGACCAGTAAAAGAAGAGTTCACTGCCTGTCTCAAAATTATTTTAAAAATCTGATAGACAATTTTGGGGCTATCCCCTATGTGCTATAGGCCTATTGTGCGACGTGAATATGCCGCTTGTGAAATAGTATTCCTTGAACTCATAAAATATAGGATGGATTCTCATCTAACTGAAAAGTGTGGTTGTTACACAAACACAACCTTCGGGTTTCCACTTTTTGGGATCATGGAACATTAATATGTGGGGCCCAGATCACTCTAAAAACTGCTGCATGTCACCTTGAAGATTTTTTTCTATTATTTTGTGTATTAATTTCACTATATCATTGAGATGTGTGAAGCGTGTGTATTATATAATTATATAAATTGAACAAGCTACCGGTATGCATTAAAGAGTCTAAGGAAAATATCTTGGAATTCCATTACCACCAAGAATCTTTACATCAGCATCAGACAAGCACAACATTTAACATAAATTGGAGGCGACTAATTAAAGTCCTTCTTGTTAGTGCCTACTGGTGGTAGGGTGCGCGGAGAATGAGGATCCGCGCTATCTCTCTCTTTGTTTGCGAGCTGAGGTTTAGTGTTCCAGATTTGTGCGTGTGCATTTAGTTCCCCTTTGTAAGTTGTCAACATGGATTACTATAGTGAGGGACACGTTGGGTGTGGGGAAGTTGATGTCAACGGGTGTGACACTGGTGAGAGAAATGCTCGTGGCCATATTTAATGTGATTGAGTAATGAGGTAATAAATTAAAAAAGGCGAGGATGATCCTCCAGGGAGGTAATCTCAATCACTTGAATATCCTAAAAATGGTCAGGATGATCCTCCAGGGAGGTAATCTCAATCACTTGAATATCCTAAAAATTAGGATATTCAAGTGATTGAGATTACCTCCCTGGAGGATCATCCTCGCCTTTTTGAATTTATTACAACATTTAACAGTAAAGTGATGAAGCCAATCAGTCAATTGACGATTTTCATCGAATCCAGAGTTTTTCGACACATAGCTAAAATAGCATAATAAGTTTCCTGTCATTATGTCATATCTAGTCACATTGCTATTTTCACAGTGTTCACAAATTTGGTGATTACAACAACTAATTTAACACTAATGTGTGTATACTTGAAGAGTCCATAATTGATCAATAATACCCATCAAGGAGAATAGAATTAAGCATTTCCAAGAATTGCAACAGTAAGCACCCGTTTTCTTATTGCCAAAATGAAAGTGACAGGAGATAGCATTCTGTCCATCGTAACACTGTGAGTTGATGTTATACAGCAGGAATTGTATGCAGAAGCTATTTATAGCGATGGCTATTTGACTGATAGTTATATTCATTAAGACTGTTATGTGTAACTTATTCTAGAGCCTAATTTTAATTAGAACTGATTATACACATGTGTATGGAGGTGATGTACACATGGAAAACTTGTTCATTCGTATGTATTGACAAGACACAACAGGTGTATCCTCATGTCATGGCTGATTGGTCATCTGTAGCAGTTGATAACACATGCATGCGGTGAACATGTGATTAGAATCCAGGGACATTTTCATTAACTATATATGCTCTTTGTAACTTTAACAGAAATACAAATTCTGAATGCAAAAAATTATGGGCGCAGTGCGTGTTCAGCTGAAGTTAAGTTGAGACCAGAATAATATTATCCATCATGACCTGGGGCGTGGGGATGGAAAGATCTCACCCGAGGGACAAGATATTTCGACCGATTGTTCGGACCCAATAGCTGGCCCCGAAGATAAGATTTTTCTATGCCCACATCCCAGGTCATAATGGATTATTTTTCTCCCAAACCCAAGAGCCTCATACTCATTGTTTTGTTTTATACCAAATATTGGCACATTTCAGTAGTTTCATAACGGTACATCTGGGGAGAAATCTGATGCCACATTTGTGATTTTATTTGTTGATTTTGGTATATACTGGGAAAGCAAAGCATGATACCCACACAAGCTAGCCGATATCACCAATGCTCCTGGCATGAATTACAACACATTTTGTTAGACTGCCAGTCATTGCTACATATTCCGAATGACGTGTGGTACCATGTCATTGACCAATATGGTATTGAATGTTTTCTCTACCTGTCAGATGATCACTGACAATCTGACTCGCTTGCTGGTTAGGTCGGCCGCATTTATGTGGAAACAGTTTCATTTTGATAATGGTGATGATGTTCAAGTGCCCTTACAAGTACTTGTTTGCGATTCTGTACTTGGTGGAATTGATCCCCAGAGAATGACGACACAAGGGGGGAAGTTGTTGTCACTCTCGGGCATCGCATATTTGCGACCCTTCAAGTCATTTAAATAATTAAGTATCTGGGATAAACAGCAGCTGAAATATAACTCCTGACAAAGTTACATCTATGTTTTAAGAATATAATAAAGCTCTTTATTGCTGATTAGTAGCCCATTTATAAATAATTTGATGCCCACAGCACCTATCCAAAATATTAACCATGCATTACTAGTTTTACTTTTGTCCAATTTTGCTACATATGTTTAAAGGAACGCTCTTTATTGCTCATTTTTGCTTTTTAAAGACGTCTGAGGTCAAATGACACTCCATTTAAGTTTATCGCTGTTTTAAAAAAATTGACAAATCAGATTGCAACAACCATTTTGGTTGTATAATCAATTTGGATGAAATAAGTTTTAGTGTCCTTTTAAGACATTTGAAGTCTGATGAGATTCCCTGGCATTGGGTCAAATTTTCAACTATTAGAATCCATCGATTTTCACAAAATTGACATTGTTTTGTGCAGGCTAAATGTACTTTTTCCTGGTAAGAAACCTTGTATTGCAATTTGCTAAAAGCACAAATGCTCTGAACTATATATATAAATATTTATGTTTTGTTTTTAATAAATATTTAAATTATTTTCTGCATTGTCTTATTTTGTGGTCCACATGTCATTACTATCTTTAGAGGTAAAATAGCTACTTGGAGTGGTTAGATGGGACACCTTTGAATTACCAATTAAAATAGTTAGAATAACCATTCTAGGTAGAAAACTTTCCCACCAATAGTAGTTATCAGATTAACTACCCGTAGGTAGTTAAAATTCCAACCACCCACGGGTAGTAAAATTAACTACTGGGTAGTTCGTATTCATCCCCCTACCCAAAGTAGTTAAAAATTTGCCTCCCGTTGGGTAGTTAAAATAGCCCCCGGGGGTAGTTATTTCAACTACCGAATGTAGTTATTTTAACTACCAAAGGTATTTAATTTTTTACCTACCCATCAGGTAGTAAAATTAACCACCCAAGGTAGCGGGATGAATACGAACTACCTAAAGTAGTAAAATTTAACTACTTTTATCGTTAATTTACCAACTTTGAATTTAGTGTGTACAAAGTTTACATAATTTCAAAAGAATACGAACTTATTTGACCTTGCAAACTTACTAACAGTTTTGGTCTTCTCTATAGACGCATAACCATTTGATTATAATACATCATTATGACCGCGAGGTGTCACTCTTTCCTATACATGCAGCATGTTATATTGATTTGTTTCATCAATTCGATTAAAATTGTCGAAAATTCGCGCCACTGGATCTGTACTTCGATGTAAACAAGTATTATCCCTAAACCGATTTCGCTGTAGCTGGTTTACGTAGATGGAAACTTAGACTAGTTCGGCCCCATCCTAATATGGTATGATGGAGAAGATAACAAATATATAGAAAAAGAATGATTGTATATTAACCACCATCTATTGAGGTGCTGGTGGTAGGAAAATAGCTTATTTCAGATTGCGGGCATTTCCACATTAAACTTAATACGTAGAGTGTATTTTTGTTGAGAAAAAAAATCCAGCGCTATGGCCAGTGCAGTGGAAGCATTGAATTATCGCGCAGAGAGAAAGATATTCCGGTATAGTTATGCCTACAGGTTTCTTTAAAACAAACTATAGACGCTAGCTAACAATGTCTTTTCTATCAAAACGAATAATTTAACCCATTTAATATGTGACTTTGTCATATTCGTTTTTTGGAACATACTTGAATGTACAATCGACCGACAAATTCACGGTGGGGAATCACGTGGTTTCGAGTTGATGATTATATACCACGCCTTCAAAGTGAAAGTAACCCGGTTTATTCCATAGAAAACAGTATATATATATTTATTTCTATCCTCCATCATATGAAGAGTTACATGTAACACAAATACATAAAATACATATAGAACAAAGCACAATTCAGTAGAAAAGAACATATTTACACATTTGTCACGCGACCACCGAGATGGCCCCACTTCCCCAGCCTAGACCTACAAAACATGCACCATAGATAAAAGGTCACTTAAACATTGACATGCCTTGATCTACAAGTATGCAATAGAGATCAGAGTTTGAGGGTCCATGCTGTGAATCCACTCATTGACTCTGGCTGTGCGAGCAGCGACCCAGGCGACAAAGCAATTAGCTGTCCTCCGGGACAGACGCCCACACAGACCAAGAGTCCCTCAGAAGATCCACAGCACGAAACCGCAAACTGTGGCGCAAGTTTGAACCCTGTATATGACAATCAGGGCTGTCTGGTTATGATTTATTGAGAATTCAAATTAGGCATTTTCATAGATATTGTACAGCTGAAATTTATTAGGTATAAGTGATAAGATCTTGGGATGACCGTGAAAGATACATATTCCACAAGGAATTTGTTGATTTTGCAAAGAATCTAATCCATTGATGAGAATGTAAGCCAGGTGGAAGGAAATCTGGCTTTTTCCCTAGAAATAATAGTAGCTGTTGGCCAGGTTGAAGATTATCAATGTGTACAAAGCAATCGATACCGAAACAATCAATAAATGTGTACCATATTATATTTCGTACAGTGGCCAGCTCTGGGCACTCGATAATAATGTGAGCTATCAAATCATGGCATCTTGTTTTACATAGAGTGCACACACCTTTAGACAAACTGGGCAGAGTACAGATAATCTGAGCTACTAAGATAAATGATCTTTTCTCAGCAGGATATTTCGCACAAGTTTTCCATAGGTCGGACATGGAATATCTATCGTGAACCAGCATGAATCTGCTTAACTCGGAATTTGAAGTAACACGAGAAGTCCACTCATTTTTGTAATGAAAGATGGAGGCTTGTTTGCAGGCTTGCTTCCATGCTAGTTTCTCTGGAAAATGAGAAGTGTGAATAAAGGTTTCGGTGTAATGAGAGAGCTGTCGATCGCTAATAATTTGAATTAATTCAGAAGAAAATGAAGTTGCGTTCGAGCCACCGAAAGTAGCATCTAACAAACGCATCACGAAAATTTCCCGGACTGTTTTTTGCAAGGTGAGACTGCATAACGATCGAAACATTGAAAGTTTTCTCTTTTCGATGTACGCCATAAGAGGTGGGATACCAACCAAAGAAAGTGCCATATCGGTTTTGGTCCTGGTTGGAAGTCCTTGAATATTTTTTATGCACATTCTATGAACACGCTCAAGGCGAACAACATTGTGAGAGCTAATATTGAACAGTAATTCTGCACCGTACAAACCACGGGGAATGACAATGCATTCATAAATTTTGACCGAACTAATAGGTGATATCCCTCCTGTGTAGAGGCCAGCATTACTGAGCATAAAGTACGTCGATCGGATTTTTTCTATTATGATGTCAACAAAGTGATTACTGAAATTTTGGGAGCTCAATGGTATACCAAGATGGGTAACTCTATCTGTTTCGGAAATCGATTCGTTACCCAGTTTCCATGTTCTGGTCGCGTTGCGAGCTGCGTGTAATGTCTCATTGAACACAACAACATTTGTTTTCTTGACATTGAATCTATATCTCCATTTTGTACTGTAACGATAACATATATCAATTAATGATTGAAGCCCACACCTAGTGAGAGAAAGCAGCATCATATCGTCGGCATGCGCCAAGCAGGCACAATCTATGTTGTAAACGCGCAGGCCACATTTCGACTCGACAAGTTGCTGAAGTAAATCGTCAACGAATATATTGTAAAAGAACGGTGAGACAGTACCTCCCTGCCGGGTACCGTGACATACTTCGAACCACACAGAAGCTGTATTCTGATACAGTACACTACATGATATACCTGTTAATAACATGCTGAATAGTCGCAATGTTCTACCTCTAATGTGGCGCTCGTACAGTTTCATGAGTAGACCATTTATCCAGACGGTATCGAACGCTTTCCATACATCCAAGAAGCAGGCATATAATCTGCTTTGCCTCTCGGATGTGTAGGAAATACATTCTGACACCAAATACGACGACATCATGCAACTGACATTTTTTTGAAAGCCATTCTGCAAGGAATGAACTTTGAGAGATTTGGGAGAATTTGTTTGAAGTCGCGACAATAGGACTTTTTCGAAAAGTTTGTATATATTAGGCAAAAGCGTAATGGCCCTATAACTATCAAACGAGTTTCGTCTCTTACCATTACCTTTATAGAGCGAAAATATTATCCCTCGCTTGGCATTGTTTGGAATGTGTTCCAGTTCGATCATATGCGTAAAGAGGCCAGCAATACAATTAGCAAGGGAGTCACCACCAAATACAATGTGTTCATAATTCACACCATCCCAACCACTGGCCTTGTTAAGAGGAAGAGTGTTTATTATACTGATTAATTCAGAACCCGTAACCGTGTATGTGGTCAGAGCATCTATACTCGATACGTTATCTTTGTCCAACTCAGAATTCATAAAGGAGTTGGTTGAACAATAGTGGTTGGAGTCAAAATTATCGTCGCCTAGTGGAGTGGAAAAAATAGATTTGTAGTACGACGCCCAGCCATCGACTATGTCATGAGGATTCCGGAGAGTGCGATTTTCGTATATGAAAGTGGAACAGGCATTAGAACCATTGGATTTGCGCTTCGCATTGAATAATTTGAAAAATCTGTCTTGGTCCACTTCGGCTGACCTATCAATTTCATCGTTAAAAGATGACATATATTATTTTGCGTAGCTTCTATATTCTTTACGAAATATGCATTTTGTATCCTTATAATTTCGATATTGTGTATTCGTGGGATCTGCAGGACGGCCCACAGAAATCCAAAGCTTTCTGCATTCAGTCATAACGTTGTGTAACTCGTTCAGGTGCTTGTTCCAAAAAGACTTCAGAAACGGTCGGTGTCGAACTTTGGGTACATACGTGTGCGCACAATTGGAAATTGATTCAATCATTTTATCGTAAAACATATCTAGACTGCTTACGTCGTGAATAGATGTCTCTGGCAATGTTCTGGAAAGTTCAGTTTGATAGGTTGTCACAAGAGTCGGGTTAGCAGAAAATCGTTTCCAGTTAAATTTTGTTCTGTCTTTAAATTGATTTCCTCGAACGTCAAGTGGTAGTAAGGATATGTTAAGGCGCGCATAAATAGGACGATGATTAGATACATTTAGAGCGTTGTCGTCCAAAACTGAAACAAAATCTATTTCTGGACTGTCAAACTCAGGAATGAAAATGTGATCTATGATGGAACCATGCACACCAGAAGCAGATACAAATGTGTTTTCTAGGTTGCGACATATTTCTGAAGTGGTTAATGGGATAAGTTCAAGGTCTTTGAAGAAAGTGTGTAACTTGTTACATCTATGATCATTTTTGTATAGGGTTGCATTAAAGTCGCCCATAACGATAATTCGTCCAAGGCTTCGATAACTTTTGCATAATATGGACAGCGTGGTTAGACATTCTTCAAAGTACTCTCCCGTATAATTTGTCGATGGCAGATAAACCTGGAAAATATACAAATATTCCGAACTGGATTTGGCAATCTGAACACCTAAAATACGATCATCTTGGATATCTAATACCGATATTCGATTTCCCAATGTATTCTTATTATACAAAAAGGCTACACCTCATTTGTTTCTGCCTCTTTGCATTGGCAGGCGCATGGAATAGTCACATACCGCATATGATCCATATTCGGAATTAATTGAATCTAGAAATTCGACATCTGCCTGTCTAAGCCAGTGTTCACTGATTCCACATAGATCAATTTGCATTACATCAAGGGCTTGCGATAAATATCGAGCACTTGACATGATGCCGGTTGCGTTCCAAACTAAAAATGACAGCATATTAAAGTGAAACAAAAGAATACACACACAAAGATAAGCAGCAAAGCGCATACTACAGATAATATGAGATACTTTTGTCAGAATATGAGGAGTCAGCACATGTATGTCTCAGTCGTTTAAATGCTGGCTATCGACGATTGGATCTCACATCGCGATCTGATAGTCCCCACGGCCTGAAAACGTGCTGATCGGTGTTAGGGCTATGGAGGTTGTTAAACCTGGATGTATTGTAGCTGTTGTTGTTGTTGTTGTTGTTGTTGTTGTTGGCATGACTGGAATTTTTGTCATTGTTTTTATCGTCAATGTAGTCATTCCAATTGATTGGTCTACCGAATTCGTATGAAACTCCAAATGGGGTCCATTCATCGCAGGTAACATCGTCCCACCAGAAATTATCCCCCTTTATAACATCAACATGGCCGACGTCGGCGTTTACTCTGCACGTTGCTTTGTTTTTCCGTGCATTGTACATCACTTTAACTACTGAGAATCGAACATCATTTTCAATAAGGTGATCAACAATATCCACTGCCTTAGTGTCGTAACTCAGATTGTCGACGAATAATCTGCGAGGAGAGATTCGTCGTGGATTGCGGTGATAATGTATGTCAAATGGTTTGGACCTATGATTATTTTGATGGTTATCAAGGTGATTTCGCTGTTTATCAACTGAGCGGTCTCTGGAATATATCCTGCGTCGCGCATCGCGGTTTCTGTATCCACTGCGACCGCGATCGTTATCATTGTCGTGACGTGAAGTAGCAGAGGGTTCATCAACGGAAACATCGACTGAAATCAATGACATTTGACTGCCCTTTTTCCCTGTTGATGTGTAGACCCTGTTTACTTTGGGAGAAGTGATAGCGGAGTTCTTAAGGGCGGACACTTCAGATCCAATAGTTTCAAGCTTGCCACTCATAGTGTCAGTGAGGTTGGTGAATGCCTTTTCGATAATTTCAAAATACCGCGTACTTGTATCGGTTTGAATTTTGTCCACTCTGCCTGCATCCTTTATCTTGTTGGTAATTTCGGCAAAAGAGAATTTTAAGGCATTAATGTTATATGAATTTACTTCTATGCCGCGTCGAAAACCATCAATGTTACACGAAAGCTTATGCATATCATCTCGAATACTAGCAGTGCCGTTCATTCTTTCATCCTTGACACTTGTTATCAACCTGTCGATGTTCGTCATTCTTGTACACAATTCTTGTAATGTGTGTTCGACATGAGAAATCTTTAATATCTCCGCTGCATGCTCGGATTCAATGGTTGATAATTTGTGTTCAATCGCAGTGACGCGACCATTCAAGCTGGCGATAGAAGAATTTAGTTCAGGAACTATTTTGTCAAGTTCAGAATCTAGACTTTTGTGATCGGATTGTAAAATTAGAACAAATTTGTATGACAAAGACGATTACACTTTATTGACAAAAAATCCCGCCGCTGAATCTGGGCGTAAAGTCCGATATAGAAGAGTAAGGCAACCGTACTTCGACGTAAACCACTCTTTTCCCTACCGTTTTCAGCTGGTTTATGTTGAAGTAAATTTGGACTACGTATGCGTGTCGTCGAAGCAATATAAGTATCCGTTGATTAGGGTACCCTGGATTTCAAAACGTTGATTAGGATACACAGGATCTCGTTCATCTGGGCCAACAGACGAGACGTCATAGTCTTAGTCGTCTGCTTCAATTCACTAACAACAGATCGACGTTTATAATCAATTTTGAATAACTTAGTTATAAGCTGTCAATACACAAAATTCTGTAAAATAATTGGTTGTAACTTTATTATACCTTAACACTTTGATGACAGGAGCTTCCTGGATTTTTGCGAAAACCCTGTGCCAATGCATTCTCGTATATATGCGAGTCGCCCATACGCCCCATAGGGCGCCTCGCATATATAAGAGAATGCATTGGCCTAACAAATTTACCTTGATCTTTAAGCCAGTGCATTCTCTTATATATGCGAGGCTCCATATGGGCGACTCGCATATATAAGAGAATGCACTGGCACAGGGTCTTCAATGCTGCAACAGCGCAGCTCCCCCATGCAATGGTTCTCAATAACCTTAATAGGTGACCGACTCTTCCGGAGAGCACAGGTGCGCGTGTAGTCACCAGCTGCACACATGTTTGGCACCATGCCAGCTTTGTTGATTGAAGTTGAGTGACCAACATAAATAATCAAAATGAAGTATCTCTTCAAGTGGGTGCTTGCTTGATATGTGTATATGTCCAAGGCATGTATGTTGATATGTGTATATCCCCAGGCCATGTATGTTGATATGTGTATATGTCCAAGGCATGTATGTTGATATGTGTATATCCCCAGGCCATGTATGTTGATAGTAAAGAACTTATAAATTTTATGGAAGCATATTGGTTATATCTAGACGTTGTTGACCGAAAAGTTTGAAGACAAATTTACTATAACGCGCTGGTTATAGAATCAGTATTGAAACTGATCGGTTATAACCGTGTATCCTTAAACGCAACAAGAGTTATGTTCTGAGTGTTAGTGCTTCCATCATAAATGCGCTTGGTTATTTAAAGATGTCATCAGGTATATTCCGAATCAGGCGATTTGACAGAGGCCACTGTTAGCCCGATATATTCCGAATCAGGCGATTTGATAGATAGAGGTCGCTGTTATCTCGATATATTCCGAATCAGGAGAATTTATACAAATGCGAATTGTACAAATATCATATAAGAGGAGTTACTCTATCGTTCGATCGCAAGAAGACGAGACCTCAATTATTGTGGCGTCACGGCATTTACGCTATGAGAGTATCGTAGTAATATTTCAGCCCCAATAGGGATTTAATGTTCTTAGTTGGGGTTGAATCTGATGGTTCTATAATAATTTACAATTAACGTTTATATTAAGAAATCAAATTAGTCACGTAACACCCACTTGGCAAAGGTTTTGTTACCTGAAAAGTCCAGTCATCGGTGGTCAAGATAGAGCAATGAATATCTGGGGAGTTCCATAAATATGAAATAAACAGCTGACTTTCCCCTCTGCTTTCGAAAACCTACGTGGATCTAACATCGAAATCCGTCGAAAGGCGCGATTTGACCTTGAATTGACCATTTTGAAGGTCAAGGTCAGGTCGGGGTCACGATTTGACCCGTCCAAAAGACTCCCCGGACAAAAGCACCCGTATTATAAATTTTCGTCGAAATCCGTCGAAAGGCGCGATTTGACCTTGAAATGACCATTTTGAAGATAAAGGTCAGGTCGGGGTAACGATTTGACCCGTCCAAAACACTCCTCGGACAAAAGTATCCCTAGGTATCAAATTTCGTCGAAAGGCGCGATTTGACCTTGAATTGACCATTTTGAAGGTCAAGGTCAGGTCGGGGTCACGATTTGACCCATCCAAAACACTCCCCGGACAAAAGTATCCTAGGTATCAAATTTCGTCGAAATCCCGTCGAAAGGCGCTATTTGACATTGAATTGACTATTTTGAAGGTCAAAGTCAGGTCGGGGTCACGATTTGACCCATCCAAAACACTCCCCGGACAAAAGCACCCCTATGTATCAAATTTCGTCGAAATCCGTCCGGCTGTTTCCCGGCCATTGCTAACAAACAGACACAAGTCCCAAAATATATATAGACTAGCAGGTTAGCCCGCCACTGGCGTGGTTCGTCTCATGGCTTTGTTCGAAAAGCAATTGCAACAACTTCCGAGACATGTATGCTGCACCTAAGTAAATTTC
The DNA here is from genome assembly GCA_032622095.1 of Siphonodentalium dalli. Taxonomy (NCBI): domain Eukaryota; kingdom Metazoa; phylum Mollusca; class Scaphopoda; order Gadilida; family Siphonodentaliidae; genus Siphonodentalium; species Siphonodentalium dalli. Next base: position 99,694,726 of record CP136064.1, read on the forward strand.
GTCGAAATCCGCCAGTTTTACCCGATTTGACCTTGAATTGATCAATTTCAAGGTCAAGCTCAGGTCCGGTTCACAATTTAACCCGTCCATGACACTTCCAGTAGGTAGCACGTTTGAGCTCAATCGGTTCGAGTCTATAAAGGACACACACATATATATATCATTTGTGGGTACCCGTTTCAAGGTGAAGATCACCTCGGGCGGAAAAACTGACCCGATGCCGTTCCTAGGAAGCCCTAAGTACGTAAGAATCACACATCACGTTCATGTCTGGATACAGTCACGCTCACGTGTGGACCCAGACGTAAGAATCACATTACACGCATACGCTCTTTATCAACGACACTGCTGATACGAACGCTCTTTAACTATCAACGCGATTAACCCCACAGTGCCGTTTTTGTGACTGGGCGTGGAGAACGGGTGCTCGGAGCTTCCCGGCGACCATTCCCGTGGATTTTTACCCTTAGATGGGAAGTTTGGTCTCGATCGGTGCAGCCGTTTTCGATTCTATAAAGTATATATATACACACATATATACACACATATATACACACATACGTGGTTCTCAAAATAGACAGTAGATATAGGCATATCTTCTTGAGCTCACTTACTGACTTTTTATTGCGCATCTTGACCGATTAAAATTTGTACATAAACTAATTATCTTTTTGTCGCCAGCCGTCGTTCAGACAAGATTTGATTATAGGGGAGATCATATCAACGAGTGTCTTCAAAATTATGAAGGATGGCGTTAGTCTTGATTGGAAGTTATTAACTCTATTCGGGAGCACACGGCGCATAGCCATTAAGAACCACCTATAGAGCAAAAGAACATATGGTTTGTATCGTCAAAATTGGTTATGAGAGCCAGCGTTCTCTGCATATATCTGATAGTTCGTTCCAGGAGTCTATTGTCTGGTAACTAAATGTATTATGTGTAAGCTTCTGACTATATCTTCTTCTGCTTAACGCCAGTGTGTGTCGTCTCAGTCTATCATCATCCCTCCGAGTATGTGACTTTAAAGGCACGGGCGGCATTCGTTGCAGAACTAGTCATATTTGTTCAAATCGCCATCAACAGAAGGAATATTAAAATATATATAGTTTTGTTCATATGCCAAACATAATCAGCGCGTAAATATTATATTGTCTTCAAGACGTACGATGGTGTACGTAAACAAGAGCCTGCTAGTGTTACAGAAGTTATGCTTCTGTTTACATACACAGCGCAATCCTATTGGTTAATCACACACAAATGATATAAACGCTCTTTATTATTTCGATCTCAGGAAAACAGCAACAAATAATGCTCTTTATGTTTACCATATCCGGATCTAAACGAAAGCCCTATTAGGATAACCAGGTTGTGTAACGTTTTTTGCTTTTGTTTACATAATAAAGGTTTACCATATCCGTTCATACACTGGGAAAATTGCACTGCAAAAATGCCATGCCCGATGGTCGTTTTGTTAGCTGGCATTTTGCAGGCTGCCGACTAGCTCGTGTTCCTTCGTGGCTGGTGGACAACAATCAACGACGAGTTATGATAACGGAGTCTAACTCTTTGCCCGTGCCCACAAAACGAGGCCACTGACATTAAGAACTTTGCTAACCCAATTTTCCCCAAATTTGATGGAGTCCAAAATATAGGTTTATATTCACTTTTATTAGTAATCACAGTAACCAAATCCATGGATGCAACATTTTAAGAGTAAAATTCATGGTAGATTATGTTAGAAATTCAAAATGTGAAATTTACAGAAGTTTTTAAAATCTATTTTTTCGAACACAAATTCAACAAACACAAAGCTCAAATTTAAGAAAAATATATGGGTATATCTACTGAACACTGTGAAGAATGATGAACAATAAAGATATACTCACATTTCTTCAGTTTTATTAAGATTTTTGGCTTGGAAGCAGTTGTTTACAAATGGTTGATTTCATTGCTCAGAAAAGCTATTTGGCAACTGAATTTGATGGGTCAAGTTAATGTTCACTCAAGCTAGCTGGGATTATGACCAGCATATGCTGACCCATGTGCATATCATATCCTGATTCAGGATGATTGGTGACCTAGTTTATGGGCTGCGGGGTACCCCCAGATTGGGGATTACACAGTTATGTTGTCAAGAGATTCACAACACACCACTGTCCACAGACATTAACACTTAACTGTCACCTCACTACAATGTCAGGCATGTTACTCAAAATATTTGTAAACAATTGGTTCTTTGTAATTTTATCAAAGAATGCTTCATATATATGAATATTATTTTATTGTTCATCATTCTTCACAGTGTTCTGTACACAATGCCATATTTCATTCTTTGATGTGGATTTTGTGTCTATTGATTTTGGGTTCGAAAAAATAGATTTTAAAAACCTCTATAAATTTCACATTTAGTATTGCTAACATATTCCACCATGAATTATACTCTTAAAATGTTGCATTCATGGGTTTGGTTACTGTGATTACTAATAAAAGTTAACATAAACCTTTATTTTGACTCCATCAAATTTGGGGAATATTGGGTTAGCAAAGTCCTTAATTACAAGTGTCCATATTGTCCTTGATTCGAATTGTGCATCAGGGGGGGGGGGCATTGATAGAACAGTTTGTGCTCAGCTATTGTCATAATTATACATGTAGATGTATACGCGAGGAATTTCTTGACGTGGTATAAAGAGTTCCGGAAGTGGTACTTTTCAGAAATATTGGAGCTAGAGGAAGGGGGCTGGCAAAATGGACACGAACAGTGTCGCCAACTTCACCAAAGATAGATAAGATTTATGGAGACACGGACTCGGTATGAGTATTCGTTGTTTCAAATGTGATTAATTCAATGAACTTGATAATTTCTAATTTATTATCGACATTGCCACGTATCGATCGGAATGGCACATTGAAACCGTGCCAGTCTTTCCCAGGTTGCGATGATCGTATCCACTATATTGATTTAATATAGTTGTTTTGAAAGTGATGTTGCTTGTGTCATAGTGTGGTCTTGACAGTTGTGATAATAAGTATACATGTAGTACGATAGTACGTATACAACTATGCAGTCAATTATTTCGTATATATGTGTAGGCTATTAGTATGTAAATTTAGGACTGACATAAAGCATATAACATATATTCTAACTCGCATTTTTTTTAGGAATTTTCATGGATGTTAGGTTAGGACTTTCCACCGACAGTTTGAAAGCTTGTGGTACCAGTTAAAAAACATCAGTACAAGGCGGGTACCAATGGGATTTCTTGAAAGTCAAAAAGTCGTCGGCTTTCTTCGTTGAGCCAAGTGCGGACCCACCATCTCTCTAGGTGACATTTAGGGTACTCGTTCATATATCAGCACCATCCCATCTATGGAGCTGTCCGTGGCGATCTCACATTCTAACATATCAAGTGACATTATTTTGACTGGCCTAAGAATACCAACACGCACTGTGTTCTTAATATATTGCAAACAGCTCAGCGATAACAGCAATCACGCAAAAAACCTCTGTCGTACATGATAACTACTAACGCTGATTTGTTGACAACAGTTTTCTGGCAGAAATTAATCCATTTTGGCAATTTTGCAGCTGGCATTTTTACAGTTTGCGGTGCAATATTGCCAGCGTATGAAACAAAAGCCAGGTTCTGTAACGTTTTTTTTTGCTTTTGTTTACATAACAAAGGAAAAACATTTGACAATAACATACTGTTTATGCCATATTTCTGGTTGGTATAAGAACAAAGTCTGCCTATATTTTACTACTATTTCTGTTTATGGCGGTTTTTGAAAGAGGTGAATATTTTAACATCATATCCACCGCAAACGCCGCCCGTATCTTTAAATGTCCTTCCTCTAGATCATTCATTCTGTTGTATACCTGGATCATATCGGATCTTTCTCTTCTGTATTCTAGTGTTGGAAGGTCAAGGTGTTTCAGTTTGTCATCATAGGACTTGTTTTGGTCGCTATTCTTTGTACTCTCTCTCTCTCTCTAGTCGGTGAAAGAGTTTGCGATGAAGGTGTTGGGCTCATCCGAAGATCGCCCTTACGCCCGGTCTTGATTTTACTTTATCTTTTTCTTTACATTCCATGTTTGAATAGGCCGTGGCTCAGAAGGGTCAGCTGCAGTGGGAGTCTAGCTTTTTTTCTTTTTCTTCTTTTTGCTTTTCTTCCATTCCTTTTCTTCGTTGGTGGTGGTGCTGTAGAAGAAGATGAAGTTGAAGGTGAAGGCAGTGGTGTTATCGGTGTAGGAAGTGCTTCGACATAATTCATCAATGTTTTCCACATCATAGCGTCATAGTCTTATACGTCTTCGCTGTCGCTGTCTAGGTCGGTGGTGTCCACTGCTTGGGTTGAGGGTGAAGGCTCCGGCTCGGTGTACTCAGAAGTCTTCGGGACGAAGTCAGAGGGGTCCTCAACTTCGTCTTCTTCTGTATCCTCGTCTGGTCGTGGAGGTGATGGTGGTGGTGATTCCATCTCCTGGGCAGACAGGGCCGGGATCTCAGCTGTATGGGCGGAGTCGGCTGGTGAAGTTTCCGTCGGATTTTTCGCTTTCCATGCAGCGAGTCTCTCGGCATCTCTTTTTTTTTCTCGATGGTGATTTCTTCTTCTTCATCCTTTGTCGATGCTTCCGTGCTGATCTAGTATTTTCCGGTCCACTCCCGGTAGAGAGCCCTGAAAAGGGCTGTGCCGGGCCGGACTGGAAATCCAGAATCAACTGGTATCCGCCTTTGTGAGCGTGGAGTGGCCAGCTCAGACAAGGCGTGACATGCATGGCGTCCAGTATATTAGTGACCTGCAATGGATGCATATTGTAGCTACCGGTACCACGTGTTTTAGTCGAATCCATTCGTATAGCATTGAAGGCATGTCTTTGAACAACAAGTGCTTCACGTTTCCTCAATCCGAATGAATGAATGAATGTAAACACAGAATAACTTATATAACAAACGATAATAGAAATTAACTCAAATTTGATGTCTTCCTTGCACACTACACGACTCACGAGAGAACGCAGCGAATTCCCGAATGCGAGGTCGTCGATCTGACCTGCAGGCTGTGACGTTTATTGTTATTGAAATAACTATGTCATGTTGTGGTACAGTCAGGTCCGAAACATTCTGAGCACAATTATGTGCACTCCATTAAGACGAATTAATTAACGAATTTAGACTTCTTTTGAAGACAAAATAGACTTTTTCAAAGATAATCAGAAGTCGGTATATCATACATGTACATACACTCATGTATGCATTTTCGTGCTGTATTAATAATACGTTCTTGTTTATGTATTTTCAATATATTGGCTTACCCTCATGCATTTAGCCATAAAGGCCTATGTTTTATCATTTTATGGAGTTATCTCTTTCTATCATGCCGTAAGTCCTCGTTGCGAGTCAAGATAGACTACACGTCATGTCACAAATATGCATTTTTTGGCAATACTCACATGAAAAAATAACACGTGGAACTTAGAATTTTAATTAACAGTTGACTGAATCGTATTCGAGGACTTACTTGAAACATATATACCCGCCGAATACAACACATCATTAAAATAATATGTACTTCATATTACGGTTAGCTCTTGTAACAATGCACGGACTATACATATTCTTACTTGCATTTTTAATTCATTCCGAAGTGGAGGGCATATATTTCATTCATTCCATTATAGGTCATATCCATGGCTACACATAACGTAAATCTGAGTGAGGTTCGGGATTCTGATGAATATAACTTTACAATGAAATGGAACGAAACGGAACAGGAAAATGACGATTATTTTAATTCTGCTATTAATACCTGCAATGAATGTGCATACATTTCACCATCACATGCTACAGATCAACCAAATAAAAAATCTAAATTTTCAATATTCAGCCTCAACTGTCGAAGCATTAACGCGAATTTCGATTCATTGTGTAATCTCCTGTGCGACTTAAAGTCGAATAATAATTCATTCGACGTTATAGCTTTAACGGAAACATTCAAAATACGGCAAGCATCACACTTTCAAATACCGGGATATCACCCTATGGAATTCAAGTGTAGAGATGATGACGATGATGGTAGAGGTGGTGTATGCCTTTACATAAAAGAATCAATCCACTATAAAAATCGACCCGACCTTAGTGAATTTATTCCACACGTGATAGAAACAATATTCGTGGAAATTAACCCAGGAAAAAATGACTCTCGCATAATCGGCTGCGTTTACAGACCAAATACCGCACCAAAGGCCAACATTGATCAATTTTTGAAAAAATTTGACGATATTCTAGAAAAAATTAATAACCACAAATCATATATATCAGGAGACTTTAATATTGACCTCCTCAATTTCAACTCGCATACAAAAACGAATGATTTCATAAATAACATTTTCACAAGAGGATTCGTGCCAAGGATAACTAAACCCACTCGAATGACTGATCACTCAGCAACTCTTATCGATAATATATAAACCAATAATCTACAAGGCGAATGTAAATCTGGAATAATCACATGCGATGTATCCGATCACTTCGGCATATTTTATTCAGAATCTAACCAAAAGAGACAAAACAGCCCCAATAATAACGAAACTATCACTAATCAAAGAAGTTTTAGTCCTGATAACATAATTAGATTCAAAAATCTTTTAAAATCTTGTACCTTTGACTCCGTTACATCTTGTAGAAGTGTCGACCAAGCATATGAAATCTTCTTAGATATCTATATGAATGCATATGAACTAGCTTTCCCCATCAAAAGTCGACATATACCCAAAAAATTCATAAAACGCGAACCTTGGATGACATCTGGATTGATTAAGTCTAGTATTGTTAAGAACCAGCTATATTTACGCAAATTGAATAAACCCACGGAAACGAACGTAAATAAATATTTGAGTTATCGTACCTTATATAATAAACTAATCAGAAGGAGTAAACATATATACTATACAAATATTCTAGAAGTAAATAAAAATAACTTAAAGAAAACATGGGAAATACTTAAGGGTGCATTGAAGATAAATGGAAACACAAATAATAGCCCAAAGACGTTTACTGAAAACGGAATAGAACTTGAAAATTCCAAACTCATATCGGAAAAGTTCAATGACTTTTTTTCAAAAATTGGGCGGGAAACTAGCCAACTCAATGAAAATGAAAATGACTCTCATTTTACAGATTTTCTTCATAACCGCAAACCAGACGACATCAATTTCAAAATAATTCCGACCTCTATACAGGAGATCATCCTCACATGTTTCTCTATGACTGGGAAAGTATCAAGGGATTTCAATGGTCTATCAACTAAACTTATCAAGGAAACAATTGAGGAGATAGCCCCAGCATTATTGCATATTTTCAACTTGTCCTTAGAGCATGGAATAGTCCCTAACAAAATGAAAATTTCTAAAGTAGTCCCGATCCCAAAAAATAATACCACTCATGAAATTTCCAACTACAGACCTATCAGCATTCTTCCAGCTATCTCTAAACTTCTCGAAAAAATAATGCATAAACGATTATTAGACTTCTTAAATGAACAAAACATACTCTATAAACACCAATACGGCTTCCGTCCTAATCATTCAACCTTCCATCCTGTATTACACCTCCTCGATCAAGTTGTCTCAAATAATGACAAAATGACTAGAGATTCCACTTTAGCTCTATTTCTCGACCTCTCAAAAGCATTTGACACGATAAATCACGATATTTTACTCCATAAACTAGATCACTATGGTATACGAGGCACAGCATACTCATGGTTTCAGAGCTATCTGCAAAATAGAAGGCAATATGTTGAACTCAATGGTATTAAATCTAAATTAACGGAAGTGACGTGTGGACTGCCCCAAGGATCAATTCTGGGACCGATAATTTTCTTAATATACGTTAACGATATGTCAAATTCGACAACCATGGATATCTTATCATACGCGGACGATACGACTCTAGTAACTGGTGGAAAAGATGGCATTCTTGTAGAAAGTTATGTGAATAATGAGTTACGCAACATATTTGCTTGGTGCTGTAGCAATAAGTTAGTGATCAATACTAAAAAAAGCAACTATATGCTAATACACCCAGAGAACAATGATGACAAATGGAACTTTATAAAGGTTTACTTAAACAATACAGAACTAAACAAGGTAGGAAATCTTGAGCACGAATCCTCCACAAAATTCTTAGGAATCCATATAGATGAAAACCTGACTTTCAAAAAACATGTGCCCTGTGTTTGTTCTAAAATGGTGAATGCCATATACCACATCAATAAAGTTAAACACTTCTTTCCTGGTAGCGCACTTAAAACATTATATTATGCTCTAATACAAAGCCATCTCGTTTACGGTATTCAAATATGGGGACACGTCCCTGCGGTCAAAAAAATGTTCATGCTTCAAAAACGCGCGATGCGAGTATTATGTAATAAGAAATATAGAAGCCACACAGAACCTCTCTTTAAAAAAGAAAATATACTCAAAATCTACGACATCCACAAAGTACAAGCGGCTGTTTTCATGCATGATTGGTATCATATGCGCTTAATAGAATCATTCACCGACATGTTTACCAAACGCAAAACCGGACCAGAAACCCGGCAAAAGCACCCACTATTTTAAAAAAAACCAAGAACATCTTGGTCCCAACAACTACCATTCCATTCTTTTCCAACTATATGGAACCATTTAGGTAACGAATTTACATCATACCAATCCAGACACACATTCAAACGGCGTTTACATGCCGATGGCATTAAAAAATATGCTGCAACAATTAAATGCAACAATCAAAGATGTCCCGACTGTGTGGTAGCTCGTCAATAAGTGACTTCCCCAATATCGCAATCATCAACCTCACTCAGCATATTCCTACTCGACTTTCAAGGAACATCCCACTGACAAGAAAGAGACAAACCATCGAGTAACCAATAATCGATTTATCTAGACGTATACCCTCCATGTATATAATCCAGATAAATACAACCATTGTGTGATACATAAGTATATAGCCGTGCATTGTACAAGAAATCTTGACCGCCTATCGTAACATCTTTTCTTCTTTAAGGGGATGGCAGTAAGACAGTCTAGTCTGACTATGCCACCCCCTCGAATATACAATATAATATTTGTCAAATGTATTATTCATTAATATGTGTATATTGAAATAAAATATCCTATCCTATCCTATCCTTAGTGACACTAATTGGTATTAGCGGTGGCGAGTTCATCATGAGAGGTGGCGATCCAAGCTCTCTGGAGGTCTGACTGCTAATGATGAAATGATTTTTTTTAGAGAGTGTTTGGAGGGGGGCTAACCCCGGGATTCTCGAATGGGCCTAAAGGCCCATTCTCTAACCCCTCATATTTTAGCCTTTATTAAGAATACCAAAAAAAAACAAAAAAAAGGAAGAAGCATTTTTTTTACAACAAATTTCTTCTTCTTTCCGTTGCTGGAATCCAGACGAGGGGGGTGTTTATCCCCCTGGAACACTGTAGGTCGATGGTAGCTGCAGTGCCCCAGCAGGTGTTGTTGCCTCGTCGGTGACAGTGGTGAACTCCTGGTAGCTGTTATCCGGAGTCCGGGCTGCTCCAAAGGGATGGTTGACGTGGTGGTGTAGTCAAATCCAAGGAGAAGAAGGCCAGCTGGAAGTCGTCCGGATGTCCTGGTAACTTTTATCCAGCAGCTCCTTCTTCTCCTGGCATCATCCCGTTGACTTCCTGAGGGCATCTTCCACTCGCTGGGCTCTGGCATCCAGGTCTCCAACCGCTCTGGTGATCCAATAGCAGGAGACCGGCAGAGATTCCAGCGAAGTACTGCGCCCTCCATTCTGTCAACAGAGCCGACCCGACAGTCAAAATCTGAGATCCAAGCGGGATCAGACAATGGCTGTCGAGTCATCCAGGCTAATCCGCGGCATACAGCACAGTGGGTACCAGCGTTGAACAAAGCCGGTCCGTGCTGGCTATTCCTGAAGATAAGCCGGTGAGTGCATGATCCGTGCTGGGCCGATGGTCTGTGGCGCACCCGAAGGTGCGATCCTCTCCCGCCGGCGACTCCGGCACGAATCTGATGAAATGATTAAATGACTTGTCCCTTTTATAATGAGGACTCCATATTGATGACCGGTCTGAATTAATGAGGTGTCGCATTCCGGGGAGGTAATTCGTGCATAGCAGTCCAAGGTACTTCCGGTTGTTTATGTTTCAGCTTAGAAGCCACGTTAAATTGTGTGATCTATCACCGAAGAAGGTGCGAAAACTACACCAGTTGTTGTGGCATTAGCTGTTTTAATTGATCAGGGATTTTATATTCCGTAATTAATTAATTTAGGGTTATGAGGCACATGCAATCGAGGCGTTATTTTAACTACAAGTATGAACAAAAAGTGCGATTAGGATTAGCATGTCGCACTCGTTCGCGACGCAAGAAAGGACGGCTGAGTACTCTACGCAATCACGTTTTGATTATGTTTTAGAAACATTAAAACAAACTTCCATAACAAATTCGAGGGCAAGCTAACAATACTGTCACACCACAGGGTATATAACATATGGCAAAAATCGAGAAGGAGGCCATCGTGCGCTTCTACAGCAATACCCATATGAGCACAACCCGGAGTTCGTTCTCCTGAACGAAACCAAGCTTGATGGCCAAAAACTTAGAATCCCCAAGTACGAAATGCACCGACTCGATCGTACCAATCGAGGGGGGGGCGTCGCGATTCTCGTGCGAAACGACGTCAAGCACTCTGTGATAGATATTCCTCAGAATATCTCGGCAGGGGCTGAAGTTGTGGCATTACAAACCAGCTTCGGGGCAGGGATTTGGCGGTGGTGGCATATTATTGCCCGCCACAGCTTCTTGTCAACAGTGACATCATTGTATATATGATGAAAACCACGATCAATGCCTCATTGGGGGCGACCTCAATACCAAGCACATGTTCTACGACAGCAAGGAATCCGATATTCATGGCGATAATTTGTTTGATGTAGTTGAGAAGGCAGAAGCTCACGTCCTGAATGATGAAGGGGAGGAAACTCACTTTCAAAACGGGCATGGATATGTTATTGACTATATTTTAGCCTGTGAATCTCTCATACGAAAGACTGTTAGCACCTTCTTTGGAGAAACCTACTCGCAGCTTGGAGAAAGCTGACTGGTCAGCGTTCAGGGAAGATATCCGTATCCATCTGAACACTGAACTTTCACTATCTTGCATATCAGACATCGATGTTGCTAGTGAACATCTGATGCAGTCTATCCAGTCGGCCCTGGATAAGGCATGCCCAAAAACGCTGGCTAAATATGGAGCACCGATGGTGACTAAGGAAACTCTCGACTTCATCAAGCAGAAGCGCCATGTGTTTCGGATGTGGCAAAAGCACTGAACACCGACCCTGTTGACGTGGTACAACACCCTAAACCGAAAGGTGAAGGAACGGGTCAAGGCGGACCGCAAACAAGCGTGGGAAAATGTCACCTCTGAACTCAACACAAACGATCGGAACAACGCACGTGAGTTATGGTCAAAACTCAAAACCCTGACTGGCACCTCAAAAAATCCCAGCAATGGGAACGTTGAGAATCCGGTGTATCGTATTGACGGTACGTTATCTTCCTCCACAAAGGAAAAAGCGGACGCTTTTTCAGACGCACTCAGTCGAGCCCACCAAGTTCAAATTGGCCCACAATTTGACGACGACTGGAAACAGGAAGTTGACAACCTAATCAGTCAGAATGAGGATTTATTCAAACCTCAGGAAAACGTGAGTGACGAGGTGGGAGACGACCACGATCTCACTAGAGAGATCACTTTGGAAGAAACCATCGGTATTCTCTCCAAGTGCAAATCTAGATCGGCCGCTGGCCACGATGGAATTCCATACAGGGTACTCAAAGAAGCCCCAGCTGAACTCTGTTCTTATATTACCAAGCTGTACAACACCTGCCTGAAGATTGGCTACATGGAAAAATGCAATCGGCATCATGATACCCAAAAATGGCAAAGATCTGAAATACCCTGGCAACTACAGACCAATCAGTCTTCTTAGCTACATCGGCAAGCTATTCGAAGCAATATTTGCATCACGATTCCGAAACCATATGGAGAAGAATTTATTCTTCAACAAATGGCAGAGGGCATATCGAAACGGATGCGAAGGGGTAGAACACATCTACCGTCTTGTGGAGGACATACGCAGTGGCTTCCACAAAATATGGGTAACTGGTACAGTGCTACTTGACGTTGAAAAAGCGTTCGACAGCGTCTGGCACAACGGCCTCCGGTACAAGTTACACAAGTATGGCCTCCCGGTCAAACTTGTAAGGCTCCTCTCCTCTGTCCTCACCGACCGCCCAATAAAGGTGAGGGTGGACAGAGAATCGTCGGACTCTGTTCCACTGAACGCTGGTACACCACAGGGGTCGGTTTTAAGCCCATTGCTCTACATTTTCTACGTCAATGACATTGAAATAGACCCGAGGTACCAAGTGCAACTGTCGCAGTTCGCTAATGACTTGGGTCTGTGGATCACCAATGGCAGTACAAAGTATGTGGAGCTCAGACTGAGGCGGGCCCTCGGTGACCTGGAAAGGTGGTGCTCGAAATGGCGCATTAAGCTCAATGCGAACAAAACACAATTCGCCCTATTTACGAAACGAAAACGCAAGTTGGTGGTCAAACTCAATGTCAGTGGCATTGAATTGGTTGCCGCAAAAGAGGTGACCTTCCTAGGCGTCACCTTGGACACCAGACTCACTATGCTAACACATGTGAAGCAGACAGCTACGAGGGCCATGCAGCGAGTTAATCTTCTCAGACGGTTGAGAGGAACTTCCTGGGGAGCTAGCATGGCCACTCTGCTTAAAGTCTACAAAACGTTCGTAAGACAATCATGGAATACGCATCAGTGGTCACCAACCTGGCATCAAATCACGCGATCCAAATGCTTCAGTTGGTACAAAACAAAGCCCTGAGAATGGCACAGCAAGCACCGTATGCCACACGTATTGTAGAAATGCATACCATCGCTGACGTGGAACCCATCAGAGAGCGCCTGCGCGATCTGGCGGAAAGTACACTGGCGAGAATGAACGGCAGTGACATCATGAGGGAGTGTTTACAACGCAAACAGCTTCTCTGTAGCTGAAAAGACCCGCAGTTCAATAGGCTTATTGGACCGTCCTGGGTTTTAGGATACGCAGTCAAGCAGGCTATGCTAGACCGTCCCGTATCCCGCATCAGAAACGTCCCGCAGTTCAATAAGGAGTATTGAACCGTCCCGGGTGGTAACAGAAGAGAACACGCAGTCCAGTCGAATCACTGGACAGTCTCGTACTCTCTTAGCCGCCCGCAGTCCAATGCCTCATCGCTGGATCGTCCCGCACCTACGACGCTGACCAATCCCGGCCTCAAGACTTCTCCACCCGATCCGCGGCCTGACTGTTGAAGATAAAAGACACAAGAAGATTCAAGACAGGGCGTAAGGGCGATCTTCGGATGAGCCCACCACCGTCCTCGTGCCGCCCTTCGGGCGGGCACACAATTCCTTTCGCTGCTGAGAAGGAAACAAACACAAAAAATGGCTTCTGCTAACAAACCAACAACATCAACAACTTCCTCAAAATACAACAACTTGACGCTTATAGGACTCCGTAATGAACCACGAAACGAGTATCTGGTCGAAAGAGCGAACTTATTGATCGGTAAGTACAAGTTTATGAATATATGACATATGTGTATTCAACTAAATTATACAATATCTGGCTGGGGCCTTCATATAGGTTGAATATAGTAATATGCAAATGCCAAACCACCCTCTCCCTGTCAGTCTATAATTTCGTTGCGTTTGTTTTCCTCTCCGAATACAGTATGTCATTTTATCTTTTTGAATGGACATATGACCTTCAAGTCTGACTATTTTTATAAATGTTATAATCCAATTGGACCTGGGAGTTCTGAATATACGTGACATCTGGTGTATGTGTTATTTGGGAACATGATATAAAGTAAGAAGTTAGTGATTGAGATAATATTTAGTGAAGATGAATGACAAAATAAATGAAAAACATAAACACAAATATATAAAATAATACAAAATAATAATTCCATACCTGTTTTTAATTTTAGCATACAATGTACTTCGTATGGTACATACATAGCTTACCATAATTTACAATGTACTCCCACATACTTAGCTTACCTTAATTTACTACATGTATCTATTTTCAGTTTAGAGTGTCGTGACAAAAATTACACCACATATGGGGCTGATCATTCCATATTAGACTATGTGATGGTAACTCCTGATATAACTGCATACAAGGACATGCATAGTGATTGCGGTTTACCTGTTGTGAAATTGGCTGCTATCGATACATATCTGATTTCTGTGTCACAAAGTGTAGGAGATGGGCCGAACAATCTGTACGAGGAACGATATCTTAAGTTTGCGAGGATGGCTCTACACGATGGAAAGTTTTACATAAAAGCAGAGTGTTGTGCTTCTATGAAAAAGAATGTTTCATACAATCTGGATATCATACTAGATACAAACGGGATAATTGTAGAATGCCCATGTGACTGTGTTTCTGGCATAGGTCCTGATGCCCATTGTAAGCATATATGTGCCATGCTATGCGGCTTAATGCGTTTTTGTGATCAGCATGAAATTAAGACACAGGAAACATGTACACAACAGTTTCAATCAACAAAATTCCCAGATTTAAGGGTTCTCCAGTTTAAAATTATTAACATCAAAGGAGATGAACTTTTCATTAATGCCATCTATGTAACCTGTGTTCGTTTTATGATGATTTTTTTCAAAAAGGAATTCCTTAGGAAATATTTATATAAGAATTATGAGCAGATTGAATTGAAATGTAGAAAACACTTCTGATTCTGTATCATTAATTTATTATATGTATACACATGTTATTATCATTAAAATAATGTTATGAGAACTTTATTTTATTTTTTTCTTGGCGGGTTTTCCAACAAATTTGCTTGTAACATATTTTACTAGAACATTCTCATCCATGCATGTCTGATGTACACCTCACACTATTTTGGCATCATTGTGTATATCAGGAATACAAGTGGGGTGAAAGAATGATAGTGTAACATGTTAAATGCATATAGCAATGGACTATCCAGTCCGTCACAAAATGGTTTAATTTTTTATGCATACATTGTATGATTCAAGCACTGTGGCACAATACACTGGCGGAAATTGCACAGCATGAAACAAACAAATATTATTTCTGAGCCGAGATGAGCTTCGGTGCCATGAGAGGTATGGAACATAGAATCTTGTATGTTTTTGACAGTCCGATTACTCTCTCAATATGCACTCTTTTGATAGCAGCTTTCCTGTCTCTCAGAACGCGTGCGCCACTCATCCTGTTCTTCAGAAAGAAGGTAGGAATGTTCACAGATACATCTTTGTCCTGGATGTCGAATGTCAGCCATTATGGAATCCCCAGGTTCACAAAGGGTGCCAAATGTTTACCTTTCTATTAACTGCGGGTCACTGGTAGAACCCCCATAACTGTCTGACACAATATTCACTAAGCCTCCTGTTGTGCATCCAACAATCACTTTAAGGGTGTTTCTGTTCTTATAGGCGGACCAAGTTGCCAGTTGTGATATGGGATTAGACGGTCGTTTTATAAGAACGTTTCTGGTGCCCTTCTTAGCTGAAAAATAATAGACAATTTTGAGTTCTTATCTCAAACATCCAGAAAGAGGAAAACAGCGCGCAAAAATCAAATACATATTAAAAGAAACAGTGTACTAAGGAATTGTCTGGCACAATATGACAATATATATTTCTTTGTTCCTTTTGGGTAATTAAGTCATCTTATAAAAGTTGACTTGTAAATACCTTTTTTTAGCAAACAAGCTCAATAAGATGTGATATAATACGAAATTTATCAAATGATGGCTGAATGAAGTGTTGAAGGAAAATTTTGATTCCCTGATCCTTGATTTTTATTTAGCAAGTATAAACGAAAATGTGAGTGCTGTTAAAATTGTTTAAATTCTTTTTAAGAAAAATAATCGAACCAGTTTCGTTAAAAGAACAGCACTTTGTCGTGATTACACGAGGGTCTGATATCTCTCTCAGTAAGAACTTGCGTTTCAAAGCTGAGACACCCACACAATGTATCATCCCATCGTAATCAAACACCATATGGATCTTCGGTTTGACTTACAAATGGAGGCTGTTGAATTGTTTTGTAATTTCGAGGGAAAATATTGCCGCCAGAAACCATCTTTGATTTAACATTTGAATCCATCATCTAAACTATATACAATCCTTTCACTAAAACTGTTTGACTTTACTTATTCTGTATCATTAAATTGACGCATTTCCAAGTTGAGCTACTTGTCATTGACAGTTTCATTTTATATTTCACTCCAGTTCCGATGACTGACAAAACAGGTAAATAAATAGGTTAATTTTTCGTATATGGCATATTGACTTGATACGCCACAGAACAGCTTATTGAAGTTATAGATTCTTATAGCGTTACCATCAGGACCGTATACTCGCACATGGCATGGCGTATAATTACTGGAGATATTATTTCCAGCAGACATGGCCGAGTCGCTGAGTCGCAGAGATTGATTCAATAGCAACTATAGCGACACATCGATTGCAGAGTAGCTTCCTCAGTGTCAACGAAGCGGCTGATGTTGTAGTCGCATCTCTGTTGCGCCTCGATTTTTCTATAACTCGTTTGTGAATACAAGGATGACGAGTGTCGTACTGTCTGTCTTCGTGACGACTGTCTGTCTCGCTGTTCGTGGATCTGTTCGGAACAATGAAATGCTCGAAATGCTTGATATGGCCGGGACAACATGTGGGGTCTGCACCATTAGGCTGATGTCAAGCCGGTCGAAGTTAGATTGCTCGGTGGCTTGCGTTACAGAGAACAGTTGTGTTTCTTTCTCGTATGCAAAACGAAACAAACAATGCAGACTTCACAGTTGCATGCCAGGGTTGAACTGTTGCAGCGTGAGCGAAGATGGGGACCGCCATTACCGTGTGATCGGAAGAATGATTACTCCCACCTGGTACACTTACAGTGCGGTCCTCTGTGGATGGTACCGGATCGAAAGCAATGTTCGGAAGACATGGCAACAAGCAAAAAACATCTGCAACAGTGAGGAAGGTCATCTGCTCGTTATTAAATCCCAAGAACAACATGACTGGACCAGTCAGGTAAGGAACATTCGAAGCAATATGGCTGAATAGTATTTAAATGCATCGGGCGTTGGAGTGTAAAGAAACAAATAACCCTGGATATATCAGCCGGTGGTTTATTGAAATACACCAATGTAGAATGTTGCAAGTAACAGATAAAGCAAACATATACCATATAGTCCTTCATAAGCATATACACACCCAACATATCATCGCGCAAATATGCACATAATCGACATATAAAGTGAAATAGGTACATAATGTGAATATCTTATTCTGAAATAAGCAGATAATAGAGTCATATCAGCCATATCAGTTAATTATGGCACGGGGCACAGTGCAAACACATGTCAAAGAGCGTACATCTGAAAAGTCGTGATTTGGCTTATTTGTGTCATAGTCCGCACATAACTGCTTAGAATCGTCTCAATGAGTCGATAATATGAGGCAATTCTTAGCAGATTATCTACCTAAAACAAGTTCTATTATAAGCATATATTGTGCGGCTTCTCTGGAGAACAGGCTGAAACACCATATACTCCATAATTATGATTCTTTGTGAAACATGGAAGATCATGTTCATTATCCCGTATTTTCAATTTTCTCCTTTGGAATAATAAGGAGATGTATTATATATTCGCAATATATACCACAATACCATGCATGAAAAACAGTTTATATCACCAGAGAACGTTTGTAATCGTGATGCAATGAAACATACATGTAAATGACAATTTAAGCCTATAGTATCGGAAAATATAACTGTACGTGGTTGGTTCTTGTTGAAAAATAAACATCAGTTGTACGACGAATTGCAAACTTAGTATCATGCGAATGCCATTTTAACAGATGTATTACTGTACGATGACCTACTGTTCAAAATTCAACTGATGTGCAAATAATTTATAATCTCCAAAACGTGTGTCCAAATATTGTTTTATTCTCCAGACACTATTGCGTCCTTTTGGGACTTTTTGACATCCGAGTCATAACTCCATTTTCAATGGAAATGCCTACCTCAATATAGTTTATTTGACTTCCAGGGTTTTGTTCGACGAAGACACGCGAAATATCTGATATGCGCATTTTCTAAGCCAGTTACTTTCCGAATAAATTAGTCATGTCCGTCTAGACGAATTAAAATATTATCCCGTCATCAAGCGGTTATTGTTTGAAATAGGATCGACGTAAAATTAAATTCAGACTTTTGATATCCTTTAATCATACCCATTTACCATAACCCAAATATCGTGCATATTTTCTCACAATATGGCTATCCCTGAACCACTGTCTTAGTTTCTATTTTAGAGATTTGTATCGCCTCTACATTGTGCACATCTTGAACAAGTCTAATATATCAAATAACAGAATCAAATGATATTGGTTCAAGTCATTGTGTTAGCGAATTACATATCAAAAATCAATTAAAGGCACGTGAGGCCTTAGTTGTCGAAAATATTCATATTTGTTCCAATCAAGGTAAATAGAAAAACATTAAAACGCATACAGTTTCGTTCATATATACCATGACCATCGCGTAAACAGCATGTTATCATAAAGATTTACTATATTTTACCTAAGCAATAGCCTGATTGTGTTACAGAAGACAGCATAATGGTGCTGGCTAATCACACACAAATGACATAAACGCTCTTTATTCGTTCCACACAGAACGCTCTTTATGTTTACCATCATAATATAAACAAACACAAGAAAAGTAACTTTTTAGGCTTTTGTTTACATAACAATGGTCAAAAATATGACAATAACATACTGTTTATGCGATATTTCTTATTTGTATACGGACAAAGTCTGTCTACATTTTGTTATTCTTTCTGTTTGTGGCAGTTTTTGACGGGTGGAAATATTTTCACATGATACCCACCGCCAAGGCCAACCGTACCTTTAAGTACCACCGACTCACCTAAAGCCGAGCAGATTTTCGAATTCGTAGAATATGTCCCTCATTAAGCACAAAATGTGAACCACCTCAGTTTACAATTTGTCCAAGTGGTAATGTCCTTATGAGTTCCGAAATCACGAAAACATACCAACTAAAACACAATAAAAATATTAAGTAAAAACAAAGCCTTCGGAATAGAGAGGCATGACCCCGTATTTATAAACCACGCCCGAAATGTTTTTTGAACGCGATCAAGACATTGTGCAGAAAGTCTAATATATGGGGAAAAAATAAACTAAATCTGTTGATATTTGTTCTGGTGGTTTCGTTGTAGGTTATAATTTAGAAATAACATTTATCAAATTATAATAATTTCCTCAAGAATATACTAATATTATAGCATAATGATATCATGATTGGTATGATAACAATATGTGACCCGCCATATCAAATCCAGTCGGAAGTCGGGATTTGTTTTACCCTGTGCCAATGCATTATCTTATATATGCGAGGCGACCTATGGCCTAACAATTTTTTACAATTTTAATAATTTGTTCTTGTATTCTTTAACAATTTTATAATTTCACCCATACAGAGCCCCAGACAAACATGAGCAGACGACACTCTTCTATGTGCTTCTATGTATGTGTGGGGCTCCCTGCAGGGTAATGGATGTTTTTTTATTTTATGTCCTAAAATTTTTAAGAAACATTTATTTAAAAAACATGATAAAAAATTGTTAGGCCAATGCATTCTCTTATATATGCGAGGCGACCTATGGTAGACTCGCATATATAAGAGAATGCATTGGCACAGGGTAAAAAAATCCCGACTTCCGACTGGATTTGATATGGCGGGTCACATATATGTCTATTATATGTAATATTCTTTATATTTCTGGCTGTTTTAGCGGATGTGCATATTTTAGCAGCTATACCCACGCGTATCTTTAACCCTTTACCCAACATAACGGCCCTGTGCCAATGCATTCTCTTATATATGCGAGTCGACCATAGGTCGCCTCCCATATATAAGAGAATGCATTGGCTTAACACATATTAAAAATGATAAAATTGTCAAAAAGAATGTAGAATTTTTTTTTTAAATTGTTAAAAAATGTAAGAAAATATTTATAAAATTGTTAAAGAATGTAAGAAAAAATGGTAAAAAGTTTTTTTTTAGGCCAATGCATTCTCTTATATATGCGAGGCGACCTATGGTCGACTCGCATATATAAGAGAATGCATTGGCACAGGGTATAACTGTAACCATCACAATGGGGCATAACTATTCGTATGAATGGGGCATAACTATTCGTATGCATTTTATTTTGTATTACTTGGTTTACGGATTTCCCTATCACAAAAAAAAGTTGTTTGTCAAAAAAATAAAATTTTCGGTTATTTGTATTCACGCCGATTGGAATATGAATCCAGACATATAAACAACATAAATTCGAAAAAAGGCTTTTGCGTAAATTTGACAACAAAATTGATAGAACAGCGAAACCTCCTGGCATCTTTCTGGTACGCTACATATCTAGTAAATACTACTAAATACACAAGGGAGACTACCGGGTTTCCGATGGGTTTTAACGTTGAAAATCAACGCCAATATGTCGAACGCCGATAGTGGTGATATTTTTTTTAATCTATACCTATCTTGCTTTAAACACACTTACAAGTAAATATATATATATATATTTACCTGTACAGGCGGACACGAGCAACGCGATCTGGTAGCATCTGTTTTAGATGAGGAGATTATTATACAGCAAAAACTTTATTTCTCCCCACCATATTTTTGGACAATTTAAATAAAATAAAAATATATATACATATTTTAGTTTTATTCCTCCCACCTCCCCTACCTTTGGGCCAAATAAATCCGTAAACCAAGGGACAAAAAATGAAATGCCTTACAAACTGTTGGCGAATTGGCTGTAGAATGTATTTCTGTGTTATGATGCAGGAACCCGACCTTAATTAGTGTACGTACACACGCTGACAGGTTTGCACGGTATGTTTTGTGGGAAATTCGTCATAGAAAACCACATGGTGCAATAATATGAATGGAAACGTTCATATAACATGCATCTTTACCAAAGCGAACGACATGAGAAGTAAAATTCATGTAGTTCCACTTGTAGCGGTACAAGTCATTTGTCTTTAAATACGCGTATGACTATAGTACAGGCAAATTTTGTTGAACTACATAGATATTACTTCTGATGCAGTTCGCTTTTGGTATAGATGCATTTCATATGCATGATGTTTCCGTTCATATTCTGTCACCATATCGTTTTTTACGACGAAATGTATGCAAGCCGTACCGTGCAAACTTGCCAGTGTATGATCTCACCCTTAGATTATACATAATGTTAAGTGTCAACACCAAATTGCGAACCGACCTAGCCAAACATACATCTAGTTTTCTTTAATTCGACTCTGATTTTACCAACAATATTTCGATTTCAATGAGCATGTGACTCACATTTAATGTAACACGACGCCGTGTATTTATTGCAATACACAAATTGAGTAAACAGGCAGTTGGGTTAAATATTTATACATCATGATAGATTTTGTCTCCCGAGCTCCTCTGGGTTTAGAGATTTACTACTTCCCATCTTGTATTCGAATAAATAACGCCAGTTGTCATCCGGTTAAAGCTACGGTCGACCTTCGTGATGTCTATAGCTGTTAAAATAGTAACATCGGCTAAATGTCGCCATAAACAGAAAGAATATTATCTAATAGACAGATATTGTTCTTATACAAATCATAAATATCGCGTACATTGTATGTTATTGTCACGTGTGTACCCTTCGTTATGTAAAAAAACATCAAAAACGTTACAAAACCATTTGTTTATAGACAAACACTCGAAACTACCGGATCGTCCAATGAAATTGCCCTAGTGCAGTTTCATTTTTTTTTTACATATGTTGAACTGCAATTTTCCCCATAAGCGAGAATCACCCCAAAACATGACTTGTAGTGGAACAAAGCCTATGGTGAATACAATGTGTTATCTTGCATCGATTGTAGTCGGATATATATATATATATATATGATTATATACAAGAGACGTCCAACTATAACCGAATAATGCAAATGTTACAGTCGATGATAGTATATTCACCGAATCAGACAGGTAGATTGACAGCAGCAACACTTTAGCTTGAGAGTATTGTCGCAAAATCAAATGGACATCTTCAGAACACAATGTAACGAGACAAGACATCTCAGCGAAAGAGGGTAGCCCCATTACAAAGTCGGTTGACGAGATTGAGTGTTGAGACTGCATTCACGTGAAGGGGAGATTAGGTGTTCAGACAGCATTCACGGAGCTGGTTTGTATACAACGCATTGGGAAAGACGACAGTGTTTCGAGAAGCATTATGGTCAAAGATCAATACACAAACTAGCTTTGTTGGTATCGCTTTTATACTCCAAACAAAACAAAGTGCCTGCTACAGACCGCATTTAAATAATAAATATGAATACGAATTGCCGTTACAAAAAAAGAGTTTACTATTTCATTAAGTGACCTTGAAACTCTAGCATGTTCTCCCGAAAATCCACACATTTATCTGCTTATAATAGAACTTGTTTTATGTAGATAATCTGCTTAGACTCGCCTAATTTTGAGTCGATACTGTGCTAAAAATGAGAGCATTTTAGTCACATTACCGACTCGTAATGCGGAGATACTAAGCAGATTATGTACGGACAATGACACAAATAATCCAACTCGCGACTTTGTTCATGTGTACGCTCTTTAACATGTGTTTTCACTGCGGCCCGCGCCATAAAACGAAATAACGGATATGATCCATTATCTGCTTAAAGGATTACAATGCTCATGAAACAACAAAACTCTATCGGAAAGCCACCCCTATTGTGGTCACAATAATCCAAGTCCCATAAAAATCGCGTAATAAATAAGCCGATAAATAAATAAATAATACCGGCACCGGTTGTCGGCTATCTCCATCGCAAAACCTCGCATGACGTCAAGCGAGGTAAACTAATTAAAAACACGGAATCCGAGTCGGATTTAATTGTGTCTACCTATATGACGATGGAAAATCCGGAATAGACAGCGTGTGAGAGTGATGGAATTACTGCGGGGCATATCAATAGCATTGTGTACTCATGCATGGTTAATTGTCATCGCGCGGTGAGTTATATTCACTTGTGATTTGTCTTAAGCGCTGTTTGGAAAGTTATTTTTTTTGACAAAAAAACTATAGAAGGCCGATTGAGCGGGGTAGGTAACACTTTCGTGTCAAAAATAAAGCTTATAAAACACGAGCAGGCACGTGAGCTCTATTCGGGCGCGTGTTCACGATGTTGTATATGCCCCGAGTGTCCCGTATTTACAATCATTCATTCGTAACAATGCCATATAAATGCAGTGTTTTCGGCTGTGGCTGGTCTTGTGACTTTCAGTTAGGTATAATGCTGTATTCATTTCCAAACGATGTTCGTTCACGTGCCATTTGGCAGGATTTCTGTGGGAAACCCGTTGCGCAAAATCAGAAACCGATTACATATACCAAATAAAGAGCGTTTAATTTGACAAGTCAGTCATGGTTACGAATACATACAATTGCAGTTAAAGTGGAGAGTATGTTGAATAATTCACGATAACTATTCTAAGTCGATTACACATTTCCTTCACCATGGCTCAATAAAGAGCGTTCCATGTTAAGAGTATTCCTAATATGGTACGAATAAAAAGAGTTTAATAAAGCGGAAATTGCTATGACTTGGAAGGGTATATAAAGTATGCATATCGGAAGTTTGTGTACATGTATTGACCTGTATTGGTGTAATCAGTAAAACAATCACGATGACAACTGTTCTAAGTCCAGTCCCTTTACCTTGACGCAATAAAGAGCGTTCACTATTACGATATATTGCGAATAAAGAACGCTTGTATATGTGCTTACATATTAAACCGGATTATTATCCCTCCTTCAAAAAGTGTTATATATGATTGGATGTTTAAACGAACCACGGCGAACGTTTATATATTTTATAATCCTATTGTTATGCGTAATTGACACATAGAGGTTGAGTTATGACCTGCATATTGAATAGACCGCATCGCTAGAGTATTAATTTCTATAGGCCAATAACCACGCATACACGCAGTTATTTCATCAGTGCCAGTCGGCAAGATAGTTTGGGGGTAGGGGAAGCAATATTCCGAAATATATATAAACACCATATTGCCCTAATATATACATGATTCATAACCAAGAAAAATGAACTTATCATATCATATTGGTAATGAATGACTTGATTATAATTGATTAAATCCGACAGCAATAAACCGATTTTGTTTTGTTTTACCGCGTTACGATAAATTAAAACGAAACGCTCTTTATTGACACAAGGTCATCTGGAAATTGGAATGTTTACGAGATGATAATTGCCTAATAACTGTGCAAGTCTTCGCATATATATGCAATCTTTATATTAATATATAATATAACTTGGACTATTCCGGTAAAAAATATATATAAACACGAGCACATGTTTATATAGATAAATGCGCGCAAAACTGAATAATATACGGGCATTGCTTTATAGTAACACTACATCGCGATACATATAATAATAATAACACGATAAAGACATTTAATTACGAGAACGGCGATGTTTTCGGCAAAGTTTTGCATTCGTAGTGTGATAACGCGACAATCTTCAAAGGCCGCGATCGACTATACATGCAAACTTAAAATACTGCCGTAGCGTATATATGCGTTGTCGATGGGTTACCACGTGATCGATCACGTGCTATGCTTCTGTTTAGATGTGACAATCACGTGATCGGGCCGATGATCACGTGACTTCGTCTACAACAAAATCTTCGGCTAACTTCGGAATTTTTTATAATCGTATAAAAATAACGAATGGCGGCCGAATATTAGATTATATGCGCCCAATGGACATTATATATATATATTATCGGTATATTGAAAGAAAATATTATTGTTTTTTTCAGCACCCTATTCCTTTAATTAAGTGTCAAATAATCACATTGTGTAGATATTTAACATTATAGTTCGATTATGTGTGTGTTTGATCGCTCATCTGACGACTGCTAATTTGAAACGCATTCAGGCGGCATGCTGAAACAACACATTACAGCTCGTGAGAAAACCGTCATTTAATTCATACATACTATAGGCGCGACCATCACTCATTTGCCGGCGACAATTTCTGCAGGCTCGTCGGCAAAGTGTGTCTTTTTGCGTGGAAAATACGTGTACATTCTATTTCCGAAATACGCACAATTTTCGCATCATTTATTTTCGAAATAACACATTTATGGATGCGTTAAATTTCAAATATCAAATTTCAGTGTCGTTCCCACAAAGTTGTTAAAATCTTGCAAGGTCTGTTTTCATACCAATTCTAATGGAACTAATAAACATATCTCTAGAAACGGGGTTTTCTCCCGCATCTATGAAACATGCTATTGTGACACCACTTCTTATGAAATCTGGTCTTGACGCGGATAATTTCCAAAATGATCACCAAAAACAAAACCTCCTTAAAGTGATGTTAAACACTCATGTAGGGTGATCTAATAGAAATTGAGAATAATCTTGTTCAAAATAGTTATTTTTACAAATATAGTATATCTAAATTGACAACACACACCGTCATTCTTATATATTAATTAAATGCAGTGACTGCCGATGGCGAAATCGTTTTCGTTAGTTTATCGCCGATAGAAGCGCCCCGTTCAAGTAGTAAATATTTACAATTTAGCGTAGTTCAGACAATGTTTTCTATGGAGTTGTACGGTCGATTTGCTTCAGATTTCGGTGATGTTAGTAGAATGTTACATTCATCCAGTTGGCATAGCGCCTGAATACTAACTTATCAGTTTCACGCACCCGAACAAGTACATAATATGTCTTTAATTCTTATAGAATATATAGTCCAACCTTTCGTTCGTGTCAAAATTACAATGCAAATACGTGCCCAATCGGCTAAAACTGAATTGGCAGAGAAATTCATATCTAGTAAATTGTAATTCTGAGACAGTACTGCTCCGTTTACAAAATGACATCACATGTGCAATGGATCGACGTGAAGTGACCGCCTTCTATACAGTTTTGACCATGGTGTTCTCTAACACAGGCTGGAACATCGAGTTGAATTTACTGGTGTTGCACTCGAGTGGTTTAGGTTATACCTCCTGGGGCGAATAATGAGCATTAAAGTGAACGGTTCTTGTTCGGATGTTTTCCAGTGAGATACGGTATGTACCAATCATTTATACTGGGCCCGATTCTATACATCATATATGTATTCCATCAGGAGATATAATTCGTCACCGCGGACTTAATTTTCACTGTTATGCGGATCATACGCAAATTTACGTCCACTTTCAACCCGATGATGATCGTCCCCTAGAGATGTTATACAATAATGTGTATCAACTACTTAATAAAATGAACACACTCCGCCATTTGCCAGTAGATGGGAGATTATGCAACTGATTATATATTGTTCTAAACTAGCCTTCAAATATATGTCAAGAATCAGCCGTGTATGTCACAGCTCTAATATTTAAGCGATAACACAATCTAAGGCACATATATCGGTAATTCCAAAATGTATCACCCAAAAGTTTTAAATAGATAGCCATAGAGAAATATCATGACAATTTGCCAGACGATTCTGTATCACCTACGCAGATGGCTTAACAGAAGGACAACGGACAACTACAACAATGCGACGATTTTCCTTGATAATGGAAATATATTATACTAGCAGGTTAATTGTGCCTTTTTCATTTACTGGCTTTTTTATTTAATTTTTTTAATTAATTTTTTAATAATTTTTTTTGTTTTTCAATGAGTTAATTGTGCCTTTTGAATTTTTTAATTAAATTTTTTGTTTTTCAATTGGACCCGATTTGACCTTGAATTGATCATTTTCAAGGTCAAGGTCAGGTCGGGGTCACAATTTAACCCGTCCATGACACTTCCCGTGGGTAGCAAGTTTGACCTCAATCGGTTCGAGTCTATAAAGGACACACACATATATATAATTTGTGGGTACCCGTTTCAAGGTGAAGATCACCTCGGGCGGAAAAACTGACCCGATGAAAATCTCCCCCGTCCCTAGGAAGCCGTAAGTACGTAAGAATCACACAACACGCTCATGTCTGGATACAGTCACGCTCACGCCCGGACCCGGACGTAAGAATCACATTACACGCTCTTTATCAACGACACAGCGGATACGAACGCTCTTTAACTATCAACGCGATTAACCCCACAGTGCCGTTTTTGTGACTTGGAGTGGTTAACGGGTGTTCGGAGCTTCTCCAAAACGCCACGACGACCATTCCCGTGGGTTTTTACCCTTAGATGGGAATTTTGGTCTCGATCGGTACAGCCGTTTTCGATTCTATAAAGTATATACACACATATATACACACGGTTCGAGTCTATAAAGGACACACACATATATATAATTTGTGGGTACCCGTTTCAAGGTGAAGATCACCTCGGGCGGAAAAACTGACACGATAAAAATCTCCCCCGTTCCTAGGAAGCCCTAAGTACGTAAGAATCACACAACACGCTCATGTCTGGACACAGTCACGCTCACGCCCGGACCCAGACGTAATAATCACATTACACGCATACGCTCTTTATCAACGACACTGTGGATACGAACGCTCTTTAACTATCAACGCGAGTAACCACACAGTGCCGTGTTTGTGACTGGGGTGGTGAACGGGTGCTCGGAGCTTCTCCAAAACGCCGCGACGACCATTTCCATGGATTTTTACCTTTAGATGGGAAGATTGGTCTCGATCGGTGCAGCCGTTTTCGATTCTATAAAGTATATACACACATATATACAAACATACGTAGTTCTCAAAATATACAGTAGACTAGCAGGTTAGCCCGCCACTGGCGTTGTTCGTCTCATGGCAATTGCAACAGCTTCCGAGACATGTATGCTGCACCTAGGTGTAAAATTTCGTCGAAATCCGCCAGTTTTACCCGATTTGACCTTGAATTGATCATTTTCAAGGTCAATGTCAGGTCGGGGTCACAATTTAACCCGTCCATGACACTTCCCGTAGGTAGCAAGTTTGAGCTCAATCGGTTCGAGTCTATAAAGGACACACACACATATATATAATTTGAAAGTTTGGTACCCGTTTCAAGGTGAAGATCACCTGGGGTGGAAAAACTGACCCGATGAAAATCTCCCCCGTTCCCATGAAGCCCTAAGTACGTAAGAATCACACAACACGCTCATGTCTGGATACAGTCACGCTCACGTGTGGACCCAGACGTAAGAATCACATTACACGCATACGCTCTTTGTCAACGACACTGCGGATACGAACGCTCTTTAACTATCAACGCGATTAACCTCACAATGCCGTTTTTGTGACTGAGAGTGGAGAATGTGTGCTGGGAGCTTCTCCAACACGCCGCGACGACCATTCCCGTGGGTTTTTACCCTTAGATAGGAAGTTTGGTCTCAATCGGTCCAGGCGTTTTCGATTCTATAAGTATATACACACATACACACACACACATATATATATATGGAGTTCTCAAAATATATAGTAGACTAGCATGTTAGCCCGCACTGGTGGCAATCGTCAGAAACATGACAATTTTTAATTTTTTAAATTAATTTGTTTATTTAATTTTTTGTTTTTCAATGAGTTAATTGTGCCTTTTTAATTTACTGGCTTTTTTAATTAATTTTTTTAATTTAATTTTTTGTTTTTCAATTTGACCCGATTTGACCTTGAATTGATCATTTTCAAAGTCAGCTCGGGGTCACAATTTAACCCGTCCATGACACTTCCCGCAGGTAGAAAGTTTGGGCTCAATCGGTTCGAGTCTATAAAGGACACACACATATATATCATTTGTGGGTACCCGTTTCAAGGTGAAGGGCGGAAAAACTGACCCGATGAAAATCTCCCCCGTTCCTAGGAATCCCTAAGTACGTAAGAATCACACAACACGCTCATGTCTGGATACATATTATATAGCCAAATGAAACAGGTTTTGCAGTCCATTATAACTATGGAATTATGGAAAGCCGTTTAAAATTGTCCTTATTATCTGATTGGACATTAATAAATGGGTATTTATTTCCTCTGGTACATGTGCAGTTTTTACATGCGTTGCTCACTATTGGGTATACCAATTACTAAATATCATATTTTAGTCGAACATTTGTATACCCTTGAGTGGTACTACCACGAAATAAAAATAATGGGAATAGAGACAACATTTATGATTGGTTACAATATGGTATGTGTGCGATTTTGTATTGTTATATGCCGATATATTTACGAATAAAGTGAACACATTTGATATTCTATTATGTATTTTATGCATTTCAATAAAATTCTTAGTAAAAAAACTAAAACGAGTTATACATGCCATACAATTAGCGATTTCTGATTTGATTAGTGCTTTTATGAAGGCTCATTATTATGAAGGGTTATTATAACGAAAATATTACAATGGCATCACAACGAAATTGCACCCATTTAACTAATATGGCGTACAATTTTAATATGAACACAAAGAGGAAAAGCCCTTGGTTTGACCGGATGTCGTGTTTTTCCATTTATTGATTTAGTGATGTGAAAAACATTCCGGTAGGATGATCAACTAGAAATGGAGAATAATCTTGCTCAAAGTGGTTATTTAAAAAAATATTGTATCCAAATTGACAACACACCGTCGTACTTATATATTAAAGATACGGGCGGCGTTGGCGGTGGGTATGCTGTTAAAATATTTACCTCCGTCAAAAACCACCATAAACAGAAATAATAGTAAAATATAGACAGACTTTGTTCTTATACCAATCAGAAAGAAATATGGCACAAACAGTATGTTATTGCCAAATGTTTTTGCTTTGTTATGTAAACAAAGGCAAAAAACGTTACAGAACCTGGCTTTTGTTTAGATCCGGATATGGTAAACATAAAGAGCGTTATTTGTTACTGTTTTCCTCATATGGAAATAATACAAAGCGTTTATATAATTTGTGTGTGATTAACCAATATAATTGCGCTGTGTTATGTAAACAGAAGCAAAACTTCTGCAACACAAGCAGGCTCTTGTTTGCGTACACCATCGCACGTCTTAACGACAATATAATATACTATTTACGCGCTGATTATGTATGGCATATGCACAAAACTATACATATTTTAATATTCCTTCTGTTGATGGCGATTTGAACAAATATGCATATTTCTGCATTTAATTAAATGCTGAAATCGTGTTTGTTTGTTTGTTTATCGCCGACAGTTGCGTCCCGGATGGAGAACTAACTGTTTACAATAGAGCGTAGATCAGATGTTTACAATTGAGCGTAGATCAGATGTTTTCTAGAGTGGTAAGGTCGATTTGATTGAGATTTTCGGCGATGTTCGTAGAATGATATACATTCCTCCAGCTGCCATTGCATAGTCTTAATACTAACTTATCAGTTTCACGCACCCAAACGAGTCCACAATATGTCTTTAAAATAAAGGCAATCAACCAATAACCCAGTTCGACTCTGGGGTGAACAACAATAACTGTCCACCGGGTCTGGTCGATCACGACTAAATTTCGAGGTGTACAGGACTACCCAGACAGTAATTTTGAAGCGGGTACCTGTACAGAAATGGGAAATTTGGAAAACTGAAATATTCCATGACTATACTCAATATATGCATTTGTGGGAGGACAGGCCTTTCGATTGGTATAATGGTTTTGACGAAAAATGGCTGAGGTGATTGTGAAAAACTCCATTTTCTAGGATATTTTGAGGAAGAAATCGTCTCGCGGCGATGATTAAAAGACATTTTTTTCTGTGATAGGGCACCGACGACTGCTTCTAACTGGTCGTCGGGGGGCGCCTATTACTGACGAAAAATTCACTTACCTTAAACTGTTTAGAATTGATGTCTAAATGTGTTCACTTGCAGCAAAAGTGGTGTCAGAACGTGTCTGCAAACGGCGACAACAAAAGTTCCTCGCCCCAAACTCCGTTACTTCCGGTATTCGTTTATGTCCGTTGATCCACTGTGAGTGGCTAACTAACTACACGAGTGGCTAACTGCTTTTTTTTTCAGTTCATGACAAATGCAGGGGCGACAGGCAGATATTGGGCTGACGGGAAACTCATCGGCGGCAATTGGCAACTGCATGACGGGAGCTCATTGAAGTTGTGGACACCATGGGTAGTTACTGGAGATGACTGCCATGCACTACACCAGGCCAAACTTGGCAACGACCTGCACAGCGACCAGATGAGTTGCAGTACCACTTACGGATTCATCTGCCAGAAAGAGGGAATGTGACGTCAGACGAGCAACATGGTGTAAAAGAGGCCGACAAAGACAAGGGTGTGATGAGATTGCGACGCGAAACTGCGACGGACAAATATACCATTCATTTCACATCCATAAATCAAGATCTGACTGCTTGGGACATGAAACTGCCACAGATACACGTATCAACCCCATAACAGGATGGTTTAGATATAGGTACACATGATATCTGAAAAATGTTGATATGCCCATTAAAGCTACACATATACATATCTGCGTGTTGGTTTGAAGGCCATGTAAACATTAATGTTTGTAGAGGGACCCCTAAATGTCACGTTAGACATCAAATCAGGTTTTTATATAAAATCGGATAAATACCAACATCCCATCCGATCTATGGACGGGACATTATAGGTAGCACTCTACACTGCCTATTAGTGTTTCGACCTATTTTGTCACCCAATTTAGAAATTGGTGAACCCGCAAGGTCTCATCAGGAGAGAGCGGAAGTAAAATTCCTCAAAGTAACTGAGGGATCAACACATATATGTATGTGTGCGTGGTAGATATAGTCTGTCTCAGGACAGCTGAGTTGAGCGATTGCCTTTATGTAGGCTTCGCATGTTGTTCATAGTAACATGCCTATTAAAATAGGCGTGAGTAATTGCGTCATTCGTTGTGAAATAGCAATAATCTGAAGTAACATTATGTGCAAGTTATCGCAGACTGAAGTTGTGTGGTCTGCACTTACTAGTAATGTGTTACGAATATCGCTGGTCAATATAACACGTGCTCGGGTCAGCCCATCGTTCTTTGTGTAATACGGCAGTATAGCAAACATGGGCGGTTGGGGGCCTCTCATGCACCCTACCAACTTTGGTCAACATTTTCAATAGATGCAAATTTCACCCCTGAATCAATGACACTACGGCAAGCAGTTATAAATGTTAGGCCAAACATAGGTTGAGGTTTTTCCGTTAGTTTGAGTTTCCTTCTAATGTAAAATATTTCGTTTATATGAAGGTTTTCCTACTTGCCGTCACGGGTTTAGACTGAAATGACCTCCAGCTGGATATTTTTGCAACCATATTCGGTTGTTAGGTTGAAAAGTTCCAAGCACTTAGGGGAGTTTAAGGTATCGGTGGAACAATAAAACTCAGTGAAGTATTTGTTTCTACAAAGGGGTAGTCAGAAATTACAAGTTTGTCCCAAAATAAATACACTCTAGCCACGTCCCTGCACGACATACACCGTGCTATGTTGACATGCAAAATAACTACATAAATCAGGGCTCCTGGAAAATGTTGTGTCACACATATTGACCCTATTTGAAATGGCAGCAGTCATTTCTGGTGGAACATTGGTCATTTATATCAGTGTTCAGATATGACGGGTATCATCCCATTGAAGTTCGTGTACGTATGTTCTACCTTTATGTATCAAATAAGTGAGTAAAATTCACCCATCCATAACTTGAAAGAGGTGTTTATTAAAGAGGAACAACCTAAATCGAGCTACAAATATGTCGGTTTAGATAGTTCGTCTTAGCTATCTTCACAATTAACCAAGGTAAGATAAAATACTATGCAAGGTTTAGGAATAGATGTAAAGACTTCAAGCTGATCCGGTTAACATCTTTAAACGACCAGATATTGATTCTACGATATGTACAATCCCGATGATTCTAATTCAACAATGATGGGTCTATGAAACTCACTGACAAAATAATATATTAACGGACGAAGCCCTATTAAAGTGAAACTGGCGACAAAGTGTGTAAAACAATATAATTATGACAGTGACCTGGTTGGTGTCGACACCTAAAATATTGACAGCGTATACGTTAGTCCAAGTTTCCTTCAACGTAACCCCGCTAGTAAAATCTGTAAGGATAATACTGTTTATATACGGTTGCAAATCTCCACAAGAGTTTTGATCACAATGTTAACATAATTTAAAAATGAAAAAAAACTCATTTGACATCGCGGCTTTGTAACAGTTCGGGTATTCTCTGAGCGTAAACTAGAACAGATCATCGTGAGTTATTCTTAATTACTCACTGCATATTCTGTTCGCAATTTAGCATGAATCTTAGATTATAATGTATCGTTAAGACCGTATAAGATATCATTTTCTGATAAATGCAACGATTGGTATTGATTTGCATAAGGTCGATTTAACTTGACAAATTCCGCCACTGGATCTGGGAGTCAAGTGCACTATACAAGAGTAAGGCAACCGAACTTTGACGTAAACCAGTATTATCCCTACCCTGGGAAAAAATGCATAAGCATTTGGAGTCACTTTGACTAACCCACACATTTCAGCCAGTAATTATGACTAACTCTGGCTTCAGTAAAGTGACTAACCCACACATTTCAGCTAGTCATTGTGACTAACTCTGGCTTCAGTAAAGTGACTAACCCACACATTTCAGCTAGTCATTATGACTAACTCTGGCTTCAGTAAAGTGACTAACCCACACATTTCAGCCAGTCATTATGACTAACTCTGGCTTCAGTAAAGTGACTAACCCACACATTTCAGCCAGTCATTATGACTAACTCTGGCTTCAGTAAAATTGCAGCATTGCCTTCAATGATGTTTAATATTCTTTGCTAAAAAAAAAATCCGCAATTCTGTTAGAATTGAACGAATGTGACGAGGGGATATAATGGAATGTAGATCAGAATGTCACTCCCACACCAAAGGCTACCTTATTTGGATAAAAAGGTTCTTATTTCATAGACTTCACAGAAATCGGAATTGAACCAGTTAAACAAACCAATCTTTTTTTTTTTTTTTTATAATTTTTATTGGAATCAAAAAAATATGGATTTACACAAAACTGTAATGACATAAATGTATATGAATTTTTGTATATTTAAGGTAAAGAAAATTACATAAACGTAGGAAGCAAAATACTGTCCTATAATATAGTTCTTCCTTACATGGTTCTGTGATGAGTGTTTACTTGAAATAAACGATTGGAGGTATTAAACCCATTTGTTTTGTTTTGTTTTCTTGTTTTTGTTTTGTTATTAAGTTATCAGAGTGAAAAGTTATCATGTTGGATGATGGTTATCTTCTGATGTCTCTTTTAATTTGTTTGATGAGTTGAGAAGAAAAAAAAACAGTAAGCAAAAAGAACCATGTAAGACAAACACAATGTTCCAAAAGTCCACCCCCCCCCCCCCCGCCAACAACTCAGTGCAACCTGCCAGAAGTCTCTCTCTATGATTTGCCAAAGGCTAGTCCGAGAATGAAATTCGACAAGTTGCAAGGTTGTTGGAGGAGGTGAACTCCTGTGACATACATGCATGTGGGCTTGTATACAGTACTTTTTATTTATATTTATGAGTATGAATTGCCGTGGAACTATGCTGACATTTGCCAGAAAACATATGTGAAGGAGAGGACTAAAAAGATTTTTATAACTTTATAATGTTATTGTTTAAAGATATTTTCTATCATATTCCACCTATCATGAAAAGGGATGTCTTTTTTCGATGCAAATTTTTTTGGCGATGCTTGTTCTACTGTCTTATAACACTTAAGAAATTCTTGAAATCCAATAAAAGTTGGGTCTTTCTTTTTTATCATGCTGGAGAAAATATATCGTTTGAATAGTAGGAGGCAAATATTCCTCAAGTTGTCTTGAGTGTTGTATTCGTCATATATTCCAAAAATCACAATTTCTGGTGAAATTTTCAGTATCAGATCACATTTCTCTTAAATTTTTTTTTGAAATTCAAGTAGAATAGATTTTGTGACTGTACAATCATAAAACAAGTGTAGTATTGTTTCTCTGTCCGACTGACAGAATGTACAAATGGCTGTTTCTGACAGCTTTAGTTGAAAACGTTTTTCATTGGCATAGAGTATATTGTGGTTTATTTTGTACTGGAATGATATGAGACTACTGTCATTAGTAAATGTATAGATATTACTATAGATTTTTTTCCAGTCTTCTTCAGAAAATATTTTATCAAGATTTTTCGCCCAATTTTTCTGCGAAACAGTTGGAATTGTGCAATAAATTTGCAAACATTTTGGATAAAATGTTTTGCATGTTTTTACACAATTCTTCAAGGTTTCTAGATTATTATTGGTAATTGTATCAAGTTTCATGTTCTCATTCACAAATGTTTTCCATGCACGAGGTATGGCAGCTAACAGTCCATGATAGGTGCTGAAAGGAATTTTAGAGGTGTATTTTTGACAAAATTCCTCATAATTCAAAAGACCTGAGTTATCCTTCATGAGATCATTCATGTAATATATTTCATTTTCTATAAGGTGCCTATTGTAAAATAACTTTTTATTAATAAGGATATTTGGATTGTAAAATAGAGGTTCACATCGAATGTCTAAAGGGGTTGTGTGGGATTTTTATGGAGAGTTGACCATGCTTGAAGTACATCTTTCCAGAATGTGTTCACTTTACTACTTATCACTTTCAGACCCTCACTTCGAAGATTCCATATGTGTGGGCCTCCATGAGGTTCTATATCATCCATTATTAGATTTGTCCATCCTGCGCTAGTATTTGGCTCTACAAGTTTTTGTATCCAAGTCATTTTCAGAGCATTGCTGAAAGAGTTCAAATGGGGAAATTTCAATCCACCCTCTTCAATACTATTTATTACAACATTCCTTGCTATCTTATCATTTTACCGGACCACAAAAAATTGTAGAAGAGCTTTTGAATCTTATCTGACAATTGAGATGAAGGTGCCGGTAATACTGAAAGACAATGTGTTAAAATTGGTAGGGCAAGTGTTTTAACAACAGTTGTTTTTCCATATAGGCTGAGGGATCTAAAAGACCAGTCATTTAATAGATTTTCTATTTTTTTGAATTTTGTTTTATAATTGTTTTCGATGAAATCAGTGTTGAATAAATTGAATTCTATACCAAGAATTGTAAAAGATTGGTTTTGATTCCATATTATTGTTTGGTCAGTGTTCAACTCTTCACCACAACCGCTTTTTGCCCCAATCCATATAGCTTGTGTCTTATCAAAGTTTACCTTTAAACCTGAAAGTTTGGCAAATGCACTGAAGGTATTGAGGGCAGTATTTAGTGACTTTTCGTCATCCTGGAGGAAGAGGTTTATGTCATCTGCATATTGTATCAAAGAATATTCGGAATCATTAATTTTTATCCCATTGATGTCTGGATTAAATGTTATGCATGCACTGAGAATTTCTACACATAGTATAAATAAATATTGAGACAAAGGCACCCCCTGTCTCACGCCTCTAAGGATGTCTATTTTGTTGGATATATTACCATTATTTATCACATAACTGTATATATTTGTGTAAAAAGTTTTAATCCATTTTTTAATAGATGGACCAAAATTGAAGAATTCTAGAGTTTTCTGAATGAAATCCCATTCTAAAGAATCAAATGCTTTTTCAAAATCTAATATTGTTATAATTCCTGATAGATCATTCTGCTCACATTTTTGAATTAGGTCAAAGATCAGTCTTGTTGCCTCCCCAATATATCGCCCAGACATGAACCCAAGCTGAGTACAGAATGGTCACCATTATCTAGCAATACATTGAGTTTTGTTAGTTTTTCTGCTATTTCAGATTCCTTTTTATTTCTGTTTTTTCTTCAGTTTAGATGAATAGGCTATTGTTTCACCACGAATCATGATTTTAAGTGTTTCCCAAAATAGTTGGTCATTTATTGTGAGGGAGTTTCCATCTTTTTTAGAATATATATCCACAGTCTTAATAATTGTGTCTTTGACAATATCTGAATATTTTGGGTCTTCTAAAAGACTATCATTAAATTTCCAAAAACCTCTTCCTCTGGGTGATTAGTGAATTTAAAACTCAGGTTTATTGGATTATGATCAGATTTGTAGCTGTTTAATATATCAGTATCAACCATAAAAGGCTGTAAATCAGATGACGCCAGAAAATAATCAAGCCTGGCCATTTTCTTGTTTGGGCCTCTCCAAGTAAATCTCTTTTGATCTTTGTTATTTAGTCTCCAAACATCATGTATATCTAACTGTTGCATGGCTTGAAGAATTTTTTCATTGAATTTTACATTATTTTTGTGTTTATAGTTAATCGTGTCCAAATCATAGTCTAGTGGAACATTCCAATCACCGCCCATCAATATGGTACTGTTTTCTAGTTTTTCAATTTTAGAGAAAATATCATTGTAAAAAGAAGGTGAGTCATCATTTGGACCATATATTACACATAGAGTAATCCTTTGATTCTGGATTGATAAATCCAGTATTATGAAATTCCCTTCCGAGTCAATGATAGAATTATGAATCTTATATTCTATAGTATTTCTGAAAAGAACAGATATTCCTCTACTAGAACTTGTATAAGAGGTAAAGACTGTCATAGCCCCATTCAGCTTTCCATGCTCTTTCTACCTCTTTAGTTGAGTGGGTATCAATAAGTAGTGTTATATCAAAATTATCTCTACTTCTGTTAAAAAGTCACAGCGTTTGATTTGATCAGAGGAAAGTCCACGGCAATTCATACATCCTATTTTGAAACTATCCATATTTCTTGGATATAATATAGAGGGTGTTTGTACCTTGAGGTCTGTAGTATACAGTCATAACACAGCGGTATGCAAATGCAAATATGCACATTGATCTATTTTTTTTATAAACAAAAATAATAAACTCCCATAAAATTAACACAGTCTTCATTATGGCAAATGAAAGACACAATACACAATGACAAGGACCAGATTGGTGAAGAGGGCAAACACGCCGGTTCCATCATCCCCAATAATGGGTCACTTTAATAGGCTGGGCTCCGTTCTTGAGCAATATCAAGATAAAATCCAGATAATAGTGTTCATGGATTTATAGAACTCATTTATGAAAAATTTGAACATTATAATTTGGATTATTCCATTTATATATACTTGTATAGCATCAAGGCTAATTTCACAAAAGTAAGTCTTTGGGGGCATTAAGGCATTAATGAAAATATCTCCAATTATCTTATTAACCAATGTAGGAAATAAAGACAATTAAGTTTATTTTTAAAATAAGGCTCACTTTAAAAGTTTTAGAAATAATTTGATAATGTATATCAACCCATGCATCTGTACATGCTCATAGCGGAAGACATGCACTCAGCGAAAAAAACAACCAAGTGACCCTCCCCGCCACGCGCATGCACAGAGGCATGGGATGTACATGTTTTTTTTTATAAATACCGTGTTATTCTACATTTATTTCTCAGCATTGAGCAAGACTCAATGTCCTTCAGACATAACACATAATATCTCATTGATCTCTGCAATGATAACATGTATAAACAGAATACTGAGTCTGTAGTTTATGAACAATGGCCATAAAATACATTTGTAAGTTGTTCAATGACTAAACAAAAAAAAACAAAAAGAGAAAAAGTCTAAGTCTCATTACTCATGAGATTACCTGGATAAAAAGTCCATCATTTTCATTCCTTTGTTTATAAACTCAAGTTAAGTTTCTTTCTAAACAGGAAAACTGAGTAAAAAAAGTGAAAGATATCATTTCATTTTCTAAATGCAATGCCACATTTTCATTTATACCGACGAAGGATCAAGAAACATAAATGAAACAAACGATATTTTGTTTTTCTTTTGTGAGGGGTCACTTTAAATATGACTCCAATATTTTACAAGGAAAACCACTAATATTTAGAGTTTAAAAAAAAAAAATTAAAAAAAAAATACATAAATAAAAATATATTTCTGTAAAATGTTGTGTTGGTCGATTGGTGATAATTAGTTTTTCTTTCATCTATAGACTGAAAATTGCTACTTTTTGCATTTAATGATTTATTTCGGTTTCCTAAGTGTTTACAAACCAAGGAATAAAAATCAACTTTTATTTCAATAACATGTCACTGATATTTTGTTTTTGGAATACTTTTCACTTCAGTTTGCTTTACGCTTTCTATGAATCTGTCTTCTTCGTGAATCTCTTTTCTTTGAGTTCGATGTAAGGCTCCTTCTTATAGAACACAAGCTGGGTCCTTTTCTTCTATGCTGGGTTCGTTTCACTTCTCTCTTTTAGAAGTTTGGATCTCAGCTTGGATAAGCTTGGAGGGAGGTCCATGACTATACTGTATCCTGTCCCGGGGGCAAGTTGTTTTGCCCTATCAAGAAGAAAATCTCTGTCATTTAGATCCAGAAGACGGATTATAATGTCTGGAGTTTTGGATTTCCCAAATATGGGCAATCTGTGACAGGCGGCGAAACCGATCTGCTGGATTCTGTCAGACGATATATCAAGTTTGTCTTTAAAAGACTTTAATGTTTTGTCCATTGTTTGCTGTGTTGTTTCCTTGTTACTTCCGGTACACCTTTTATTATCAAGTTCCATTTACGACCCCATAGGTCAAGCTTTGTGACAGAAGTTTCTATGGAATTTATTTTGTCCTCCAACGTTGTAAAGTCAGTCTTATACTGCTCTAACCTTTCTGCATGTGTTTCTTCCAAAGCTTTAAACTGTTCACCAAGACCTGACACTCTTTCATCTAAAGCTGGTATTGTCACTTCTTCTATGCGTTCAGCTTTTTCTTTTATTTCCTTCGTTGAAGTTTCGACATCCTGTACTTTTCCTGTTAGTACTTCCAATTTACCCTCCACATCACTTAGTTGCCCCGTTAGTGACACATTGTGACTAAACATTTCGAGATATCCTCAAAGCTTTTGCATTCATAAGTCTTCGTTTGCTTTGTCGAATCCTTCTCTTTTGACCTCGTTTCCATGACCGACATTTTTCCTAATTTCGTGCAATGTCCATTCACCGTAACTTACTGCGTAAATTCTTGAGACAAATGCGTTTAAATTCACCAACTATTGCTGTCTAATATATGTATAGTACATTTAGGTTATCGAAACAGTTTGTAAGTTGTTGCAAACTTGACTTTGAAGTGATTTTATGCGTGTTTTGGACGGAGCTCTGGACGGAGCTACTTTTACGTCTGCCCTATCTTCGCTTCATACCGGAAGTCAACAAACCAATCATTATACCTCTCAACAGACCAGTATTGAGATCGGTGTTTTAATAGAATTCATTGAAATCTTGTCCTTCCTTCAACATGGTATTGGTTATGGATATATCATCTGGCTGAATATTTGAATTATTTGCAAAAAAATTCACCAAATTACATTTTCATACCATGGCTGAAATAGAACATTGACAATATTTTATTGTCACGAAAATTCGAGATAGTGTTCTCAATATTTTGAGATAAGTTCTCATTATTTCGAGATAACATCTCAATATTTTGGGATAACTTCTCAATAATTTGCGATAACTTCTCAAAATTTTGAGATAACTTCTCGGTATTTTTAGATAATTTTATCGAAATTTCGAAATAAATTAGAATAACTTCTAAATATTATTTTTAGATAATGTTTATACTGTGAGGGGAGGTGTAGTGGTGCCCAATTCATCCAGTATAGCCCGGTCAGTTAACCGAAAAATCGTGACTGATGGGATTAAAGCATGAAACTTGGTACATGTATTACTTGTCCCAAGTGAAATATTTCTGGTGGGGGTGCCCGGGCTACTTGTCACCGATAAGTAGTAAATCTGGTTTCCATGGCAACGGTATCTAGAAAATGAGAGAAAATGGGAAATGTCTTTTTGCGAAGAGCAAGCTGGCAGTATGAGTATTAAGACTGTAGATGGGTAGTACTATTGATTGTCAACATAAAGCTATGGTGTCAAGGTCAATCGCAAAAGGTCAAGGTCATTTGATAAAATGGCATTTTGCAACTAGTTATTCTACATTTTTCCAATCAAATATTTGAGCTGTACCCTCACACCCCACCGGGCCACAGAAATATTTGGCAGCTCTTCTCTTACAGGCCAGTAAATTTTCTCCAGCCAAAAACTTGTTTTTAATTTGGGCAGCACTTCCCTTAGAAGGCGCTGGCCAGTAAATTTTTCCCACCAGCAAAACGGCTGAAAATTTGGGCAGCACTTCACTTAGAAGGCGCTGGTCCTGGCCAGTAAATTTTCCCCACCCACAATTGCTTTTTTTATTTGGGTAGCACTTCCCTTATAAGGCGCTGGCCAGTAAATTTTCCCCACAGCAAAACAATTGAAAATTTGGGCAGCACTTCTCTTAGAAGGCGCTGGCCAGTAATTTTTCCCCACCCACAATTTTTTTAATTTGGGCAGCACTTCCATTAGAAGGCGTTGGCCAGTATATTTTCCCCACCAGCAAAACAATTGAAAATTTGGGCAGCACTTCCCTTAGGCGCTGGCCAGTAAATTTTCCTCACCCACAATTTTGTTTTTAATTTGGGCAGCACTTCCCTTAGAAGGCGCTGGCCAGTTAAATTTCCCCACCCACAAAAGCAAATTGAAAATTTGGGCAGCACTTCCCTTAGAAGGCGCTAGCCAGTAAAATTTCCCCACCCACAAAACATTGAAAATTTGGGCAGCACTTCCCTTTGAAGGCACTGGCAGTAACATTTCCCCACCCATAACAAAATTGAACATTTTGCAAGCACATACAAGTAATACTAATAATAAAGTAATGGTATGGATGAATATTTGTTTGAGCTATATATAAGTACCTGTTATGATGTTTATGTTGTTCTAGCTGTTGGTTGTTGTCTTCAGCTTTTTTTCTTCACGTGTATTGGTTGATAGAATGCTAACAAGAGCTCTCCAACTTCTTATTTTCAGTTCAGTTGGGTTCCAGTTCCATGACGTCACGGGCACCCGGTTCAGTCTCAGGACTGCATAATGTTCCTAATCATCTTAGGGTAGTTTTTAGTTATACATGTATATAGTGGAAGTGAAATATTATTATACTTGCGAAAGTTTCTATATATATATACCCATGCCCAATGAGTACAAAGATTGTTTGCTATGTCAACAAGTTGGCCCTCAGCCCCACCATTAATATAGTAATGATAAATGTACGCATACACTCTCTATGTGTATACATATACATGTAAACTGGCTGGTATGTGTAGAATGTGAACATTAAAGATCACTTGATTCAACCCCTATTCGTGCCAGGTTGTATTAGCTCACTGACCAGCATCTGGTACATAATATCATGCATTTCAGGATTGTGGCTGTATCATTTGAAACTGCGAAAGGTAAAACAAAGAGGATGTTAAATCCAACGTATCATAGCTCAAACTGGAGGGTATACCAGCGCTCTTATTTATATGTAGTATGACGCAGATTGATTTCAGAAAGAGCACACTAGCGTTCGCAGAATACGAGTTAACATATCAAAAGTTGGCCAAAATAATGCGTTTTTTCAAATGACCTTACCCCAGATGATGACCTTGACCACATATGGTCAAATTGACCATGTCATGTTGTGGACTATTAATCTGACTATGAATCCACATCACTACTTCAGCAAAAATATTTGTGAGTTCCAAACAGTGCCCTTTTCATATGTTCACCAATTATTTCAGACCGTTGCCATGGAAACCATGTTTTCTTCCGACTCGAGACATCTAGCCCGGGAACCCCCCTCTAATAGTTTCCCACACCCTACTCTACAAATGAGCAAAGTTTTACGCTTTAATACGGTCTGTCACGATTTCAACAAATTTTGGTCCTAAGCGACTGGACTGTAATAGTTTTATAACTATAGGACTTCAGCGTCCAATATGCTATTTTCACAATATCTTCATTGTGTTGGCGGGATGAAGTGCAAGTTGTGGTTACTGGTCGATGGGACTCAAACGTTCATCTTCGTAATATATCTAATGTATACACCACAAACATTTCGGAAAAAATAGCTAGTTAAACAGACCTATACCACAAACTATTGTTATACCTCTCAATAGACCAATATTGAAATATGTTTTAAAGAATGTATTGAAAGTTTTGTTATGCTTTCAATTCGGTCTCTGATTCTGGATAATATATCATCTGGTTGAGTATTGAAAATATTTGCACACAATTTCACTAAATTATATGTTCACATTCCCAGTGATTCAGAAAGGTTAGTCATTATGACTCACTCCTGATAATCTTGACTAACACAATTGAGGTCTAATGGCCTCATTAGTCACTTTGACTAACACCACTATAGTTGTTGTGACTAATTGTCGGCCTTTATCATTATTACTAAGATAAGTTAGTCATGTGGACAAACAGTTGACTAACCTAAGTTAGTCATATTGACTGACTTGTTTATTCAGGGTAGTATTATTCTCAGAAGTGAAGTTAGGCGACTTAAGAATTTGAAAAGTTTTATTTTATTCTAAATATGTTCTAAGAGGAAAAAAATTATTTAATTTATCATTATAAAACTTCCATTTTTATCAGACTGTTAAAGTTCCCAGTATGTTTGTCCACATACGATATTATGTTAAGTTTTATAAAGAAAGACCCAATCTATTTTAGTTTGACATATTGGAAGCCCTTTGTTTTAATGAAACGGTTAGAAGGAATACGATGTATTATTTTATGTTACACAATGCTATTCAATTAGCGTTTGTGTCCAGGTAACTTCGAAAACGCTAGGAAACATGCCGTATACATTACGACCCCATGTGGTTCATATGACTTGTGAATGACAACTCCTATAAAGGTCGCCTCTGTGTGGTTCTAAGAGCATACATAATGTGCTTTTTTGCAAATAAGGCCTGTTTAAAACAGGGGTTATAATTTGGGGCTTTGAGATATTATACCCCCTCGGCCAGATTGTTATATCTGCGGTTTAAGCCCGGTTACAAAATGGACATAAAGAGATTCTCCCGATCAACTTTAGTTCGGAAAACGTTGTGCAATTGACTCAAATTTTAATCGTAAACATTAAGAAACGATTCAAACATTTAGAATGAGGGAAATATAAGTGACAATATAAGGTCGATATTTAGCAAATATTTTGCGGGTCGGAAAAAGTGTCGAGCTGTGTCACTGAGAACTCAGAGCTAATGTCCCTCTCGTTGGTCTGATCAAGGAGCT
This sequence comes from Siphonodentalium dalli, assembly GCA_032622095.1. Lineage (NCBI taxonomy): Eukaryota > Metazoa > Mollusca > Scaphopoda > Gadilida > Siphonodentaliidae > Siphonodentalium > Siphonodentalium dalli. The sequence continues at coordinate 99,739,160 of CP136064.1, forward strand.
CATGGTGCTTTGACAGGCAATTCTTGAGGTGCTCGCGGCGATAATTTGTGCAGGAAATCGATGAGTAAAATGTCGAGTGTGACACAAGCTCATTTACAAGAACCTCAACGCGAATTTAGCTGTCACTGGGACAAGGAAAATTGTTCTACGTGATGTTTTACAATCTCGAATTAGATTGTTCAGATATCTATCTGGTGTCAGTCACCAACTCACTCGGATCTGGTTGTACCTGAACATTATTCAGGAAAGTTCAATTAGTTCTATGTTGTGACACTAACTGTATGGTGGTCGATAGAGATGCTGCTCCAGTTTTGAATACTTTTACATATATGTTGATATTTTATTTCTATGTTATACAGGTGATATTACTGAAACTGGTGGTCGATGGCGTTGGCTTCTTTCAAAGGTGCGGAGTACAACTACGCTAATTTCACTCTGTTGAAGAATCTTCGTTTCATATACGTACATAAGTAACGACAGTTGATCAACATATCCTCATGCAATAGGTTCATAGTGAACGTATTTAGAAAACTCAAATACGCCCATATTGGCGTTATTTAAATCTGAATTACGCTCTCTATGAACGTAAATGTGGCACGAAACAGTTGATTCTGAAATATGTCCATAATGAGAGTATGCCGTCATTCCGTATGGCGCGGTCCACAGTGAAACCACATTATAAAGAGCGTGAATCTGGTAAGTCGTGTCGTGTTAGATTAAATAATGGCAATATTGGCGTGTTTCGTATGGGGTGGGGTGCATCAAATACGCCCGATACGGACGTGTTTGTAATATGAATACGCTCATATACGACTGTTTTCGCGTCCCATTTACGTTCATATAGAGCGTAATTCAGATTCAAATAACGCCGATATGGGCGTATTCGGTTTTTGAAATACATTCAATTATGAACCTATTTTCAGGAGAACAGGTTGAGTTGATGCAGGGGGGTCGTAAAATATCCTAGGATACCAGGTCCGATGGGTGAGCTCTGACCCCCACCCCCCCGTCACAGAGTTTTCCTTTGCCATGTCATTTTTTCTAAATCTATGTTCAAAGACAAATGATAGCTATTAACATGAATATAAGTATCCAGACTTATCAACTGGACTAATATAGTGTACTGATCAAATGAAGGGGTTTCGCAGTTTCAATATTTTTTTTATTTTATAGCATGATCTCATGGGGTGTGTCCGGTTTCTGACGAAGAAAGAATGCATTGAAAAAGCCAATTCCGTTAGTTCTCACATGTTTTCATTGTTGTTTTGACCTTCATTTAATTCTTCCAGTATCGGTACTTTAAATGGTGTGGATATTTAAAGATATACATATTCCCTGTATGATGTTCGTGGGTAGATATATATGGAATTGCTGGGGCCTACTCATATAATAAAAAACAGTAAGGCCTTAAGTGTGTGTACAGAGGGCAGCACACAAGAAAGTGGCTTTCATCCTCTATTTCTTGCAATTCGCCGAGTACATAGAATTTACTGCAAATATAACGAAACACACATCGGGTTCTCGAGTGTAGCATGTATATATAATATATATATTTAAGAAACTGATTTGAATACTGAAACGGCGTTGATCTTTCTCGCGTAGTTTTCTGTGTATCGATTTGTTTCTTCTAATTGCCGAATAGTTATACCAATAGATCAAACATATGGCACAATATTAATTTCCAAATGAGAGTCTTATCTGATTAACGACATTGCACCTTGAAGCGATTAAGTGGTGCGTTGTAAACTATTAAACTATTTGTCAAGATTGGAACAAAGACTTCATGATATAAAGTGGGTTGTTAATTAATATATAGTTGAAAATCTTATGATACATGTATAAAACCATTTTGGTCAACTCCCTGAAATTTCCATTTTCAACCAGAACTGCCGAATTTGACTTCCGGGAGTCAATAAATATAGTCCTGAGAACTAAACATTCCAAAACTTTTTTTTATATTTTTAGTACCATTTTAGAACCCTGCAGTTAAGAAAGTTGTAATTATATTCAACGGCTCACAGTGAACACATTTAAAATAAGTTCGTGATATAATTAAATGTTATCAGATATGTTGGGACAGAAATCCTAAAAAACATTGTCCCAATATATTTTGTATGCGATGTAACGCACGTAACACAATACGTGAGATATGATTGTGGGAAACAATTATCAAACCTATCTTAGAATCAAAATCACTCTCCTCATTCACATGAATTTCTGCAATTTTCCTGATATTTTTACTCAATTGAAGAAGATATTACACGGACAGTAACGCACACTAGCATATCACTTCCATCAGTTTCATTGAATTTTCAGAAGGAATTTTCAGAAGCTTCAAACAGTTACCATGCTACTTTAGAAGCCAGGATAGAGTCTACGCTCGATGGGAAAGCCAGAATCAATTCCAACCAATTATTTCTCAGCTTTTGTAAATATATATTTTACAGATGATATTTATTGAAGAGATCGGGCGTCGATGCACTCACCATCCACCGATCATAATTTAGAATTCTTCACTATAGTTTTAAGTTAACAGCTGGAACATAATCGGATAAAAAGAAAATCAAACAAAACGTGATGGTTTTACATTAATAAACGTACATTATTTACAGTAGTTATCAGGTTTTGTGTGGAATATTACAGAAAAAAATATAGATAAAATCCCAAACAATACGAGCTATCTTATATGCAAAAGTACAAGTTGTGCCAGCTTGTGAAAGTTGTTGGAGCAGTCATAGAATAAAATTGAGGGTTAAATTCTTAAATTTATCTAGAATTTGAATTCAAAACCAGTAAAGAGAGTTGGTAAGGTTACATTCGTTCTTAAAACATCTTGGCAGTGTTATACAGTTATAGCTAGTTATGAGTGATGAGCAATGAAATCTGCATATAAAGTAAGAACTTTAGGATGAGCAAGAGATTGAACCACCGGTGCTGGCATACCCCTGCGGTGTCAAATTCGAACCGACAAAGCATAGGTGAGATATCTTCTTGGACGGGGGGGGGGGAACCCCCAACATTTTCATATAAACAAAGATAAATATCTGTAGAATGTAAATTATGAACAAAACGATTGGACACTTAATTGATTGCCATCACAAAAGTGAACATCGATACCAAATTTCATTGATGTCCGTCAACCGGTTTTGGAGATGCGGACAAAATCAACACTTCCAAATCTACAAAGATGAATAACTCTAAACAAACAAAAAAAACAATTGAACACTCATGGTGGAGATATCTGCCCGGGCGGACAAAAAAAACATTTCCAGATAAACAATGATGAATGACTCTAAACCGGAAAATCCGTAAAAAAAAAAGATTGAACACTCCGTTGTGAACATCCATACCAAATTTTATTCAGATCCGACAACTGGTGTTTGATATACTTGTCCAGACGAGATGTCCGTGCGGATGCCAGGACGGATGGAATGAGGTCAATCCAGTGTACCCCCAATCTCGAAGAATATAAGGCTAATGGGTGTATAATAGTTGAGAATGAGATAATGCAACTAGAAATGTATGACGCAGAGCTGAAATAACATAGAAACACTGTGGTCGACAGAGTAACGAAAACAACGGACCAAGAAGGCAGCCTCGGATGGCAAGGGAATAAAAAGGACAAGTGGGTTGCTAAGCTCCCCTACAAGAATCGTTCGGAATCGCAATATATATAATTATATAACCACTCTGGCCCTTCCACGTCCAGAGTCGAAACGGGATGTTGCTGTTAGCAGCTTAGCTTAAGACATTGGATTGAATTAGTTCAGTCTGTGAGAGATGGCGTGGATGAATATTCCCCAGTACTTATGGATGAGCACTGAATTAACACATCACACCAAAGTTTTACTTTCGTGCTGATATAGTGTGCACCATACTGTGTTTGAAAGATGGGATGACTATCTGGAAATATGGAAAAACGTTCATGCACCAGAACACCATTATCTGTGTTCATTCATAAATTTTTTTGTTTTGTTTAAGGAGTGTTATCACCGGGAAACAATTTCCTACGTCCAGTTTGCTAAGCTTATACCGTGTAGTGTTCTACTACTTGGTAACAGTCCTAAACTTCACGATCATTTCCGCCTGGCACTGAAAGGACTAAAAAACTGTCACGAAGGTTCTTGGTGGAATAATTATTTGAGCAGTCCAGCAGATCTTGATCCTGAGTGTTCTGCGTGTGCACGAGTTCGGGTTTTCAAGACACATGCATCTGTACATGTTAGCTCTGAACAAAATGTTTATTAGCATCGATGGGAGAAAGACAATAGAACTAAATTCACGAATAGTGTGCTCAATGAAACTGCTAGTGAGTTATTGGACATAACTATACTGGAGTTGCCTGTTATTCAAGAGCACTTCGTGGGAAGCGATGCATTTGAGCATGACAGGTTCATAATCGTGTTTCGCAAGTAGACTGTGCAATGGTGTATAATTGTGACGATAAGAGAGAAGTACAAACAGCCTTGAAAATTCTGATATAAAGTTAGCAACACAAAAGTAAATCAAGACATTTGAGTTCAACTTAGTGCATTCGAAACAAATAGATGCATATAAATTATAAGTAAACCGTATACAGTGAAGCAATAGATTCACTGCAACACAATTGACCACCTATATAATCTTCATCATGCAATAGCTCTCGACAAACAGCCTTTCCGGTTACAAATGAACATATCTTACATCGTATATATACGGTAAACATACATATGTGTACTGAAAGACTTTTCCTGACTTGCATGTGATAAAGTATGCATGCAAATATTATCACCCTTCTATGCAACGTCTTCAACTCTACCCTTCCACAATCACTGATTATTATACTTTATTACCGTTTCTTTAAAGGCACGGATGGCCTCAGCGATGTGTATTGTTGTTAAATAGTCACACCCATCAGATTGTATTCTTATACCAACCACAAATATAGCTTAAATGCCATGTTATTGTCAATATAGCACGTCTTGTTAAAGGTACGGTTGGCCTTGGCGGTGGGTATCCTGTGAAAATATTTCCACCTGTCAAAAACCGCCACAAACAGAAAGAACATCAACATGTAGACAGACTTTGTCCGTATACAAATAAGAAATATCGCATAAACAGTATGTTATTGTCAAATGTTTGACCATTGTTATGTAAACAAAAGCATAAAAAGTTACTTTTCTGGTGTTTGTTTATATTATGATGGTAAACATAAAGAGCGTTTTTTGTTTGTGAATTCCTGACATGGTACTAATAAAGAGCGTTTGTGCCATTTGTGTGTGATTAGCCAGTAGCATTGTGCTGTCTTCTGTAACACAATCAGGCTCTTGCTTAGGTAAAATATAGTAGGTCTTTATGATAACATGCTGTTTACGTGATGGTCATGGTATATATGAACGAAACTGTATGTGTTTTAATGTTTTTCTGTTTACGGTGATTGGAACAAAATATGAATATTTTCGACAACTAAGGCCTCACGTGCCTCTAATAAACAGAGGCCATGTTATAATACAGTACAGTTCGTTGCGAGTGTGCGATACGCAAGACACTCAACACCGGGGAGACCCTACTAAGTGAAATTTCGTTAAACTTGCCAACATATTGTTTACATACCGATATAGCTCTTGAACATCCTTGGCATTCAAGATTTCGGTGTTGAATGGGTCACCGTGAGTTACACTATATACGTGCTGTATATAAACAATTGTTCAGTTCACACAAAGTATGTTTTGTGGATCATATCGCATTCATACTATCATTATACTATACTATTAGTATATTGTTGAGGAAATTCATAATGGTCACTTCTATTTTTGAATTGTTTTGAATAGAAATCTACTAAGATTAAACTGCTCGAATCATCACAGGGAAACAACTTAAAATATGTTCGATCTTGTTGAAGAATCCCCCAAGATCAACTCTCATGTTGCTCCTATGTAACTGCGTATGGACATGTAGCTGTTATCATGCCAGCCTCAATTGCACGTGCTTAGGTTTGCCATTATTGGTAAACGCTAGGCCAAATACCTGTCAAATTAGTATTGGTTTAGTTGCTTATTCGATAGTAATCATACCGAATCGCATCAACCCGGCCCAAATATATTGATAGGTGTCAATTGGGACACAAAGTGTAACGAGGACGGCTCCAAATAAAAGGTGTATGCGGGATGTTATGTTTTATTTTAAATCACAAATTTGTTAATTATATAACTTGTTCGTTCTGAAGCACACTATAAAGTGTAAGCGACCACCTCCAATTAAAAGGTGTAGCGGACGTGATGTCGCATTATCTCCTTTGTTTTTCAATGGATAAGATTGAAATTTGTAATTAATGTGGATTAATACCAATATTAACTTTAAAATATTTGCCAAATATAGGTGACTAATTCTGTGTAAAAATAATTCATGGGTGATCTGATGCATGCATCTTCTTTTTTCTTCTGTATTATCCTGCGAGTAACAACACAGTTCTAGAAGCTAAGTCACCAAATTCAAGGACTACATACCATAATGTTTTATAGTAGGGAGCCGTTGCCGCCAAATGTTGAAACACCACGACACCATTGGTCCACGAATAACAAACTACGTCGAAGGATGGCACCGAATATTTCAGTTTGCGCTGACCTGCTCTCATCCGATCATATTCAGGATAATAGATTTCCTAAGGAAAGAGCAAGCTGAGAGAGGGGAGCATTGAGCCATGGAATATGTGGTATCGAAAGGTGGATTATTCATTCGCACACTTCAAGAGAGTTTTCGGCTGATGATGATGGTGGTATTCGTTATATATACAGGGTATATAGTCCATATGTTGACATATAGCAAAGGTGCAGTTCTTCGTGAAAATTCCGTAAGTGAATTTCATTTCATCTGACTCAATTAAAAAGAACGGGGGAATTCGGACATCACCAATTCCCAGTGGCAATTGTGATAAAACTATATTCGGTAGCTGTGTGATGTTGAGCATTATGATACCTACCACAACAGTTGTCGGATGAACAGAAAGACCCCCCCCCCCCCCCCATTACCGCTACTAAAAGTACGATCCGTGTTTTAACTTTCCGGGTGGAAAGGACAGGACTTTTTTCAAAGAACTCCATAAAATCCCCCCCAAAGCGGATTTAGAAAATGTTGTTCCCCCGATTCTGCCCGAAAAAATGACAAAAATATTGCATATTATAGATTTTCCATTGTTTTATCTGTTATATGAGAATATGAAATGCTAGATGTTACTTCACCATTGATTCTGACCAAGAATAATACAGATCTTAGCTAAAGGGCTTCTCCAGAAAGTATACACGACGAAAGTTTTTCTGTAAAATCAATTAGAAAACTGGTCACGGAGAGTTGCTCGCCCACTTTTGAAAACACCCATGATGTTGGATATCAACTCATGAATAACTCTTGAGTTGGCGCCGATAGTTGAATGACACTACTTCAATGCGAATGTTGTTCAGCCGGGTTCTGACACCAGCAATCTATTCTGCCCGTGTTTATACTTGACATAAATCTGTCATCGTCCTCGCTTCAAATGTCTATATAGTTCTGCAGCTTTCGAAGAAATTCCCAACGCGATCATACTTGACATTGATTCGCGCGAACTTGTTTTTCCCCATTGTACAAGATTGTGCCCATGATAGGGACACATCATTTATCCTATGGTGTGAGTCCGGTGTTTAGGTATCCTGTTATATAGCAACAACATACTTTCAAATAAATCGAATCATAAATTGGAATGTCCCACCTGAAAGTGTTCATAGAATACAGGCTTCGCATAATACACGATTGTACAGCTTAATAAATACCTAACAAAGTCACGTTTAATTAAAAGGAATATCGCATTGTTTTATCGCTTATATGAGAATATGAAATGCTAGGTGTTACTACACCATTGACTCTGACCAAGTTTTTTTTTCACCATTTGGTCTGTGAACAATGATGATAGTGAAGATAGTATTAAGAAAAAATATTATCTGTGCATACGGCAGTGCAAATAAAACAATTTCTCGGATTTTGTTGGGACTTAACACGAACCCACCATCTCCTTAACACATATCCCCCAGCACAAAAATTACCCACCCCAATAATACTTACTCCTATATAATTAAGTATTATTGGGGTAGGGTCAATTGTTTGTGGCATGTGCTTCTTAAATGAAAACGCACGGAATTTCGTTTCTTAAACGAGGTTATTATGACTAGCGATAGCAGGATAACTATTGAGGATATTAATTTTCTAGTTTTTTGGGGGCACTTTAAAAAAACCCATTCAGAAATGAAAACGCCAAGGAATTTTGTTTCAGAAATTGTGTATTATTAATCAGTGATGACTAGAGCACTATTAATATGAAAATCAACTTTGTACTCGAAAGGGAAAATAGAAGTCATTTTTTGGGGTTTTGGGGGATACTTTCAAAACCCCCTTTCTGAAATGAAAACGCCAGGAAATTTCGTTTAAAAAATTGTGTATTGTTGATCAGTAATTGCTGGAGCACAATTAATACAAAAATCAGCGTTGTACTCAAAAGTGCAAATATAATTCATTTTTGAGGTTTTGTGGGGTCTCTGGCCCCTAAACGCCAGGAATGCGGAACTTAAGAAATCCGATTTCTTTGAACGTTCCTGAGGTGTAACACATCTGGGGCATCAAACCTTTCGTATGCGATTGTGCAAATAGACCCATCAGGCTCCCTGATTATAACGATGTACCCATTTCCAAGTGTGTCAAATTCTGTGTTATCTTTATTAAATAATGTAGACAAGTTACTTCAATTCCATGAGGTTGGTGATACGTTGATTGAACTACATGTCATTAAATGTCATACTGTCACTTCTTGTGTAATGGTCGCCATGACACAGCTAGATAGAAATGCAATGCAACATATCCCAAACCCCCAATGAGACCGAGAGTGACTTGCCTATGTCATGATTTCCCTAAAAAAGATGCAAGTTCCAACTGCTGTTTAAGAATATTAAATTTTTTATATGGTATCTAGTGAATTTTGCAGTTTTTGTAATGAGACACCGAATTACACACTGGTAAACAATGTCAACCACTAGCTGATTCGATTCGAGATTCGATGTCGATATCAGGAAGGAGATTCGATATCGAGATTCGCATCGATGCAAAATCCCCGATTCGCAGACCCCTATTATTATGATTGTGCTATACCTTTTGATTCTGGGCATAAGATATGGATATTGGGACTTAGCTGGACCATCCTGCATCCGGACTTGACTCATGTATAGTCATCTACATATATATGCTACATAGATATGCTGGGCAACTTGTGTTTTCCCCACTGGTATTAAAGTTGTCATGTTTACAACCAAGTGGCACATGTTTTCACTGCACGGACTCAAATTTGGGGTTCGGGTTCGCCATTTTAAGTCTGTAATATGGATATTGGGACATATTTGGACCCTCCTGTATCTGGACATGAATCAGGAAAAGCTGACATATGTTTTCACTGCACGTGCTCAAATTTGGGGTTCTCCATTGTAAGGGCCCAGCTTAAAAAATGGGTATGCGCCTATATCGTTGAATTCTGGCATATAATATGGATGTTGGGACATATCTTGACCCTCCTGTATCTGGACATGAATCAGGAAAAGCTGACATATGTTTTCACTACACGGGCTCAAATTTGGGGTTCACCATTGTAAAGGTCCATCATAAAAAATGCGTACGCCCCATATCGTTGGATTCTGCCATATAATATGGATGTTGGGACATATCTGGACCGACCTGCATCTGGGCATGACTCACGTATAGTTTACTTAGGTTTAAAGGCACGTGAGGCCTTAGTTGTCGAAAATATTCTTATTTGTTCCAATCACCGTAAGCAGAAAAAACATTAAAACGCATACAGTTTCGTTCATATATACAATGACCATCGCGTAAACAGCATGTTATCATAAAGATGTACTATATTTTACCCAAGCAAGAGCCTGATTGTGTTACAGAAGACAACACAATGCTGCTGGCTAATCACACACAAATGGCATAAACGCTCTTTATTCGTTCCATATCAGGAATTCACCCATAAAGAACGCTCTTTATGTTTACCATCATAATATAAACAAACACCAGAAAAGTAACTTTTTATGCTTTTGTTTACATAACAATGGTCAAAAATATGACAATAACATACTGTTTATGCGATATTTCTCATTTGTATACGGACAAAGTCTGTCTACATTTTGTTGTTCTTTCTGTTTGTGGCGGTTTTTGACGGGTGGAAATATTTTCACATGATACCCACCACCAAGGCCAACCATACCTTTAAACTTGAGGGGCTCAAAATTGGTGTTTACCATTTTAAGGGCCCATCATGGAAAATTGTTATGTGCATATATCTTTGGATTCTGGGATGTAATGTGGATATTGGGACACATATGGACCATCATGCATATGTACATGCCTCAGGTATAGTAGACATAGATTTTTACTGCACGGGCTCAAATTTGGGGTTCACAATTTTAAGGGCCCATAATAAAGAATTGGTATGTGCCTATGTCCTAGATTCTGGCATGCAATATGGATACTGGGACATATATGGACCCTCCTGTATCTGGACATGAATCAGGAAAAGCTGACATATGTTTTCACTGCACGGGCTCAAATTTGGGGTTCTCCATTGTAAAGGCCCATCATAAAAATTGGTTTGCCCCCATATCGTTGGATTCTGGCATATAATATGGATGTTAGGACATATCTGGACCGACCTGCGTCTGGGCATGACTCACGTATAGTTTACTTAGGTTTAAACTTGAGGGGCTCAAAATTCGGGTTTACCATTTGAAGGGCCCATCATGGAAAATTGTTATGTGCATATATCTTTGGATTCTGGGATGTAATGTGGATATTGGGACATATATGGACCATCATGCATATGTACATGACTCAGGTATAGTAGACATAGATTTTCACTGCACGGGCTCAAATTCAGGGTTCTCCAATTTAAGGGCCCATCACAGAAAATATTGTTATGTGCCTATATCGGATTATATATATAGTATGGATGTTGGGACATTGCTGGACCATAATGCATCTGGACATGACTAATGTATAGTTTGCCTAGGTTTAAACTGCACGGGCTCAAATTTGGGGTTCATCATTTTAAGGGACCATCCTAGAAAATGGGTATGTGCCTATATCTTTGTATTCTGGCATATAATATGGATATTGGGACATATGTGGACCATCCTGCATAGTTCTTGACTTGACTTAGGTTTAGGTGACATAGGTTTTCACTGCACATGCTCAAATTCGAGATTCAAGGATGTGTGAACTATTTCATCTTCCTAGTTGGAGTAATTCCCTGATAAGCATTTGTAACTATGTAACAACAACACGTACGGGTGAAATATTTTCATTTTTCTAGTTTGAGTAATTCTCTGATTTCCAAATGTAACTATGTAACAGTTTGAAACCCTTTTTAAAAAATATTTTCGTTGCTTAGCAGTTAGCAGCATAGCACCGCTAGAATTCAGTTTGAAACTTTCTGTTTTAATATTTTCATTCGCTAGCATTTTAGCAGCATAGTACCGCTAGAATTGAGTTTGACACTCTCTTGTTTAATATTTTTATTTCTCAGCAGTTTAGCAGCATAGCATCGCTAGGATTGAGTTTGAAACTCTCTTTTTTAATATTTTCATTCCTTAGCAGTTTAGCAGCATAGCGCTGCTAGAATTGAGTTTGAAACTCTCTTTTTTAATAGTTTCCTTCCTTAGCAGTTTAGCAGCAGTGCACTGCTAGTATTGAGTTTGAAACTCTCTTTTTTAATATTTTTATTCCTTAGCAGTTTAGCAGCATAGCACTGCTAGAATTGAGTTTGAAACTCTCTTTTTTTAATATTTTTATTCCTTAACAGTTTAGCAGCAGAGCACTGCTAGAATTCAGTTTGAAACTCTTTTTTAATATTTTCATTCCTTAGCAGTTTAGCAGCATAGCACTGCTAGAATTCAGTTTGAAACTCTCTGTTTTAATATTTTCATTCCTTAGCAGTTTAGCAGCATAGCACTGCTAGAATTGAGTTTGAAACTCTCGTTTTTAATATTTTCATTCCTTAGCAGTTTAGCAGCATAGCACTGCTAGAATTCAGTTTGAAACTGTCTTTTTTAATATGTTCATTCGTTAGCAGTTTAGCAGCATAGCACTGCTAGAATTCAGTTTGAAACTCTCTTTTTTAATATTTTCATTCCTTAGCGGTTTAGCGTCATAGCATTGCTAGAATCGAGTTTAAGACTCCCTTTTCTCCCGACTTCTTGGAAACCAAAAAAGGAAATCGCTTTTCCGGTAATAAATATCTTTGACTTTACTTTGATATAACAGTTAGCACCTAAAAATACGATTACCCAAAAAAGTTTGACCACGTTTCTTGCCATATATGCTGAACCTTGTTTGCACATTTTCTGAAGATTCGTACAATCCTTATGATCTTGACCAGAAATAGATCATCTTGCACATATGGTTTCTTTCTATTTTACAATGTTCCTGGCCATACCCCTGACATTTAAAACATCGCAATGGGTTTGGAACATATGTGCCTAAATCCATCTCCATATACCCAACCTTCAATGTCGGTGAATGTTTGCACTGATTTCATGTCAGAAGATAACTATTCAAATTGTAAATCTGCGGACTTCCGTAACTCTCTGTTGTGCTAACTCAGGCAATAGATGTGACTCAGAAGAATCAGCTATATCGCGAGTTCTCAACACAGCTCTGCTGCCGTGTCTTGTGGGACTTAGTGGCCCAGTTCTGATCGGTTTGACAAATTTTAATTGTCCGACCATGCTTTGAAGCGTGCGTATCAATCACAAATACACTGAGATCTCTTGACATCTGGATCAAACCCAAGTATCAAGTACTGAGGATATACCTCATGATCAGTGGAACTTGGTGAGTTGTCAGTCTTACGTTTTTGTTTGTTATGAGTTGCCATGTGAAAAGTAAATAATCTGCAACTAGCCCAGCAGCCGCCTCGGGTTACAATTCAAATTATGGTCGAGCCAAAGACTGGTACATAGCTAAAGCGATGACCCGTTTAGCCACTGCACATAGCAGCCTCCTGGTACCTCGCCACGGTGCTACAGACGTGAACAGTACTTGTTTGAAACATTTAAGTCATGAAGACGATATGCAAACAAACATGACACGAAAGAAACAACAACATACATGAAAAACAGAAGTCACAACTAGCTGACTAGACACCAGAAACCAGAAAAGTAATCTGGAAACACTGGAGAGGCGTCACTAGCCGATTGACTGAGCCGGTTCAACTCAACCACCCGCCTTGAAGAGACCAAAGGGAACAATGAGCTAAGTCGTATCCGCGCTATAGTACCCCCAGGACTCCTACACCTCACCTCACGGGACATACTGGGTACAACATTAGTGCCATATTAGTGGATCTTACCCCTCGCAGTGGGGCGCTATGCCTATTCTACCCCGGGCCCACACGGGGTATATATTCTCTCATTTATAAAAACAGCATAATTTGAGGTGACTCTCAATCTGCCTCGAATTTATTGAAGACATGTTAAACAAATTATAGGCATATTTAGGATCACCTCTAGATGGGAGCTATCGAAATTGGTCTAAACTCTTTCCAGGATTAAATCTTTCGTTTTACTTTCGATTGATCCCAATCTTTTCACGTGGATTTTTTTCTGGTAACCTCAAGATTGGAGCTGTGCGTCGGGACTTTGTTCCTTTTTGGCACACCCTACAGGCCACATCTCTCATCTGATCCTCGTCAAACTTCATATAGAACTTCCGGGTCACCTCTAGATGGGAGCTATCGATTTGTTCCAACATTCGATAGAAAATGACCATCTTGGGTTTACAAATTTGAAATAATCGGCACAGTCCGCATTTATTGGTCAATTGTTTAGAAAATTTACAGGCATGTTTGGGATCACCTCTTTAGATGGGAGCTATCGATTTTGAATTTTTTTCGATTAAAACATGGCCGCCGGCAGCCATCTTTAATTATACTCTTCGCATGACTAAATTATGATCACTCATCCAATTGTCAACAAAATTCACTTGCATCTGTTTGGTGACCTCTAGATGGCAGCCATCGGATTGTTTCCGAATTTTGCCAGCGCCCATCTTTGACTTCACTCTTTGCATGAGTGCACACACTATATACCACATTTCTCTTCCGATCACCAAACTTCATAGCGATAATCTGAATTACCACGAGATGAGGCCATCAATGTTTTCCGAAATTCGTTAAAAAACATGGTGGCCGCAGCCATCTAGGATTTCAATTAAATCTATCGGCACACCCTGCAGACGGCATTTATCGGATACGTATTTTGAAAAATGTGTTTTAGAACACCTCTAAATGTGAGATATTGAATTTCATTGACTTTCGTTCAAAACATCATGAACTTAACTCTTTCCGGGACTAAATCATTCGTTTCACTTTCGATTAATCCCAAACATTTCACGTGGATTTTTTCTGGTAAAATTTTACCAAAATTCGTAGAAAAACATTGCCGTCAGCAATAATTTTAGCTCAACTTGACAAAGACAAGTTTGAGCTGTTGTCATGGGTTGGCGTCCGTCGCCTGTGCATCCGTCAACAATTTCTTTAGGCCACATCTCTCATCTGATCATCACCAAACTTCATATAGATCTTCTGTGTGACCTATATATGGGAGCTATCGATTTATTCCGAAATTCATTTTAAAATAGCCGCCAGCAGTCATCTTGGGTTTCAAATATGAAATAAAAGGTCAGCTGACAACAGTGTCCCCCGAAAACGTGGCAAGTCGATGCCGCTTTGTTGAAGAAATTAAAAAAAATGTTGAAATTTTCTAAGTCGAAAAGGGTTAATAACTCCGTAAAAAAAAAAATCAGTCATCTATATACATGTTGCACATCTCCAATATGTGGGTAACAATACTCTGAAGTTTCAGATATCTACAATCAAAACTGTAGGAGGAGTTGATTACACCACGAAGGTACCCTCATACAGAAGATTATAAAAAAAATGTTGAAATTTCTAAGTCGAAAATGGTTAATAACTCTGTCAAAAAATAATATATTTTCCGTCATCTATATACATGTTGCACATCTTCAATATATGGGAAACAATATTCTGAAGTTTCAAATCTCTAGGATGAAAACTATAGGAGGAGATGATTACACCATGAAGGTACTCAAAAGTGTGACGGACGAACGGACGGACGGCTAAACGAACGAACGGACGGAGCCCGTTTCTATAGTCCCCCAAAAATAAAATTTTCGGGGGACAATAATCGGCACACTATGCAGCCTGCATTATTGGACAATTGTTTTGAAAATTTACAAGCATTATTAGGATCACATCTAGATGGGAGCGATCGATTTTGAATGCTTTCGATGAAAAACATGGCCACCGGCAGCCATCTTTAATTATACTATTTGTATGACTAAATTCTTTATCACACTCACAGACCATATCCCTCATCCGATCGTCAACAGACTTCGCTTTAATATTTTTGTGGTGACCACTAGATGGAAGCCATCGGATTTCCGAATTTCGTTGAAAAACATGGCCGCTAGCGGCCATTTTGATTTAACTTCATGCATGGCTATATACTTCGGCACATCCTACAGAATACGTCCCTCTTCCGATCATCACCAAACTTCATAGCGATGTTCTGAGTAATCAATGTTTTCCGAAATTCGTTAAAAAACATGGCCACCGCAGCCATCTTGGATTTGAATTAAATCTATCGGCACACCCTGCATCCCGCATTTATCGCATATGAATTTTAAACGGCATGTTTAGGATCACCTTTAGATGGGCGCTATCGATTTTCTATGGAAAACATGGCCACCGGCGGCCATCTTTGATTTTTCTCTTTGCATGACTAAATCCTTTAATTGCAAACTGGCAGACGACATCCCTCATCCGATCGTCAGCAAACTAATTACGAACCTTCGGGCTGGCCACTAGATGGGAGCCATCAAATTGTTCCGAATTCGTTGAAAAATATGGTCGCCGGTAGCCATCTTGGATTTTACTCTTTTTATGACTAATCCTTTGGCACAACTTGCAGAGAACGTCCCTCATCCGATAGCCACTAAACTTTATATGGATCTCTTTGATGACAACTAGACGGTGCCATCTCATTTTTCAGAATTTCGTTCAAGAACATGGCCACCAACGACCATCTTGGATTTTATTATTTGCATGACAAAATCCTTCAGCGCACCATACATGCCTGTACACCAGATACCCTTATCCGAATGTCAACAAATTGTATATCTTCAGGGTGGCCTCTAGATGGGAATCTCCTATTTTTTCCCATATTCGATAAAAACATCTTGGATTTCACATTTGAATCCATCTGCACATTCTGCAGCCCACATGTATTGGAGTAATATTTTGAAATTTTACAGGCATGTTTGTTATTACTTCTAAATGGAACCATGGAATATGAAAGATTTTTTTTATGGAAAACATTATTGCCGACAGCCATTGTGGATTTTATTCTCTGCATGATTAAATACTTCAGCACGCCCTACAGCCAATATTTTTAATCCAATTTATCCCAAACTTCGCATGGCTCTTCGCGTTGACCTCTGGTATTCCTTAAACATTTAAACTTTCCGCATACATAATCGCTTCAGTGATGTATAACATTATCCCCTCTCCAAGTTGAGCTTCAGTGTGATTGACACTTTATTTCACATTTGAATCCTTCGGCACACTGCAGCCAATGTTTTGAGAATTTACAGGCACCGCTAGGCGGAAGCTATTGAATATGAACAATGTCCTGTGAAAAACTTGGCCGCCGACAGCTATCTTGGATTTAACGTTTTACATGATTAAATACTTATGCCTACAGCCAAACTTTTCATCTGATTGATCCGAAACTGCATATGGCTATTCGATTCGAGTCTGTAATTACTTAAACATTTCAACTTTCTCGGTCATCGCTTCATTGGCTGTAAATTATGACAATATCCCCTCTCCTGAGTTATTATACAGTGACATTTACATTTACATTATGAAGAATCATTTGATGAAGATAATATTATAAACATGGAAATGCAGGGGGTGGGGACAAAAATATTTCCGGGCACGTATGCCGGGGTGGGTGGGTGGTCGATGGGACCAACAAACAATTTTTTCAGCAACTCAAATTTTCTTTCCTGCAAGTCTTTTGACTGTTTTTGCAATGAGTTTGGCTTAAAACACCTTAGAATAAGAGAAATAATGTAATTCTAACTGATAAACTGACTGCAGTCAGTTATCGTCAGTTATCGTGTTGTATTTTGTTGCAAATTTTGAATTCCAAGATGGCCGCTGGCAGCCATGTTTTTTTGGCCGAATGACCTCAAAATGCCTCGTTCCTATTTACATGTCAATGATAACATCCATGACAAATAGTATGCACACGGGGTGGGTGGGTCCCAACAAGGGTCGAAAGTAAAACAAATCAGCATACGTGCCTGAAGTTTTTTTCCGACCCCCCCCCTGGGAAATGGGGAGATTATGAGTAAATGTTTAACCCTACCTAGTACCACCATTTAGGGGAAGGTGGTGAACATCGAGACGAAACATTTTGAGAGTTATTCCTCTTCAGAGAATCCATGTTAACTCAATGTCTATTATGAATCATATAATTGAGACATTTCTTCAGTAAATGTGGTCTTCCGAGTGTGCAGATGAATTTAAATGTGAAATTCAAGATGGCTGTTGGTGGTCGTTTTAACGAATTTGGTAGGAGGGATGTGACATGTCGTGTGTGCCGATGGATTTTGTCATTCAAAGAGTAAAATCCAAGATATCCACTAGCGGCTTTTAATGAGATAAGGGAAAATTCGATTACCCTCATCAAGTGGTCATCCGAATGTCAGTATGAAGTTTGGTGACGAACGGATGAGGCCCGAAATATTTTTGACATACAAAAAATGACAAGTTAAGTTACCTATCAGCTGTTTTAGAGTTGCCGCGCTAGATCATAAATTTATTTTTACCATATTGGGAAACGATTAAGACAGACGCTCTTGATTCTTCCAAGCGAAGTAAACTAGTTCAAGCTTGGGAAGTTTTTTTTTCCAGACACACGGACTGCGTATATTCAGTTGGACCGAGTTGGTAACTGGTGTGCACATCGAGGTAATTTTTATCAGTGAAATGTGATGCTGACATTCTTTGAGTTTTTCGATGATTCAAAAAATAGCAACAAAGGCGTACAAAAGTCACAAGCGGCACGTATTCTTCGAGTCTCAAACTAAAGTCATGTGGCCGTTTGAAACATGAAATTATACTGGCTTTTTAATATATTCCACTCCGGTTCCGACTGCAATAGACATAATCCGGTTGATGTCCGGTTTGGCGTTTTATCGTCCGATTCGATGGCACAAAAATACGTTATTCTCGAATGGGTGGTTCTCTTTCTAATTGACTGAAAACTTATAAAGTGAAATAGGTATATAATGTGACTATTTGACTCTGAAGTAAGCATATTATGGAGACATGTCCGCCATTTCGTTTTACGGAGCGGGCCACATTGAAAACACATGTTAAAGAGTGTACACCTGAAGTCGGGAATTGGCTTATTTGTTTTATTTGTGTCATTGTATAATCTGCTTAGAATAGCCTAATTATGAGTCGATAACGCGACTAAAACGCACTCAATTTCAGCACAAACATTAGGAGATTATCAGCAGATTATCTGCCTAAAATCTGTTCTATTATAAGCAGATAATGTGCGGATTATCGGGAGAACAGGCTGAGTTAACAAGTTACTAAATCCGATACGCATCAGTTAGAACGGGTTTTTTCTTCACACACCAACAATTATCGCATTGATCGGATTGCCAGACAATTTAGCAATGGTATTAAGATTCTCAATTTTACTGGATGCATAAAAAAAATCAGGATATGTTGATAAAAAAAATTTAAAAAAAATGTTTATTCAATTATGTGATTTAAAGGCACGGGCGGCGTTCGTTGCAGAAATATTCTTATCAGTTATTTCGTTTTATGGCGCGGACCACATTGAAAACACCTGTTAAAGAGCGTACACCTGAGTTGGCTTATTTGCCTCATTGTCCGCACATAATCTACTTAGAATCGCGCCATTTTAATGTGACTAAAATATCTCATTTGCAGCACATTATCGACTAAAATGAGGCCATTCTAATCAGATTATCTACCTAAAATAAGTTATATTATATGCAGATAATGTGCTTGTTTTCGGGAGAACAGGCTGCCGGTAATAGAGTTATCTTCCCAAAATCGTGCGAGATTTGCGATTGAAACCTCGGAACAGTTTGTGCTGATTGTCACCGAGTGCGGCGTTGTATTTTTGATGGAGTGCACTATATTTGCTCTGACCCCCCCCCCCCCCCCATCCCCCTGTAATAAAATTAATTTTATCCCGGTGACCGAGCACCGAACAACATTAGTGGACATGATCGCTTTGACGGTATAAATAAATTGGTTGATATTGACATAAATGTTCGTTCTTACACTCCCCTCACTTGTGGTGAAAAATAAATACCCCCCCCCCTGTTACAGGTGAGAAATAAATTTTATCCTGATGATCGAACAACATTAGTAAGCACGACCACTTTCATGCCCCCCCCCCCAATAAATTTTATCCTGGTGACCCAACAACATTAGTGGACATGACCTTTTTGACGGTATCAATGAATTGATTGATATTGACATAAATATTTGTTCTGACCCCCCCCCCCCCCCCAAATAATTTTGTTCTGGTGACCGAACAACCTTGGTGGACATGAGTCACATGACCGCTTTGACGTATCAATAAATTGTTGATAATATTTTCTGACAGCCCCCCCCCCCCCCCCCACTGTTGTGAGAAAATTTTATGCTGAAAACCGAACCACATTAATGGACATGGCCAATTATTTGACGGTATAAATAAATTGGTTTATAATGACATAAATATATGTTCTGACACCACCCCCCCCCCCCAAATAAATATTATCCTAGTGACTAAACAACCTTAATGGACATGAACCACATGACTGCTTTGGTGTATCAATAAATTGGTTGCAAATGACATAAATGTGGTGAGAAGTAAATTTTATCCTGGAGACTGAACCGCATTAATGGACATGGCCAATTATTTTACGGTATCAATAAATTGGTTGATAATGACATAAATATTTGTTCTGCCACCCCCAAATAAATTTTATCTTGGTGACCACTTTGATTTTAATTGTTTTAAGGGGACACCCCATACAGGACACATGCACAACATCCCTAAATACATGGTCATATATCATTTTGGGAAAAATCATGTTATTCTTTCTAAAAATGTAAAGTGTGGTGTTCATCATGCTGTAGCAATAAATAATTCTGGACCATATATGCAGTCCGTACATAAATGTTTCTTGTATTTATCAACATAAAGTTGAATCTCTTGATTTAAACAGTATATATTCCATGAACATGATGAATAATGCAAAAATAGAAATTACATCATACAATTAGTATATTACATCATGGACCGGATTCGACATCAAGCGTGTGTGCTTATGTGAGTCGTTTCCGGGAATCAGTTTTATCCATCCCACCCAGCGAGAGAGCGAATGTCTGATTTATTATACGTCATGCGATATACCATTTTAATTCAGATAATTCATGTTGCTCTCCCGAGGTGGGACGAGTCAATATGTACGTCAGATAATGGCATTGTGTGACTGTGTATAGATCATATGGTAGAAATATGTCGACTAGATATAGGCAATGATGGTGTTTATCTCTTCACTGGGTTTTCTGTATTAATAAAATTGTTCAGAGATATAGAGTAATAACATTGAGTCGAAAAGACGTCCAAAAGATTTCTTTTCACTAGGGACTTGTTATTGATAAATGATTTGTAAAATATACGGGCGGCCTTCCATGTGGGTATATAGTTGTCAAAATACTCCAATCCACTAAAACCATCATAAACAGAAAGAATATTAGATAATAACTGTTCTTGTACCAATAATAAATATCGCGCACATTGCATGTTATTGTCACGTCACTACTCTTGGTTATGTGAACAAACATTTAAAAAAAAACGTTAAGGAGCCGATTATTTATAGACAAACACTTGGAACTACCATATCGTCCAATGCAAATGTTCCATTGCACTGTGGAATGCGTAGATAAAATTATTGGCGCGATCAACAATCGCATTCAAATCACACCAAATTTTATTTTAATCGACCCATATATTCTACCCGCTGTCAATTCAAAATCAAGCTACTCCACGTTACTTCATGGTTGAAACGTGTGCCTAATATAATTGTTCTTGCACAGAGATGAATATTTTTCAATCCAGTTAGTATTTTCACCTAACCTATATATGGTAATACATACCAAATAAGTAATATTACTATGAGTCGTACTGTGAGTTGAAAGTTGTAGGCGCACCAATTAGGGGTTTTACAACCGACGTATAAAGCGCCAGAATCTAAATAAGGCAATGGTGCAATATCGTGACTGCTTATAAACAATCCACTGCGCTTTTTGCGAGAAACTAAACAACAGTCGACCTGTATTTTCTCGGACACAAAGCGTGTTTTGTGAATACTATTAGTATATTCTTGAGGAAATTATCATAATTTGATAATGTTATTTCTAAATTATAACCTACAATCAAGGCCACCCGTCCCTTCAAATTCATAGAAGTGAGACATAAGTGGGTCTTTTGTTTCTATTTTATTTTATGGAAATAATAATAATAACGCACCACATTCGAGAAGGGTTTCATAGAAATTGACGATGCTGAAAATGATGATGGGAATAGACAGATCATCGGTAAGAATACAATGTTAATAGGGTATATAAGTATGAGTTAAGAATAAGAACAGAAGGAGCTTAGAGTACTCATGCTTGTTTATGACATATTATGGTTTTGAATGAGTTGTTAGGGTTTTTGAATGACTCGATCAACTGACCAGTACCAACGGACTGAACGGCATCGATACTCGCACGAATTATTGCTGTGTGTTAGTGGCTCTCGTTAGTCTGATAATATTGGAGATCTTGACGCGACAAAATCTAGCAATTACCAGGTTAAATGATCTTAAATAGTTCTGGTAATGTCATTGGTTACAAAACTAACAATTAACAAATCAGACATATTAATATTCATGTATAGAAGGCAGAATAGCCAATTATATTCACCAACCACAACTTGTAAGCGATTGCCAGGCACGCTGGGGCAACACCAACCATTTTCAATATTTTGGCGGTCATTTCGAGCCAATGTAACAAGTCTGCTTCTAATGAGTTGGAATATTCCTGGGTAATGGTATGCCTCACTACCATTACAAAGTTCTGCTCATTTCGTGTTGAAATATGACTAGAATCCCAATTGTATTTGTATTGTTAAATTTCATAAGGCGTTCTGTAAAATCAAATGCATGGTTTAGGGATCAGAAGAGACTGGGACCCCAAGAATGGCATATTTCATTGCTACTCTGTGTCCACTCGGCTCCGCGTTATAAGTGCATTTTGCAGGTGAAGTAATTTGGAATTTATGCAATACTATTAGAACAATGGCTATTGGAAATGTATACATAAATATTGAACAAAGTGGATTTTTAAAATAGCGTTTCTTATAATGGATACGGGGTTACGTAGCGATTCTCCGAAGACCCATAACTCCGAAGGTCCGATTCTCCGAAGGTCCGATTCTCCGACGCCCCGATTCTCCGAAAGCCCATAACTCCGAAGTCCCGATTCTCCGAAATCCCATAACTCCGAAGACCCATAACTCCGAAAACCCATAACTCCGAAGGCCTATAACTCCGAACGCCCATAACTCCGAAGGTCTATAACTCCGGAGGGCCGATTCTCCGAAGATCATGTGTTATCGCTTATTAAATATAGTGTACAGTCCAGTGACGGAGTCAATGGGGCCCTAGGGAAGACCCCCCCCCCCCCCCAAAAAAACATGTCAAATGTCATGTAAACGTCCGGAAATCCCTCGCGTATGGTTATATTTTGTATGGAACATGTACATGTAGATAATATATCCCCCACCCCCCCCCTGGAATCAGGAATCCAGCTTCAAATTTACCATGGAATCCGGCCTCCAGCTTCAAATTGACACTGGAATCCGGCGTCCAGTTTCAAATTAACCCTGGAATCCGGCGTCCAGCTTCAAATTGACGTCTGCATGGAATCCGGCCTACGGTCCAAAATGGGTGGAATCCGGCGTACGAAAAGGGGGGAAGGGGCCCTCATATATTGGAAACGTTAACTATGTATTATAATAAGGTGATATCTACACCACCAGTAGTGTGCGACAAGCCTTAATTTTCCACAGAATGCTTAAATTTATGTAAGAAATACAATTATTTTGCCACAATGTACGTCTTAATACAATTAATATGATTAAACTGTGCACATCCGACTGCATTGGGTGATTTGATGCAATCAAGTTCATTTTATATATGAAAAAAGGACAAGTTCTTCCCCGTTCACCCCTGTACATTTTACTCTGGCATATCATGGGCCAACGTAACGTTATAGTATCTGGTGTATCATCAGTGGCGGGCCAGAATTCCCATTTAGGTGGGGGCAGTAGGAAAAGTTTGAATATGTTGATGCCCCATGAACGATTTCCGGGCGTTTACATGACATTGGACATGTTTTGGTAGGGGCCCATATTGTCTTAAATAGCAAGTAGAGGCTTAATGGGGGCAGTAGGAATTTTGGGACCCCTTGGCTTCGCCACTGGACTGTACACTATTTAGTAAACGATAATACCCCGATAAAACAAAATCTTCGGAGAATCGGACCTTCGGAGAATCGGACCTTCGGAGTTATGGGCCGTCGGAGAATCGGGCCTTCGGAGTTATAGGTCTTCGGAGTTTTGGTCTTCGGAGAATCGGCCCTTCGGAGTTATGGGCTTTCGGAGAATCGGATCTTCGGAGTTATTGGCCGTCGGAGAATCGGGTCTTCGGAGTTGTGGGCCGTCGGAGAATCGGGTCTTCGGAGTTGTGGGCCTTCGTAGTAATAGGTCTTCGGAGAATCCGTCTGACACCGGATACGGTGGAACGTAACTAAGATACTTGAGAATTGTTTATATATATCTTCAGTATAACACGCGTCTCTTCGTTTGTATCGACGAACAAAATTCCGGAAGTCTCGGTTTATCTCTGTTGGTTTGTCATGCGCACTGTGATTTTTTTAGTTCCGTAGGGTGGGGGGGGGGGGGCATTAAATATTCTCGAAAAAAAACATTTCGCCGTTTCACTAGTTGAACCAGAAAACATGATGAAACTTATAAAAATACATGTTATACATGACGATTAAACTTTATTCTCTTTTCAGCTCTTGATTTTCTTAAAATCTGAAATATTGACAAAATACAAACGCATAAAGTATTCGTGGATGCTAATACCGGCCCTATGCTTTTAGCTTCCTCTTTCACTGGTGACGTTTAAAGCAGCAAGGCGGTTTGCGCTCCAAAATACACATAATATTATTCGCTTTTGAATTTTTCTCGGTATCGAAATAGGTCGATAAATATCTTAACTACCGTTCTACGAGCATTCTGTAACCCAAAGAGACGCATTGAAGTATTGAAAAATACGGCTATGAACAAGGTGTTTGGGTCCAAACAAAAAGCAGCCATTGGCACGACATGGAACAAAAAAGAGCGTTCGAACTTCCTGATATGGTAGAAATAAAGAGCGTTTTTCTGACTTCTGGCGAAAAATTGAAAACGACTGGAAAATGGCAAGTATTTTTCAGATCATATGAAAGCCGGTATATCAATACTTCGTGTATTTTTTGGCCTACCGTCCATGTCCGTTTAAAGGCACGTGAGGCCTTAGTTGTCGAAAATATTCATATTTGTTCCAATCAAGGTAAATAGAAAAACATTAAAACGCATACAGTTTCGTTCATATATACCATGACCATCGCGTAAACAGCATGTTATCATAAAGATTTACTATATTTTACCTAAGCAAGAGCCTGATTGTGTTACAGAAGACAGCATAATGGTGCTGGCTAATCACACACAAATGACATAAACGCTCTTTATTCGTTCAATATCAGGAATTCACCCACAAAGAACGCTCTTTATGTTTACCATCATAATATAAACAAACACAAGAAAAGTAACTTTTTATGCTTTTGTTTACATAACAATGGTCAAAAATATGACAATAACATACTGTTTATGCAATATTTCTTATTTGTATACGGACAAAGTCTGTCTACATTTTGTTATTCTTTCTGTTTGTGGCGGTTTTTGACGAGTGGAAATATTTTCACATGATAACCACCGCCAAGGCCAACCGTACCTTTAAAGTACATAAATGTAATTTAGATTTTAAGATAATAGGTATATTTGTATTCACAACAAGACATGCGCGTGATTCCATTAAACAAATATGTCTAAACCCAACCCAAGGGGCAATAAATCCACTTTATGGAAGGGCAAGCAAGCCACGCAATGAAGCGAAAACATTCCTTCTGAGTTTTGTATTGCGCCTTCCCTGCGCAGCGCGCTAATGCGTCACTGTCTAAATATAGATTTGTAAACAAACCACATTCACACAGCTAAAGAACACGCCCGTCTTCTGTCTACGTATAATAAACATGTACCTTGATTAATAGGTATAACGAGGACAAGATGGACGGTCAAAGCAATGTTGGTGGTTCCGACAATAAGGGTTAGTGAATCTTTCTATCCGTCTCGTGTCTATTCGAAGTTTGTCTCTTATTCCGTGGATTTACGGCGTGTCTCTGCCATTTTAAAGCGTGGCTTATAGCTCTGAGTCGATCAATAAATCTCTATTAACATTCACTGTGTATAATAACATGGCTCGCTTATGGCCGACCGCCTGTATGAATATTAAATTACGGCTTGTAACAGTATATAAGTTAATTTTAGACACATACTAATCATGTAAGTGTTATCAGGAGAAATATTTCAGATCGATCAAAGTGTGTACTATTCATAAAGGCATCAGAAAAGGCCAACACTAATTTAAGATAGTATTCTAATGAGTGTTATCACGATATACAGTCATGACTCAGCATTCATCTATAATCCCATTGAAAAGGACCCAAGGCACTCGCAGTGAATGGGGTAATATGCAAAAATATATACACTGAGGTCTGTAAAAACATAACCACCAAGAAGAACATGGAGAAAAAGATAAACTTTATATTTATTATTGATAGTTTTCCAATTACAATATTATGGTTGTTGAAACAATATGTAAACAAACTGTTGCGGTGATTCGTCAACAAACATCGCTTATCGAAAAGTAAGTTATATATGTTGGTCTGGATGTGATATTCAGAATATGTTTCAATGCTTTTGACCTTTTCCAATGTCTAACGTCAAATTTTGACTAATATTTCATGTTGGCATCTTAGTTGACTAACTGGACTTGCATAGGTAATTCCACTGTAACAATAATATTTACATAACAAAGGTGTTTACATGCGAAATATCATTATTAGAGAGTTATTAATGGAAAATAAGTCAATCTATTTTTTCATGTACATGTAACATTGTCCCCACATCCGGTTGTAACTAGCAATCTGATTGACTACAACGCCACGTTTAAATCACCATGTCCCCCGTCACCCTTGACAGTGGGGTATAAGAGAACATGCGCCAAACATCGGGGGTATATGAGCACGTGAAACATCGGGGTATATGATTGACCCTTGAACTGGCAGTTTCCACCAATCGTGACGTTGCTCTCGCACGCCGAATTTGACGTCACCTGACGCCGGGTCCTTAGGTCAGCTACTGAATTATTCTTATTGGTGTGAATTGATCGGATAACCTATGAAAAACACACTTAAATTAAGGAGACATGGTTCTTGTTGTGGGGACAAAATCGTTATCTCCGGCAACATTGTGGGGTACATGGAGATTTAATACCTCGGGGTTCAAAATCGACATCCAGGTATTAAATCTCCATGTACCCCAGATGTTGCCGGAGATAACTAATAATATATCATATTTAATGTACCTGACGGTGATATTTGTTTTATAGACTTTTATGTTATTTCACATGAATCCACTTCGAATGCCTTAAAGATGGTCTATCTCTTCCTATAACAAATTTTATATAGTTTCCTGGGTATAAAATAATAAATATGAATCGAAGAACACTGTCCGGAAACGCTTCTATGAATTAATATTTATTTTATTTAGAATTTTCATACAAACAATTTTCGTTCGAAGCGTAGCATGTGGAATAACTATCTAAAATTCTAAAAATAATAACGAAAAATGCCCCACGTGATTATCGCATTATATAGGATAATATCGATTAAAATATTAATTGAGAGAAGCGTTTCCTGACAGGTGTCATGGACTCATATTTATTATTTTATAGCCCGGAAATTATATCAAACGTGTTTAGGATAGACCACCTTTAAGCTCATTGAAAGGTTCGTAACTCTTGAATGTCTTAATGGTAGAGCGCCCACCATGTAATACTTCCAACAACCAATTGAATTACTTTTAGGATAAAGTCTTGGGACCAGAAGGGTGGTGTGGTGTGAGCAAATATCGTGATTTTATATAACAATTATTATGAATTATGAGTATATATTATCTTTTCTGCAACAAATATACTTACCTAACTTGATTTATTTTTTAAATTGCGAATAATGCCATGAACATATATTTACTAAACATTGTTGCTGCAATAGAACTCAGGAATTGGGTAGTGCCGTTACGAGTCGCTTGATATTCTCGCATTTAGGTTACACTTAACTTTTTATCTTAAATCTTTGATCTTATAAAACAAAATTGTGTAGAAATGACATATGACATATATGTGTTGGTGTAATTTCATCAACGTTGAATATGACTATTTTATATCTAGTCGTACGCACGTGTGCCCTGGTGTCCGATTAGTAATCTAGTATATTAATTAATATTTAATCTGGGCCGGATTTTATATATTTTTATATCTATATATAACGCGATGCGAATCAGGTGCCGAAAATACATTTTGTGAATTATTGTTTTCCAGCGCACAAGCTCACTTTATTTTTACCGTATTGGGAAATACTAATAACGAACGCTCTTGCCTTACATGTTGCATGAGAAAAAAGGTTTATATATAGACCGTATATTTAACGAGCAAAAATTTATCATCAGATTGCGATGAAAGCAAACAGTACATCCAGTTTAATGTTATGCAGGTACATTATAAGTCATTTTCGTTTCTACGAACATATAATATTAATGGGCTCTCCACGTGTGTATATAAGTATAATTCATAAGCACCTCACGGTGTTGATACGTTATTAAACTGATTTAAATTATTTTAAACAGAACATGCGCCGCCTTCGTACGACTGGTCGATGCAGTCAGGCAACCAGCCGCCAATGACAGGACAAACCATGTACCCACCAGTCCAGTCAGGATTCCAACAGAACCATTGGCCACAACAACCAGGAACTGGGCCTCCTCCACCCCCGGGGATGGCTTATGCTCCTCCCATGGGAGGATCATATACAACACAATACACGCCGGGACAGGGAGGAAACGTTACCGTAGTAACACAACCAGGTCTTGGTGGCAGACCAGTTGGGGTGAGTGTATTTTCGTTTCGCATTGCTGAATTGAAAATTATATAAATGAAAGTTCGATATGCACTCTACACAGATGAGACGATGTGTTACTGCTACGGAAACCTGGGCAAAACATCCGACCACAATATAAACTTAGATACATCCGCAAATTTAGTTGCAAACTGTTAAATGGACATCAAGCACTCGCAGTGGGTAATTTTAAAAATCATAACAGTTTGTACAACCATTGTCACTAAGAACATGGGGGAAAATACATAGAATGTGTTCTTGTTTTTTTTTTTTATTTATAACTCTTTAACGACCAGACGTTGTGTTTTAAAACCAAACATTTGATTTGCAACAAAAAATTTATTTGGCTTGATAAACTTGATGTTTATTGATAAAATTACTTTTGTTGTAACGGTGGTGTTTACATGACAATGGTTTCACCATGCGAAATCGTGTTCGGATTTTCCATTCTAGAGTTATTCATCTTTGATTATCTGGAAATATTGATTTTTTTGTCCGTCTAGTGTCTGTTCGTGTCATAACATGAACAGTAGTTCTCGGATCTCAATGAAATTTGGTGTGTATGTTCACTACTATGAGGGCATTCAATAGAGGGTTCCGTCGTTTTGTTCGGATTTTCCATTCTAGAGTTATTCATCTTTGTTTATCTGGAAATATTGGCTTTTTTGTCTGTCTGGTGTCTGTTCATGTCGTAACTTCAACAGTTGTGCTGGGATCTCAATGAAATTTGGTATGCATGTTCACTACTATGAGGACATTAAAAAGAGGGTTCCATTGTTCTGTTTGGCTTTTCCATTCTAGAGTTATTCAAGTTTGTTTATCTGGACATGTTGGCTGTTTGGTCCATCCGATGTCTGTTCGGGTCATAACTTGAACAGTAATGCTCGTATCTCAATGAAAATTTGTATGGATGTTCACCACTATGAGGACATTTAATGGCACATTCAACTGTTTTTTTTTTTTTTTGTGCTATAGTTATTCATCTTCGTTTATGTGAAAATGCTGATGTTTGGGTCCATCTGTCTGAGTATAGCAGTCATAAGTTATAGATATGCCCACACTAGGCGGTATGCCACTAGGGGGTATGTACCGGACGACAGTCCATCTCTTGTTTTTACATGTTCTTCTTCGTGATGATTGGTTTTTGTTTACAAACATTATATATTTTTCACATTTACCCTCTGCCAGTGCATTATGTCCATTTAAAGGGGCACTGGACACTAAATCCGGCCATTTATGGGACCATCTCCTTTTAAGATCAACATAATATATGCAACAAATGAATGCATTTGAGCCATGGATTAGTGGAAAAATCTGGATTAGTGCATAATACAAGTGTGAGCTCTATAAACGATGCAAATAGCATGGTAATTATAATAAAAATGAATTTATGACTGCAGCCATTTATTCATTTTCATTGTAATTACCATGTTGTTTGCATATTTTATAGAGCACACACTTGTATTTTGCACTAATCCAGGGCTCAAATCCAATCATTTGCTGCATATATTCTGTTGAGTATCAAAGGAGATGGTCCCATAAATGGCCGGATTTAGTGTACAGTACCAATTTAAGAGACAGCCAATTTAACCATGTATTTACTAAAAGCTCATTTCTATGCTCTCATGCAAGTATTTACCTTATGAAGTGTTCAGCTACTAATTTCAACAAAGGGCCATACACTTGTACAATGTTGGTCTATATAACACGCACGGCGTATTTAATGAAAACGTCTCTACATTTGCACTTATATTGATACGAATCAGGCATGTGCAAATAATACGAGCCTGGCGTGTGCAAATAAAACGATATTCGGTTATGGGTATGGCTAGGTATATTGATTCTCAATAAGATTTTTACGACTATGTCACCGTTGATGAATGAAAAAGCTCTGGTTGCATATATACCTGGCAATCGTTATATAGACGGTAAATTAAGTTATCTTAACCCCAGTGTGGTCCCCCGGTGCGAATGACACATGTGTATAGTCTAATATGTTGGGACATGAGTAGAGAATAGGACCACCTGAGTCACTGTTTGAAATAGAAGTCCTCCAAAACCAGGACGAATAAGAAATGAATAAACAAATGCAACAACTAAAACTTATAAATACCCAGAGGCCACTTTTTCTCAGTTTTGATGTCCATGGAGAGGGAGAAGGTCGGCAAATACAAAGCCGGACTATCACCCACTCTTTACACAATCTTTATTCCTTTTGTTGGCCAAATTTATGCAACCTCACCAGGGGGGGTGGAAAAAAAAAATCCGGGCACGTCAGCCGAGGTGGGTGGGTGGTCGATAGGACCAACAAATTTTTTTTTTCCGCCACTCAAAAATATTTTTCCTGCAAGTCTTTTTGACTGTTTTGCAATGAGTTTGGCTTAAAACACATCTATATGTCAATATTAACTTAAATGACAAATTTCATGCACAGAAATTCATATACAACTGTTTACAGTGAAATCCCCCCCCCCGCAAATCTCTGTTTTAAAGGTACGGTTGGCCTTGGCGGTGGGTATCATGTGAAAATATTTCCACCCGTCAAAAACTGCCACAAACAGAAAGAATAACAAAATGTAGACAGACTTTGTCCGTATACAAATAAGAAATATCGCATAAACAGTATGTTATTGTCATATTTTTGACCATTGTTATGTAAACAAAAGCCTAAAAAGTTACTTTTCTTGTGTTTGTTTATATTATGATGGTAAACATAAAGAGCGTTCTGTGTGGAACGAATAAAGAGCGTTTATGTCATTTGTGTGTGATTAGCCAGCACCATTATGCTGTCTTCTGTAACACAATCAGGCTATTGCTTAGGTAAAATATAGTAAATCTTTATGATAACATGCTGTTTACGCGATGGTCATGGTATATATGAACGAAACTGTATGCGTTTTAATGTTTTTCTATTTACCTTGATTGGAACAAATATGAATATTTTCGACAACTAAGGCCTCACGTGCCTTTAATGTTAAAAGGGGGTGGGTGTCAAAAAATGGTCGAAAAAAACTGCCGAAAACGGAAAAAAAATTAGACGCGGGGGTGGGTGGGTCACAACAAGGGTCGAAAGTCAAAAATCAGCATACGTGCCTGCAAATTTGTTCCGCCCCCCCCCCCCGACCTCACCATGTATATATTCCCTGGCATCTTGTTTAAAGATACGGGCGGTGTTGGCGCTGCATGGGTATGCTGTTAAAATATATTCACATCCGTCAAAAACCACCATAAACAGAAAGAATAGTAAAATATAGAGACTTTGTTCATATACCAATCAGAAATATGGCATAAACAGTATGTTATTGTCAATGTTTTCCCCTTTGTTATATAAACAAAAGCAAAAAACGTTACGTTTCCTGGCTTTTGTTTAGATCCGGATATGGTAAACATAAAGAGCGTTGTTTGTTAATGCTTTCCTTATATGGAAATAATAAAGAGCGTTTGTGTCATTTTTGTGTGATTAACCAATAGAATTGCGCTGTGTTATGTAAGCAGAAGCACAACTTCTGTAACACGAACAGGCTCTTGTTTATGTACATCATCGTACGTCTTGGTGACAATATAACAATAACATGATTTTTGAGGGCGTTATGGTTTATTAACGGCCCGGCTGGAATGATTAACAGCCCAAGGGCCTATTAGCTGCCCGAGACGAAGTCGAGGGACGCTAATAGGCCCCGAGGGCTGTTAATTATTCCAGAGGGCCGTTAATAAACCATAATGCCCGATGAAATCATGTTATTACCATTATTACCACAGTTTTGGACATTTGACCCATTTGAGGATTTAGTGGAATAATGAAGTAGATTAAGAGAGAAATATTTTCAAGAACATTTAAATTTGATATCATTTGACTTGTCAGCTGACACGGACTGACGGAGTCTCGAAAATAGGACAGGGGAAAAACCAGCATTGGAGACGAGTAACAACCAATGAGAGGTTGACAGCTAAAATTATCAATGCATACTTACGCTTGATACAATAATTCATATAGCGTGAATTCCAATCATAAAACCACTATAGTGTAGAGGAAATCGGATGCATATTCCCATTATTTTCTTGAAATAAACACGCCAGATCGGAAGTTGAAGGGACGTAACTCTCGCGACAATAAACGAGATCTATAGTTTCCGGGCGGCGGGCCGATATTGAACTAGGCTTCTCATTATCGGCCCGCGGCCCGCTGTTTCGGTAACAATATGCTATTTGGAACGCCCAGAAAAACATTATCAATGGCCTAGAGAACGCCCTATAAAGTGGTAATAATATACTATTTACGTGCTGATTATGTTTGGCATATGAACAAAACTATATATATTTTAATATTCCTTCTGTTGATGGTGATTTGAACTAATATGAATATTTCTGCAACGAACGCCGCCCGTGCCTTTAATCATATTTTGATTGTATGTGGGATCGGGGACATAGTAAGTTATTAAAACTTGTACCCATATCCCTTTGCAAATGAATTTACAATAAAATATGTTTAAAGTAAAAGTAATAATAAAAGACTCTGTGGCCTGAATTTAAGAATTATCTTATATGCCGCGATTATGACCACGCCTGTTGAAAATAACATTAAACCCCAATTAAGTCTCCAACATTCGTGATTGCTATTTCTCGCCCTTATTCTGTCTATCCATTCTATTCCTCCAGCTTTCGGCAATATGCTTCTCTAGAGTGACAAGACGGACTGGGGTCATATTTAGTGAGGCTACTCTGTGGTTAGCTCAAATTTGGGGTCATAAAATAGACACCCGATATAATAGTACAGTGATGCCCAAAGTAATTTACCACTTAACCACAGCATAATTATGGGTAATTTTTCAGGAATTAGTCGTAAATATGTCTTGTTGCCATTCATCGGAAAGCTCTCCCCGTGAGCTTTCCGATGAATGGCAACAAGCCATATTTCCGACTAAATCCTGAAAAATTACCCATAATTCTGCTGTGGTTAAATGGTCAATTACTTTGGGCATTACTGTAGCGGATACAGTAGGCATGATTGCCAAAGAGGGCAAGTTCTTTCATGATTCATTTCAACTTAGACCTCCCCCTCTTCTATGAAACAATAAGGCAAATTCATTTGCTATAGTGGATTTTGTCAAGTTTCACGTCCTCGTCGACAGGAGTTCGCATTGTTTACAATGTATACTACTTTTATAACTATTTTGGATAATCCATTGTGTATAAATGGGATTAATATTTTTTTTTTTTTATTTTGAACAAAGACAAATACATTATGACAATAGTATATTACAGTTCATGGTTGGTAATCAAAGCAGTTTTTGTCTCGTTTTGTTGTTGTTGAGACTGTAGAAAGGTAGAGGAGAAAAAAGAGTGTGAAGTGAATGGTTTTATGAATGTTGTGTTATTTAGTGATATTAAATATCCATTAGTTATAATAATAGATATAATGAAAATGAAATATTGGGTATATGTATTATTTATAGTTTTTTTCTGAGTCCCTCATGTTGATAGGTATATATATTATATATATGCTAATTACATAGTGCAATATAATTAAAATTGAGGGATTATTAAAAGGGATTAATATTTGTAATCTATTCCATTGTAGTTCCCGAGACAGAGAAGGAATCCTATTGTGATTGCTTTCATCGTTATTTGTGTTATCATAACGATCCTATCGATTATAATTCCACTCATCGTCAACTTGTCTGTTTTTGCGAGGTAACTGAGAGATTTGACGTATACCAATTTCGTCTTGGAAGTGGTGGTATAGGCCTTGCTTTCATTGTGAAGCCCATAGTGCTGAACACATACTATATTCGACACTGGAGAACTTTCATCACTTCACGATTATACTATGCACGGAAAACTTGGGCATCGAGCTTCGTGTGGATATCTCGACAATGGACACATTTCAGATAATGAACTAAAAGATAAAAAATAACGAATAGCTGATTCTAGTCGTAATTTGTAACCCTTTAATAACGGGAGCTGCGCTGGTTCAGCATTGAAAACCCTGTGCCAGCGCATTCTCTTAGATATGCCAGTAGCACATGGAGCCTCTCATATATAAGATAATGCACTGGCTTACACGATCAAGGTAAATATTGTTAGCCCAATGCATTCTCTTATATATGCGAGTCGCCCTTTGGATGACTCGCATATATAAGATAATGCATTGGCACAGGGTTTTCGCTAAATTTCAGGAAGCTTCAGTCATGCCAGGGTTAAAGACGGTGCATGCAAACACCTTTTCGCAGAATTTGCTACTAAGAGTCCGTTTGTGAGAAATTGCTGTCGTTCAGACTTCTTGCCACTCGCAGTAAGGTGACGTGATAATGTTTGCTGTGATTAGTTTTTACTTAATTGTGTTATCAGGACATATATTAAGTTGTAGGCTCGATTATTGTACGCAAATCTCGCGTATCCATGCTTTGCTTCTCGTGCATTTGTAACTACGGATATCGCACACCGACAACTGGTAGAAAGAAAACAAATTCCATAATACCATATTCGTAATTCTGATCTAGTGTAGTTCATTATGTCAAAGGTGTCAAATACACAGTAACAACGATAGCGTCTGGGCCTACTAACACACCATTTCCTCTCGGATTGACTTCGGATGTTATCCACAATAGCGTCTGTGCCTACTATATAACACACCATTTCCTCTTGGACGGACTTCTGATGTTATCCACACTAGCGCCTGTGCCTACTAACACACCATTTCCCCTTGGACTGACTTCGGATGTTATACACTATATCGTCTGGGCCAACTAACACAACATTTCCACTCGGACGGATTTCGGATGTTATCCACAATAGCGTCGGATCCTACTAACACAACATTTCCACTCGGACGGATTTCGGATGGTATCCACACTAGCGGCTGGTCCGTCTAACACACCATTTCTTTTCGGATGGACTTATGTTGTTATCCACACTTACATATCGTTATATGAATTGTAATTGCTGTATGTGATGTATGCCAGGGTAGACTCGAGGTGGAAAAAAGTCCACATGGAAAATATCGGTCAAAATATTTCTGCCGTCTTCATCGAACACCCAGTCATGGTAGGGTTATTATACTCGAGTATAGAAAAGGTATTAACATTAGTTTTATGATATCAAATCGAATGGAACTTTTTAAAGTTAATTTATTACAGGTTTTAACCATCACAATATGAACAAATTTCGGTAAAATCTTATATTCCATTGTAGTATCTCGGACGAAGAAGAAATCCAGCTATTATGATTTTCATTGGAGTATGCATCGCTATAATGGTCATTTCCTTCGTCGTTCCTCTTGCTGTAAGGCTGTCTATGAATTAGAAACAAGTTTGAAATCCTTACAAGACATAACACATTTATGATGGCTCTCGAGACATTCCATATTCAGAGAAACAACGATCACAATGAACCGCTATTGGTCTTCTGAATTAGCGCAACGTATGTTGCTGTTGTTGTCTCTGGAGAGGCCAATCACGAGATGCATCAATATGGATTGTGCTCGAGCATGAGGATTATCGAATCTCAAGGCATATCTATTGATAATTTGTTTACGCATATTCAATCAATGTACACCCATACTGAGGCTGAAGGGGTCATTTTCACCACATTTTGATGTGTTTGGTAACC
This sequence comes from Siphonodentalium dalli, assembly GCA_032622095.1. Classification (NCBI taxonomy): domain Eukaryota; kingdom Metazoa; phylum Mollusca; class Scaphopoda; order Gadilida; family Siphonodentaliidae; genus Siphonodentalium; species Siphonodentalium dalli. Next base: position 99,775,335 of record CP136064.1, read on the forward strand.
AGCTTGACATTTGCTATGTTTTCAGCACGTATCTGACACCAACATCTTGCATCCGATAATATGGCGCGTGTGTAGTCATCTTTAAAACTGTTATTCCTGCCTCACATTTGTTGTTAGTTGGCGACATAACACGAAGACAGGTGACCATTTATGTAACATAAACCCCAAAGGTCAAGCTGGGTACCAAACACACGAAAATGAGGCGACAACGACCCCTTCAGTCATACTGAGCCAATGCTTCCATAAATACGATACGATTTTTTGCATAAACACCAATAAAGGCAATATGTTAACAATACAATTCATAATAAAACAATAAACAATTAATAAACAATTACACGTGAACATGGCATGTCTAGCTATATGTATTTTATTGTGTGATGGCAAGCATAATATTTATTCAGAGCGCTTATCAAAGAAGCGCCGGACCACGTTGGTGATTTTGCTGCTTATTTCAGGGTTATCATGTAATGTAATGTAAATATGATACATATAACACATACATTAGTTTGTTCCACCTGGTATCCGCATGTTATAAATATGATACATATAACACATACATTAGTTTGTTCCATCTGATATCCGCATGTTTTGGTTTCAAATATCAGCCCGATACATATAGACACAACGCGCAACTAAATCGAGGATCTTTTATCGAATTACTGCGGACGGCGCAAGGATATACTTCAGGTTATAGTACACCAAATATAAAAAATTACCCCCCCCCCCCTTGGTGTGCTGTCACCCACACTCAAGTCAGCATAAAATCAAATCTGGCAGCTGAATAGTTGATTATGATTGGGATAAAATTAATGCTAAAACAAGAAAAAATCAAAGCCACCATGGAAATATTATACCTAGATGAATATTGATCCAGAGTGGGTGAAATAATTAACCTGGCATGTAATGGGGGTATGTTTGAAAATTTGGTGATGATTTTTTGTGCGGAATTAGGGTAGTATCAAAAGCGGCACATTTAAAGACGGAAAAATGGACACGGACCTATTAATTTTGTTGGTTCATATTGGGTCCGAAGAGTCATTCTTCAAAATTGACTAGGTTAGAAAGTTCCAGCATTCACAATAAATCGAGCATAGCCCAGGACATTAACACTGGCGCCTATGGAGAATAATTTGTGTACTGTAACCTTCACGAGAGCTGTGTCCACAACAAGTTCTATGAAAGATTTGAGATTCTGATGCAAGTTACGTTCTGTATTTATTCTACACCTTTCTATCAGGTAAGCAAAACCCTCAGCTGTGACATCAGTGGTAATATAGGTGTCATAATTGTTATTTAAAGGCATAGCTCAGTACGGTTATTTCCAAGTGGCAGAACATTTGTCATATATTAAAGAGTATAATGATTCAGTCGAGCCGCAAAAAAGGAATAGATTGTTGGACATTGCCCGGACAATATTTACATTGACCTAGTAAGCCATAGCATTTTCTTATATGCGAGTCTCCCATAGGGAGTCTCGCATACATAAGAGAATGCATCGGTTTATACGTAACTTATTTAAACAAATGTATTATAACATGATAGGGCACGTGTGTTCTACCTTTATTCGTTTCTCTTTGTCTTATGATTCAGAAATGTGATATTATGTTTGTACTGATGTACATGTGTATTATCCATCCCTTAACAAGCACTGTTTCTGATTGGTCAAAAGCCGTCACATGATAATCCGGGAAAAAGTCATATTGGACTCATGAAAGTAACGTTGGACTTGAATCGAGTCCAATATGACTTTTATAAAATAAATATCTGGACTAGGTGTGACGTCATTTGGATAAACATTCAAGATTGATAATAAAAATAGCATTGTACAATGTTGTGTACAGTATGTGTTTTCTTGTACTCGTCCAGGTTGAGGTGAAAAGTCATACGCGTCTCGTCCAATATAACTTTTCACCACAACAGGA